>CM076570.1:461132468-461721908 GCA_034641835.2 Pinus albicaulis | reverse complement strand
GCTGTGTTTGGTCAATTTAGTGTGTCCTAAATTGCTAACATAAATTATCAACCAGGGATTCGTAAGCTGACGAAGTGTGGCGCACTATATGTGCAAGATAACCTATCTCTTACTTTTTGTCGTTTTTGGATTTTTATGAAATTTTAAAAGACAAGTATGGTTATGGATATTCAAGGCAATGATGTCCTTTATAATGATTTACCAATTTGAAACTGAAAAAGGAATTTGAAACATACAATGACAAAACTTGAAAGGAAATGAAAATGTGCTACTGAAATGAAAAAGGTGTTGCTAATCTAATAAATCAAAACAGTGAACTAGTGAGCATGAAACCAAACTATTCTTGCTGCTGTCTAAACACAAAAGAAACTATGCCGAAAGAAATCCAAAAGTTGCAATAAAGTAAATCTAAATCAAATTACATCAACTTGTCTTCTGATCCCTCATCATTAGTCCAGCTATGATTTTCGGAAGTAACCATAAACAACTTGAGTAACTGATATCTAACTTGCAGAACGTAAACTAATATCAAACCACACATTCATAATTCAATCCCTCACCATCAGTCCAGCTGTGGCTTTCGGAGGTAATTGAAGATGTCATGCACAATTTAATATTTCTAACTTGCAGAAAGGAAACTAATATCAAACTACACATCCATAATTCAATCCCTCACCATCAGTCCAGCTGTGGCTTTCGGAGGCAACTGAAGATGTTATGAGCAATTTAATATATCTAACTTGCAGAAAGAAAACTAATATCAAACTACACATCCATAATTCAATCCCTCACCATCAGTCCAGCTGTGGCTTTCGGAGGCAACTGAAGATGTTATGAGCAATTTAATATATCTAACTTGCAGAAAGGAAACTAATATCAACCTACACATTTCATAATACAATCCCTCACCATCAGTCCAGCTGTGGCTTTCGGAGGCAACTGAAGATGTTATGAGCAGTTTAATATATCTAAATTTAACTACTGAAGCAAATGTGCAAGACTGAAATAAACAAAGCAATACTGGAATTAAACAAAAACTAAGAAAAAATAAATTAACAGCAGAACAATATTGATTCCATGTCATTAGTCAAAAGATATGCAAATGCCCGGGCTGCCATGAAAAATTATGTTAAAAGCTATGATTTCAAAAATCAATCTAAGTAAGGAAATATGACAAAACAGAATTGAAAGCAACTTATCTAGAAAACATGTAAAAGTCTCCTTGGATAGCAGGGGCCCTCTGCTACCAATTTGGTGAAGTCCTTCAGCTCCTTAAAGTTGTAATCAAAACAGCATCAAAGAACTGAATTTCTCTATTAAAAAGAACTCACAAATCTACATCCCATTCCATTTTGAACTTTGTTACAAAAGACTTCTCTACTACTTTTTCATTACTTTCTCATTACCCCTTCATTACCTATGATAGGAGAAAGCTTCTCCTATTTATACAAAATATGAGGATTCATCTCATTAATGGGAGTCCATGAATCTCTCCCTCCATCTCTAGAGTTACAATCAAAATAGGAAATGATAAGACACATGTCTTTCTAGAGTTTCAACACAACTTGAGGAATGAGACACATATCCTCTTAGAGTTTCAATACAATAAGGAAGTGAGACACATATCCTCTTAGAGTTTCAATACAACAAGGAAGTGAGACACATATCCTTTTGATCCCATAATCTTCTCCAACCAAATTCGAATTTGGCCTTAGAGTGCCACATAAGGGTCTTCTAGAAGTCTCCTTTTGACCTACACATGTCACAAAACTCACAACACATATATAGATATATGAAACTATGTTAATTTTCTAGTTTCTAATCATAAATTCATTTAAAATACATAAAATAAATAACTTTGGAAAACAAGGATCCTAACCCATATATTTATGAAAATGGTTACTTGATGTAGGGTTTTAGGTCAAATGGTTATGAAATAAGAGCTAAATGGTTATGACATAATGGAAATATGTACAAATATGGAGAACACTTTTGAGACTCAACATACCCCCCAACTGAAGTTGTTGCATGTCCTCATGCAACTATTGCAATGATTCATTTGTCCATGAGTTGATATTTGACTCATATAGATTCGTTCCAAACTTTGCTTCTTGATATTTTTTTTTTTTGGCAAAGTATAATACATTTGATTGCAACACATTTTTTTTTTTTTCAATGGTTGGTTCTTGTGTGACAACCATTTTTTTTAGCATTGGTTCTTGTGTAACAATGCTTTATTTTCTTTGTTGCATCAAAGTTCATGAAAACATTTAGAATCAACTACTTCATCAATGAATTGATCATTTGCAAGGCATATAATCTTTTGGATCATGTTGCAACAATAGTTGGTTGGGAAGTATATGTGGGTGGAAATGAAATGAAAATGTGTGATAGTGTATGACATGTGGATATGAAATGATGTCCCTTCCCCCCCAACTAAAGATATGACAATGTGAAAAAGGGAGTGAGGAATTTTTCTAAAGTTACAATTTTAGCATTCTAATGAATTACATGACTAAAAATTAGAAAACAACATACCTTCACTTACCTTAAATGTGGATGAGTTGTGTATGTGTGGTGGCTGCAAAATTCTGATCATATTCTTCTTCAAGTGGCTGAACAAGAGGAGTCATGGATAAAGAGATGAGATGACTTTTTATTGCTCCTACTAAAACTTGCTGAATCCGCTCCAAAATGCTGAAAATAATAGTCTTCATGTCTTCAAAACTCATTGGCACAATTCCTACTATGTGAAAGATGTTCTGATGTCGAACATAGTAGGAAATTGTTGAATTAGTGGCCATTAATGGATGCCACTAGTCAACACGAGAACTCTCACCATTGATGACAATGAGAGTCAAGATGCCCAAACACATCTTACTAGGTACGAATGATTTTGCCGATGTCGAGTCACCTAGAAGATCTGACGAACAAGGGACATTAATGTATTCCCATTGTTTGTCAGCATGAGAACTTGCCATTAAGGCATGCAAGCCTCAAGGTGTTTTTATAAAGAACTTAGACTCAAAGGACTATGGACTCAATAATTTGCATTGAAGCAGGGCTTATTTGCGGAATGAAAATGACAAGAAATGGAAGATGGAAATGGAGAGTAGAAATGGAAATGGGCAATAAGCATGTGAATGAGCCTCTTTCTTTTATTTGTGGGTTATGAATGGACAAAAAGAAATGGAAAGTGGATGTGAATGTAAATGGAAAATATGAAGTGAAATGAGGTGAATGGTTTATTATGAGGTATGGATGTGATGGAGACAATAGTATCTGAAAGTTTTTCAAGTGTTTGGATCTGATTTTGCATCAGCATATTTCCTCCTCTTTGTTGCTGATCATCCTCTTATGAAATAAATTGGTCTCTTAAAGAGACACCATTCTCTTGTAGTCATTTGTCCTTCCTCCTGGAACCTGCAAAAAAAACTAATACTTCTTCTGCAATGGAATGTAAGATTATCAAAGGAGAGAGGTGATCAATCTCTCTAGTTATGATATTTACATACAAAACTAAGAATTTGTATTAATGAAACAAGTTCTCAAAGGAAAAATCAAAGGAATTTATACATGTTTTGGAATTAGTGCCTCAAGTTGAATGTAGCTTCTTTTCAGCAATTTATTTCATTATTTGTCATTTCAAACTCTAATGATGGATTTCTCATTGTGTAGATCTTGTTGAGACCTTTCCAATGATACTTAAATCATCAAAATCTGATTTTGTATGAGAAAGTTAAGCTGATTTGAACAATGAGGTTTTTCAGCTGCTAAAAATCTTGAATAAAAAATTAGTCATTCATCTTTCATCATCAGTTCAAAATTACTCAATACTTTCAGAAAAGTGAGCAAATAACTTATTCATTTCATTGATTCAATTTTTTTTTATTTTTTTATTTTTTAAATTTTTTATTTTTTATTTTTTATTTTTTTGAATTTTTTTATTTTTATTTTTTAAATGAAATAAAGCATGGATGAAATAATTGTCCTTATGAATATTTTTGAAACAAATTCATGCCAATGCCTCTTTCATGCAAAATAAAAATAAAAAGCTTGAAATTTCTAAAGTCAAATTCCTAACTATGAAGGAGATGAAGGCAGAGTCATTTTCAATTTATACAACTTGCATTTGATGCACATGTGATAATGTGTTTGCCTCAAATAATCCATTTGTCATTCATCATGTGCCACCACACATGAATTCTGCCACATTTTCCCTCAAGTAAAGAAATTAGTTCCTTGATTATCTCTCAAAACCGTGACTGTTCTCATAATTAAAAAAAAAAAAAAAAAATCTCTCACGCACACTGCAAATTAGTGCTCCGAAGAACCCTGAATTTCTCCCAAATGGCTGCGAATTTCAGAAAGTTCGCATAGGATTACCTAATTCACCCCGTTCCCGAAAAAACCCATGTTTTATTTTTTTCCAATTCGTCCTTGTTTGCTCAGAAAATTCGTTTTAAAATCGGGTGTTTTTGACAATGACGCATTTCGTTTTCTGGCAATTATTTGTGGTTTGATTTGTTTTTATTTTGCAGGTTTTGAAGTGTAATGGCGTGTATCTCACAGAGAAGTTCAGATTGATCTTCCTCATTCCAATTACTTGCAATGGAATCTACAATCTTCTCTTCATCAACAGTCTGAAATCTTCTCTTCATCAGCAATTTCTTCATATGATACACTTCCATTGTATGTTCTTACAATTGAATTTGTAATCTTTTCTTCATTAGCAAATTGCAATCTTCTTCTCATCAACAATTTGCAATCTTTTCCTCATCAACAGTTCTTCATGTGATATACATTCATTGTGTGCAAATTTTTTTAAAATGATTTCTAATAACTGTTGTTTGAGGAAAAACGAATATGAAAAAGAGAAAGATCCTTTTTTTTTTTTTTTAAATTGCAGTGCATGGGTCTTTGTGTGGATTGAAGGTCTGCATATATGTGTAAAGCCAAGCCAAAGAATGGCCTCATGCGTATGCGTGGGTCTTATTTCCATGAGATTTATTTTTATTTTTATTTATTTTTAATTGATTTGTTAATAAAATTATGTATGTTATATTTTCAAAAATTTTAAAAATACACATATATATTTATTAAACAAAACAATTTATTGAAATCAAAGTTTTTCATGAAAACAATTTTTTTTTTAAATTGTTGAATCAATTGAAATGATGAAGTTTTATTTTGTCTCCTCTTTTTTTTTTTTTTTCACATAACAATTCTTTTTCTGATCCTCCAGATCACACAAAGTGCAGGAGGAGAGCATACTCAAGAATTATTAATTTTTTTTTTTTACATAACAATCCTTTTTCTGATCCTCCAGATCACACAAAGTGCAGGAGGAGAGCATACTCAAGAATTATTAATTTTTTTAGATGTAAGAAATAAGGCTACCTAGTTACACTTCCCCGGCAACGGCGCCAAAATGTTTGGTCAATTTAGTGTGTCCTAAATTGCTAACATAAATTATCAACCAGGGATTCGTAAGCTGACGAAGTGTGGCGCACTATATGTGCAAGATAACATATCTCTTACTTTTTGTCGTTTTTGTTTTTTTATGAAATTCTAAAAGACAAGTATGGTTATGGATATTCAAGGCAATGATGTCCTTTATAATGATTTACCAACTTGAAACTGAAAAATGAATTTGAAACATACAATGACAAAACTTGAAAGGAAATGAAAATGTGCTATTGAAATGAAAAAGGTGCTGCTAATCTAATAAATCAAAACAGTGAACTAGTGAGCATGAAACCAAACTATTCTTGCTGCTGTCTAAACACAAAAGAAATTATGCTGAAAGAAATCCAAAAGTTGCAATAAAGTAAATCTAAATCAAATTACATCAACTTGTCTTCTGATCCCTCATCATTAGTCCAGCTATGATTTTTGGAAGTAACCATAAACAACTTGAGTAACTGATATCTAACTTGCAGAAAGTAAACTAATATCAAACCATACATTCATAATTCAATCCCTCACCATCAGTCCAGCTGTGGCTTTCGGAGGTAACTGAAGATGTCATGCACAATTTAATATTTCTAACTTGAAGAAAGGAAACTAATATCAAACTACACATCCATAATTCAATCCCTCACCATCAGTCCAGCTGTGGCTTTCGGAGGCAACTGAAGATGTTATGAGCAATTTAATATATCTAACTTGCAGAAAGAAAACTAATATCAAACTACACATTTCATAATACAATCCCTCACCATCAGTCCAGCTGTGGCTTTCGGAGGCAACTGAAGATGTTATGAGCAGTTTAATATATCTAAATTTGCAGAAAGGAAACTAATATCAAACTACACATTTCATAATACAATCCCTCACCATTAGTCCAGCTGTGGCTTTCGGAGGTAATTGAAAATGACATGAGCAATTTAATATATCTAAATATAACTACTGAAGCAAATGTGCAAGACTGAAATAAACAAAGCAATACCGGAATTAAACAAAAACTAAGAAAAAATAAATTAACAGCAGAACAATATTGATTCCATGTCATTAGTCAAAAGATATGCAAATGCCTGGGCTGCCATGAAAAATTATGCTAAAAGCTATGATTTTAGAAAGCAATCTAAGTAAGGAAATATGACAAAACAGAATTGAAAACAACTTATCTAGAAAACATGTAAAAGCCTCCTTGGATAGCAGGGGCCTCTGCTACCAATTTGGTGAAGTCCTTCAGCTCCTTAAAGATAAGATCACAATAGCATCAAAGAACTAAGCTTCTTTATTCAAAAACTCATAAATCTACATCCCATTCCATCTTGAACTTTGTTACAAATCTACTTCCTCATTACTTTCTCATTACTTTCTCATTACCTATGATAGGAGAAAGCTTCTCCTATTTATACAAAATATGAGGAAACATCTCATTAATGGGAGTCCATGAATCTCTCCCTCCATCTCTAGAGTTACAATCAAAATAGGAAATGATAAGACACATGTCTTTCTAGAGTTTCAACACAACTCGAGGAATGAGACACATATCCTCTTAGAGTTTCAATACAACAAGGAAGTGAGACACATATCCTCTTGATCCCATAATCTTCTCCAACCAAATTCGAATTTGGCCTTAGAGTGCCACATAAGGGTCTTCTAGAAGTCTCATTTTGACCTACACATGTCATAAAACTCATAACACATATATAGATATATGAAACTATGTTAATTTTCTAGTTTCTAATCATAAATTCACTTAAAATACATAAAATAAATAACTTTGGAAAACAAGGATCCTAACCCATATATTTATGAAAATGGTTACTTAATGTAGAGTTTTAGGTCAAATGGTTATGAAATAAGAGCTAAATGGTTATGACATAATGGAAATATGTATGAATATGGAGAACACTTTTGAGACTCAACACCTGTAACCTATGAGACAAACACTTGCATTTTTGTTCACCCTGAGCTGGATGCTCCTGCATTATGCCTTTCTGAACCAAAACAAAGTGCTTTCAAGAATCTATATCTAAATCTGTAAAAAAAACTAGTGTAGATCCATCTTAACTCTGAATCTATCAAGCGCTCACAGAGATCAAATCTCTCTACATGCAAACTTTTTGAATGAAAATTTTGAGAAACAATTTACACCTTGAGAGATTTGATCTCTCGCAGCTTTGATAAATCTGAAATTAAGATAAATCTTATTTATTTACATTTTTATTTCTATTAAAATAATAATTATTTTAAAAAAATCTCAATTATTTACAATAAATATAACAAAATAACTAGAAAATATGAGGTCAATCACACTAAACTTCTGTTAAAATCTTTTAGTACAAAATTCGTGTATCTATCAAGATTGGTTTTTTCATAATAATAATAATAATAATAAATTTATGTCGTTTTAATTTTTTTAATGTATCGAACTATGTTATTTAATAGCGTTGTGCTAGTTTAAAAATACTCTTCTTAGAATAAAAAGATAATTAAAAAATATCCATATGGATAATAAGACGACAATATACACTCCTCGGTACATTTTTGGGTTAAGAATAACATTTAATTACTGTATAACGTTTTCTCCTTATACGCTCTTATTATCTTTTAACAGGTCAAGGATAACGAAATCCAAAGGGATCAAATTAATATCCAGATGACTTCACCGAAAGCCAAAATTCATCTTACTATGACATGTAAAGGGATAATATTAATATTCAAATAAAAATAGAATATGTGACGTTCACCGGGAGCCCATTCTCATATTAATAGTCATGCTCATATTAATAGTCAAGTAAAAGGGGATGATGTGAACTTTATTTAAAGCCAAATTTGTAAGTATTAGAGTATAATAAAGTAATTTTTATGTATATTTTTATCATTTTTTGGAATTAAAAACCGATTTGAACATCTATTAGATATTCAGTTTAGATATTATGTGAGATTATTTTATTTTTACACGTGATTTTTATTAATAACCTCTCGTCTTCCCTTTGATTTAAATAACTTGGATAAACTTTGCAAAACATCAACAATTATATTAATAATCAAGTAAAAAGAAATGACGTGAACTTTATGCAAAACCAAATTTGTGAGTTTGGAATTATAATGGATTATTTTTTAGGCCTTAAGGTGTTTTTAATTAAGGTGTTTTTAATTAATATTTTTATTGTGGAATTATTTTATATATATATATATATATATATATATATATTAATAAGAAAGTTGTTTTTCTTTTTTTTTTTTGGTAAATTCACTAATATTTAGTGATATGATAATAATTTTGCAGATGTTATTAGCGATAAACTAGGTGACCAAACAAGTTGTCACTAGCCAAGAACCAGAAGATGGGCGTTATCAATATTGGGCATTGACTCGAGAACCAGAAGATGGAAGTTACTTATCAATATTGGGTATTGACTCAAGTATTGCAGGGTGTCTGGTGCTTTCTCTTAGAACTGGAGAGTCAAAAATTAGTTAAATTAGTTACCAGGCTAGGGACGCTGCAAAATGGGGTATATTGGGATGGTTCCTTAACGATGGTAAAAAATATATAATGAGATAAAATATCACACTGCAAACTCTAATCAAATTCTATATTTGAATCAAGGAAATTACACACATATTTATACAAGCAATAGTCTCAAGATAGGAATTCTATCTTGGACGTACAGTAATTTGGTTGAGAGATTCTCTCAACCACACACTAAACTAGGAGAAACTATATTCTAGCTACTTCCTATTATGTAGGAACAAACTCCTCAAATGGAGAATTACAACCATAGACAAGTAGGAATTAAATATTTCTAACTCCCCCCATTAATGACTAATTGTCATGATAGTGATTCACAAAGTCTGGTTGTGGTCAAGCATAACAAAGAATATGTCGATGTCCATCTAAAAGAGCAACCATCCACCGGAATGCATGGGTACCAACCGCTGCAACCGCTAGTCCTGTAGGATGTCCTTCGCATACATGATTCTGTCCACCATTATCACTACATATATGTACCTACAAATCCACCACCATCGGGCGAATTACATGTGCAGAATCTCCAAAAACACAATCTGCCTCTCCTGGACAGATCCACAACTTCTCAGATCTACACCTCTCGTAGATCTTCCAGCGAAGGTGAGGCTTCCCGCAAATCTTCCACTGAAGGTAAGGTGGCGTCTTCCAGAACAAAAAATCCGTGCCCAGAATAAAAATCCCGGCGCGAGTTTATCATGTGCTTCTGCGCCAATCCCATGATTTGGCACGTTGGCATGAATATGTACTAAACAGTCGCGCCAATTACGCTTCTCAGCACGACTGTCAGCTACGAAAGCGTGCCAACCCCCTTCTGCTCAGAGATTAATGAATCATCTGAGACTGCGAGCCAGGTGTTACTACAGTCCACCTGCTCAATCGAGCACACAGCTCTAATGTACATGCGGCCACTCGTGTACATGCGTCCACAAAGGCACCTTTAGCCGCGAAGGCGATCCAGCCACAAAGGCTCTATAGGTGGTTTCTGGATCACCACAAACCATTACAAAGTGGTTTTAAGATCACCACGAACTTTCAGATGCCTTTACCAGGCTTACATTCCATACTTCAACATTTGGAGTTTCTGGGTACATACAATGACCATTACAACAACCAACTGGACTTGCTTATAACATGCTAGGGAGTCTATTCCACAAGCCACACTAAAACAAACATCTATTTTGTTGTCCACCATAAACGTTGTTGCTGCTTCATTACCTCATCTTCTCCTACATCCTAGGCATCCTTGTCTTTGTCAAATAACTTCTTGGAACTCCATGCTTAACCTGTCACTCGTTAGAGTTGCAAAGTCTAACAAAATAACTTTGCCTATATTGAGTTGGCTAGGCTCAATAAGGCTCAATAATATTTAAACATGATTCCAAGAAAATACAACATAAACTCTTCACATTAATTTCTCTATCTCTGCCCATAGATGATTATTTTCCAAACATAGCAGCAACCATTTTTCACCAACGATACCTGTGAGGGGTCTATTGATAAAGAAACGGAACATAGGCACTCACAGCCACATGAAGAGAACACAATTTTCCCTTCAAGAACATTAATCTAGGACTCCACGGTCCAATCCTCCATCGCGTTTCAGTATCCAATTCTCTGGCAACATAATGCCACTTCCCCTGCTCACAGTATCTGCTGCCTCATGCTCGCTGACGTACTGCAACAACTAAGACCCATTTTCCAGCTAATCTCCTTGCAATTGAACATGCAGATCTGTCTCCACAATCTGTTTTCATCACACCGGGCATGCACAAACTTGATCATCCTCCAATCTCTGATGTAGCTCCAATCCTTTGATATCGTTTTCACTGTCATGTCTTCATCAACATATCCTACAAGTTTGTTTAGTGTTGGAATGACCAGTTCCAAGACACACTCAGAATTGTGACAATAGTTGGTCATACTAATGTCACTTAAATTACAACCAATTTCATTGTCATGACAGTTTAATCAATACATTGCAAATTTTAAAAAAACATCATCAGAGAATTAAAAGTTTAGACAGTGGCATAAACTCTCCTTGGTCAGCATTTTCATAGCGCTCTCCACATTCGTCCACACCAGCCCCCATGCCCACCGATCTGCTCAAATATCTGCATCATCTAAGAACTTGCCTCTGCCTGCTTGAAATTACAGCATATCGGCTTCTTGGTAGCTGTAACGTCATCCTTGATATTTATTTCTTGTCCTTCTGGCGGAATTGTAGAAGGCTCCTCACGAGCCGTTCCACTAACATCAAGAGCCTTCTTGACAACCTCGTATGCCCTCTTGCCATAATTCACACCTCTCGGTGGCTTTTCTCTGCAAGTTTCTCAAAATAGTGATAATCTGCAAGCTTCAAATTTCATAATCTAAGTGTTATTTCACCTATCCATTGGAATTCATTTCAGGGATCACCTCCGCATAATGGGTTTTTTGCTGTTATTATTCACGACACTGTTTTCTTTACAATTTGCGGAAACCAGGGTTCTGCAGCATAATTCTATTCATCTCGATGTCGTGGTCGTGGCTTCTTCCACGCCTGAAGGCCATCAATCGAAGGCAAAGCCGAGATCTTTCACGAGATGCTGAATTCAGAGAATAGCTACAATGCAAACATAATTTTTTTATGAGCGCATGAGATTCTTGACCAGAGTATCTTTCGCACAAGCCACGGTTCAAAGGAAACTGTTTCAATACAAGTGTCACGTCTTTCTCTCCAATCTTCCCCATCTCTTTCAAATTATAAATAACAAATTCCGCAGCGTTCACAACCCTAGCAGAATCCATATATGCCGCTTCAAGGTCTGTGACAGTAGTCTTGCGGGTCATAACCCAATGCACCAACGACTGTTGTCTGCCTCCAGTTATTACCTCAGCAAGACAGAAAAATAACTGAGAAAGACATACAGTACTGACCAATATCCAAATAATAGCAAAAATGCATCCCCCTTGTCTCTCACTGAATTCCTAGGAAAAAAAATATCACCAGATCAGCACTCGCCAGTGTTCCGCTTCTATACAGCGTCCTCACAAACATCCGCAGTTTGAAACCAGTGACGCTCTCTCACAAACCCAAATGGTAAAAATCAAATTTGAGTACAAGAGTGGGAAAGGGATAGGCCTCAAATTTAATCTTTCCCTGCAGATGAAGACTTGTAGAGCACAAATACAAAATCGCCCTTGCAAACTTCTGCATCAAGCTGGAAAGAAGAGGGCCGGATCTGCACCTTGAAACCCTCGTGGCACGCACCGAAATGAAAAGTCGTGCCCAATACAGCGCACCTTAGTACAGTGCAGATTCCAGAAATTTCCGAGCTCTGTCTTCAAACTCTCCGCTGCCAATATCAGCATATCTAAATTTCACCTTTCGGTGGTTGGCCAACTCGCACGCGGATCTCCATTGCTCGGCCTCTTCCTTCTGAGAAGTCCAACGCTGGAGAAGAGAGGCTCAATGGTCATGGCTACCAACGCAGGCTAATTTCAGATCTCATATGAAAGTGCCACCTCCGCCACCACGTCCAGCTGCTGCTAATGGTTCTGGTCCTACTTCATCTACAAGAACAAATCCACCTTCGAGAACTGATCCAGTTACAGCTTCATCCACAACGACAGTTCCAGCACCTATTTCAACAGCTTTCAGATCTCCTCTGTGTCTCCAGGTAGAGGAGAGCGTTCAGATCTGCAGCTTGGAAAAACATTGGTTACAGTGACAATCCCGCTACAGTACAATCTGACCAACCAACACAAATCGCTCCTTTGGGAAAATCGCTCACATGTTGCAAGATGGACAAACAAAAAATTTGATAAAAAATTATCTAACTACAGGCATTTATTTTCCTAAACTCCTGCGCCTCTCAGTGCACACATGTAGGCTCCACTCTTTTTCCAATTGGCTATCACAGGATCAGCACTGCGATCCTGGCTTCACGCACTCACGCAATGCCAAATCAAAATTCTAGCACATCCGAGCTGGGAATGTTGACGGGCTCTTCAATCTGGCGATACCTCACAAGCTCTCCTGATGAAAACGACAACAACAGATCTAGCAATCGCTTCTTTCTTCCATCTGCGGCGGTGGCTCTGGTGCACGCAATAATTCCGTCCTCCAACAATACTCAGGCATGTGTAACAACTTTGTATTCATTCAGCGATCTTCACACTCAGATATTCAATCCACACGCACTCCTCTCGAATCCGCAGCTCGTAGTCACTAATTGCAAGAGCTGAAAGTAGGTGATCCCATGCTCACGCATGAAGACACCACACTGCTACGCGATCTCTGTCACAGCCTTTTAGAGCTTTTACCAACAGCACTCCAGGCTCAGTCCTACGCAGCACTAGAACTGCTCTCTGATGGACAAACAAAAAAAAATTTAATAAAGCTATACAAACGCAGTAATTTATTTTTCTATGCCCAGGAAGGGCCAGAGGACCTTACGGGCTTTGAAGCTCTGATACCAAGATAAAATATGACACTGCAAACTCTAATCAAATTCTATATTTGAATCAAGGAAATTACACACATATTTATACAAGCAATAGTCTCAAGATAGGAATTATATCTTGGACGTACAGTAATGTGGTTGAGAGATTCTCTCAACCACACACTAAACTAGGAGAAACTATATTCTAGCTACTTCCTATTATGTAGGAACAAACTCCTCAAATGGAGAATTACAACCATAGACAAGTAGGAATTAAATATTTCTAACTTAATGAACATACTTCTGCAAGCGAGTTCAGCTACTGTAGGTCTTAAACTTTTCAATGAACATGTTTAGAGGGTGAATATACACGCTGGCAAGTAGGAGCCCGTGCGACAAAGGCACCAACAAGAATGCATTGAAAACCGGTAACTCATCATTGCTCCTATTTAATCGCAAGAGAGAGCAGTGAAAGCTCTGATCAATATAAATAGTTTTTGTAAATAGTTTTCATAATGGTTACTAATCAATATCGTGTACTTGTTTTTTTATCAATTGAGTTATAGTTTTCTATATATATATATATTATATATATATATATTAAGTAGAATCAGTTTTATGTTCATGTTTTTTTTTTTTTTAATTTATAATGTTAGATTACTATTGTCTTTTTTTAGTTTTATTTGAAAATTTTACATATGGTATTGTGCAGAGTACACTTACACACTTAAGGTGAATGAAAAGAGTGAGATCTATAGCTTTGGAGTGGTGATCTTGGAGTTCATGACTGGAAGGAGGCCAGTAGATTTAGAGTTTGGAGAGAACAAAGATCTTGTGGAGTGGGTGTGCACTATATAGAGAAAAAGAATGGATGGTAGGAAGTGATGGATACCAAGCTTGTGGGTTGCTTAAAAGAGTAAATGGTGATTGATTATTTATATTTTTCTCAAAACTAAAATAGGTCTTCCATCATTATGGGTGAAGAAGAGGAGTTTCAATTTCTCCTGAAAGCAAAAATTTGCTTATTTATAATTTTTGCAAAACTAAAATAGACCTTCCATCATTCTTTATTCATTTTCTCATTGTTATATTTCCACTTAAGATTTCGTTTAACCTTGTATCTTTTCTAAATATTTGTATGAATTAACTTCCTCTAAGTTTTTGTCATAAACAAAATTAATGTAACTCGTCTTTTTTGTTTGATTATATAGCCTTTGTTTTGTTAGATTTTGTTGGGCATTCACAAACTATAAATCATGTTTTTGAGAATTCCTAGTTGATTAGAGATGGGGGGAGGGGTTTCTATACAAATACAATTATTTTTAAGGTTGATATCAACATTAAGGGTTGATGTAGTGTCTTTCTTATCTCATGAAGTAACTCAAAATTTTCCAAGGTTTCTCTTATTATACATGTCTACGGATAAACAAACAACATTGACGAGATAAAGGTTGTGATAATTAGATTTTAAAAGATCATTTACACTATCTTTATTTATGACATTATAAATGTAGAGGAAATTAATTCATACAAATATATTATATTTGACCTTCATCACAAGATTCATGGTAACTCTAATATGATTCATGGAAACTCTAACATTGAGAAATGATTAATAAAGGATAGAAAGCTTCTTTGGTCTTGAAAATAACTATAAATAAGTGCTACATAGTATCTTAGTAGTTACCAGCTAAGTTAGAAATTATACTCTCATAAAGTTTGCATATAAAATGGTGGTGACCATATTAACTTAGAAACATTTCATGGGTCGAGAAAATTTTGGGAGGGAAAATGAGCTTTGCATTTATTTATAGGCAATGCTAGTTCACCATGGTATAAATCGTTTTGCATTTATTTATAGGCAATGATAGTTCACCATGGTATAAATCCATTTGCATTTATTTATAGGCTCTTTCCTCATCAACTACATAGCCAAGTCTCGCAAATATTATGTTGAATAAATGAAAGCTTGTGGATGATACCATAAGAGTTCACCATGGTATCTCTAATAGTGAATTAAATTTGTTATGTTAGATAAAATAATTATTTAATCAATGCTCGACAAAATGTTCACTTCTCCTTCTCTCCTACTAAACGATGTAAATTTGTTATGTCAGACTCGCTTTATTGAAGTAAAGTTGTTATGTAGAGTAGCTTTATTGATGTCAAATACATAGCCAAGTCTATCATGCTAAGCAAAGGAAACCTTGTGGATGATCCATAAGAGTTCACCATGGTATCTCTAAATAGTGAATTAAATCTGTTATGTTAGATAAAATAATTATTTAATCAATGCTCGACAAAAGGTCCACTTCTCTTCTACCAAACAATGTAAAGTTGTTATGTCAGACTAGTTTTATTGATGTAAAGTTGTTATGTGGACTAGATTTATTGATATTTCTATTCCGTAGATCTACCTTAAAGTAATTCATCCAATGGTAAATTTTGAATTTGTCATTTTCGAAAAAAAAGATTTGAATATAAAAGACTAAAATTTTGCTCAAAGGAGATAGTTCAATATTGAAAAGGAGCACTTTTTTATTAAATATTTACTATTGAAACTTGGAATTTGATTAAGTGATTTTTTATTTTTATTTTTAATTCTAACTTTTAATAACATTTTGTTTACTAATTTTTATATTCAATAATCTTGCATTTATATCTTACATCTTTTTGGTACAATTACTGATAGCTAGTTATGTATTTTTTAAAATTTGAATCAATCACCATGTGAATTTCATGGAAGCCTAACGTTCATATTAATAGTCAGGTGAAAGGAGATGGTTTGTGCAAAGCCTAATTTGTAGGTTTTGAATAATAATGGATTTTTTTATTATTATTAGATAGGTGTAGATATATATCAATTTTAGGCATATAGAGGTTTGTTGATTTTTGTTTTTTAATAATAAGAGATATTATGGATTTAATTAGCGATTATGCTAGCCACATCTTCGTCTAAGCGTTAAATCAACGGCTCAAGCGGAGGGGAGAAGTGAAACAGCCTTAATAAGTTAATAAAGAAAAAGACATGGGAACATCCGCACAAATGTTAATACATAAATTATTAATATTAGTTAACCAGAAAAAATCATAAATATTAATTAACTAAGCTATTAATAAAACGTAAACGAGAAAGGTTAAATAACTAAATTATTAATTATCCTCCTTTTCGAATTAATTAATTATAAATTAATTTAGTTAATTAATGAGTTATTTGTTAATAATGATGAGCGTTAAATCGACGTGTCAAGCGGAGAAGAGAAGCGATGCCATTATAATATTTTAAATAAATATATTTGTTTAAAATGTATGCGGAAGAGACACGTCGTCAAATTGACTTTTAAAAACTGAAACGGAAATGTAATAAAAATTAAAAAAGAGACATAGGAACAGGCGTGGCAGCTGCAGAAATGTTAATAAACCATAAATTATTAATATTAATTTACCAGAAGGCATAAACCATAAATATTAATTAACAAAGTTATTAATAAAACGTAAACAAGAAAAGTCAATTAACTAAACCATAAATCAGAGTTTTTAATTAATTAAATTATTGATTTACAATTAATTAATTAATTAATTAAGCCACTACTGTTTAATTAATAATTTAATGAATTTATTTATTATTTTGTTAATAGTAATATATTAATTAATTATGATGATAATGATGATGGTGGTTAACATCTACTGAGACCAATCTTTGCTCTATCGGACCTAAAGAAAAGAGCTATTTAATTTGATTTAAGATTTTATTCGTATGCTCAAAAAACTTGGAGAGAAGTCTCTCGAGCTCACTATAATTTTGACATTTTAAAAGGCTAGGAAGATCAGTGACATTTTAAAAGGCTAGAAAGATCAGTGTTGCAACAAAGATTATGAAATTGAGCTCTAATGTGGTTGTACGTAGGGCACTCTAAGAGGAAGTGATTTTCATCCTCGATGTTCATATTCTCACAGAGATGGCAGATCCTTTCCATCCATGGTGTTTTAGGAACTGTCCAATGACCTGTTTCACTATGGAGCTCATCAGAGTTCGTTCTAATCTTGGCTATATTAATTTTCTTCTTTGAACTAGTTAAAACAAAGAGATATTTTTGATCTTCTAAAGTGGGGTTGATGACCTCCTTATAATACCTTAATTTTCTTTTAGCTGCTAAATCTTTCTCACACCACATTTTTTCTTTGAACTTAAAAGTAACAATTTTTTTAATGTTATTGATGTTTTGCAATGCCACATTCTCGTCGATCTCCCAATGGTTTATCCAGGCCTTGGTGTCTTTATACCAACCTCGTTTAAGCCTTAGGTGGTTTTGGCTGGAATTTAAAGCTAGATTAGGAAGTCTATGGTCTCTTATGCTATTGAGCTTGTGCTTGTACAACAGAAGCCTAGTCATAGCTAGGCTCTCGATAGGGGAAATACCCATTTCTATATGGAGAATATGATAGGGTGTATTTCTTTTAGATTTAAGGTTATACGTTATAAAACACTTCTGGATTTGCTCAATCTTTCTCTAGGATTCTCTAGAGATGCTGCAACCCCAAACCTCACATCCATATAAGATACCAGGAGTGACTAAAGTTTCAAAGAGGAACTTCTTTATATCCCACATTACAAGGTTTGTTTTTTTACAATTATTTTCAAGACCAAAATAAGCTTTCCACCCCCCATTAATCCTTTTCTGAATGCTATAGTTCCAGTTGAGCTTGTGATGAATATCAATTCCTAGGTACTTGTAAGAAGACACTTCCTCCAAGTTACTATTGTCATACACTAAAACTAAACTGTAAAACATCCATGCAGTTTGATATACTAACTTTTGTTTTGTAAATTAACCATCACTTAGAGACATAACCATAGTGAGCGGTACCCAAGAAGTCTTATTCTCTTATCAAGATCAGATGGACACCTTGCTAGAAGAACAATATCATGAGCGTAGAGAAGAAGGATGGTGATTATTCTAGCTAAGATCGTGCCAGCACAGCCTGCCTCCTCTAAACAACCTTCTAGCTTGTCGATGTAAGTTAAATGGTGAGAGAGACGCCCGCGTGTTGCTTTCAGGCCTTACACTTAATATCTTTCGACCACCCCTCATTTCTCTTTAACTTGGCAATTACATTCTCGTATAACCTTATAGCGACCTCTCTTAGCTCGAAAGGAACATTTAGCTCTTCTAATCTATTCCATAGGTTATTTCTAGGAACCGTATCGAAAGCCTTTCTAAAGTCCACAAAGCAACAGAAGAGATTGGATTTATCATTGTGGCATTCCTCCACAATGATCCTAAGCGTAACGAGGTGGTCCGTTGTTAAGTGTTGCCTTCTAAAACTTTCTTGGCCTTTAGCCCGCTTACCTTCACTTTCAAGCCAAATGCTCAACCTCTTTTCCAAAATAATACCATATAACTTGGCTAAGAGAGGGCTGATCATAATTTTTCGCATACCCACTTTTAAAAATAGGGATAATGAGGCTTTGAGTCCAAGGTTTAGGGAACCCTTTCTTGACCGCTTGGTTGAAAAGCTTTTGGATGTGGGGGATGAGGACGGGGCCTCCAATTTTTAAGATTTCCATCTGGTAACCTTCAATGTCTTTAGCTTTCCCATTTGTCAGGCGTTTAACCTCAAAATCAGTGTCTTTTAATGAGAAAACTTCTTTCGTTGTGAGCAGGGTTTCAAAATCCCGGTCATTTGGAAATTCATAAAGCTTTTTAAGGTAGGAATTCCAGTCGTGTAAAGCAATTTTATTATTATCTTTAGTTTTCCTAGTTAGAATCTGCGTCTAGAATTTCTTAGGAGCCACCTTAGAGAGGTGTAAGAGATTCTCTTGACTTTTACGAATATATTGCCTTTTTTCCTTTTATTTAGGGCTTTGTAGATTTTTACCTTGTTAATTTTGAGAGATTCATCAACAACTTCCTTAATTTCTCTCCTCGCACTTTTACAATCTTTGTCATACCATGGGTTGGTTTTGCTATTTATTTTATTACTTGAGACTTCAATTGAGAACTTGTTAATATAATATGAGAGGATTGTAGTAAAATTATGATAGAGGTCATCTATGTTGTCTATACTAGATAAATGAAGAAAATTAGTTTTTAATTCATTTAGAAAGAAATCGTTTTTATTTTTATCAAAGATTAAGTTCTTTTGACTATAAGGATTATCTTCTATGGGATCTCTATGCGTGACAAAATTGAGAGTTATGAGTAAAGGCCTATGATCAGAGTCAGGGTGATGGTCGTCTAAGATGTCAAAAATTGTTATTTCGTTGTATAAAGGGATATCAGAAATAACATAGTCTACCATGCTCCTGCCAAGCCCATGGATTCAGGTCATCTTGCTAGAATTGGGCCACTTCTTTAGACTGTTGCAAATTATGAGATCCTGAGCACTGCAGAGCTTGACTAGCTCCGGCCCAAACAAATTATTCCTGAGGTCTTCAGAGCTCCTTTTGTACCAGCTAGCTAGAGTAAGTTCTTCCTCTAACCAAAGAGGATTTGGGTTGGAATGATTGCTTAGAAGAATAGCTTAGTTTCTTGAAGTTAAAGCATTAAAGTCACCCATTAAAAGCATATTACCTTCATTCTTTAGGCTAGAAATATCATTCTCTAAACCATTGTAAGGACTATTTATATCTAGATTCTTTTTCTTATAAAATTTAGAATTAATGGGGGGAAATAACAGATTTCTATGTAGGTCTTTTTATCATTAATGTCAGTAATCTCAATCCAACTATATTGGTTGTAAGGGTCGTTTTTATAAATCCTAGCATGGGGGGGGGGGTGTTCTTCTTAATGTAGAAAGCTATGACCCCAATGCTTCTACTGTAGGATCGTTTGTTCCAGGTAGACCATAGTGCAAAGCCATCTATGTTAGGGACCTTAGATTCTTCGTGCTCCCAAGTTTCAACAATCAATATAATATCAACATCATTTGAGATCCAACTTAGCTTGGGCCTTTGTTCCATGGAAAACCTCCACAGTTCCAAGAAATAATTCGAAGCATGTTGAATTTCTATTTATTACCGTCTTTTTTGTTTCTATCTCGAATAACGACTTTTCTATTTCTGATTATTGCCCATTTTCCTTCCTTCCTAGCTTCTTTTACCTTTTGAACCTTCTTTCTTAATTCTGCTTGATCTTCTGGAATGAAATATTCGTTTATAAATATTCCCATTCCTTTTAGACTTGAGGTTTTACTAAGTATGTCATACTTATGGTCAGTAGAGCTCACCTTTATTCGGATCAACCTTTCTTTAAATTTCCCTAACCTTGTTGCTTCTGTGAGACACATGGTTTCAATTTGTAATCAATTATGTAATTTTGTCTGGGCTATGGCTAAAGTATCCTCGTCTACCTCCTTTTCCAAACTGAAGATTATAAGGTTCAAGGCCCTTTTATTATGTTCATCATCTAATTCGATCAATTTTTTCATTTCATCTTTAATTGGTTTGATATCTAATTTACCTGCCCCACTATTTAAGGTGAGATTGTTGTTAAATTTTTCTTCTAGTTCTTTAATCATGTCCTTCATTTTAAGACTCTCTATATTATCATAATCTCTTTGTTGGGATGTTTGGTTCGTATCTTGGTTTTGTTTTTCTATGACCTGCAACTTAGTTTCCATTGCCTCCATTTTATTCTCTAATAGTTCTATTTTATTTTCTATTTGTTTTTGGATCTTGTCTTCAAGAGATGTGAATTTGTTTTCTAGCGCGACTTCTAACTCGGTTTGTAGCTTGACTTCTATTTGTTCTCTTTGTTTCTCTAAAGACTGTATATACTCATAAAAGCTCTGTAGAGTAACTATGCTAGGTCTACCTTTGGTAATCTTTGATAGTTGTGGTGAATTATTCATACTTGAGAATATATAAGCATATATGTATTAGAAAAAGATAAGGAATGTGTGCACCTGAATATCAGAAAACCAGACAGTAGACCTCAAGTACAAACTGGACAACAAACCTCAAGTGCCTAGGTCTGAAAATTTATTAGTTAAATATTATTTATAAATAATTAAAAAAAATATTATTTAATAAATAAAAATATTAATTAAAATCTAATATGGTTAGTTAATTAAAATCAAATTTTAATGATATGATTAAGTTCAAAAAACATTTATTCAATTAATTAATTGTTATTATTAATAAATTATTATTAAAAATATGATTAATATATTATTTTTAAATAATAATATAATAATTCGAATTTTAGTTGAAAATGAGCCTCACGTCTCAAACCTCACAATAAGTGAAAATGAGCCTTGTCACGTCTCAAACCTCACACAAAGTGATTGTTACCTGTGATAAAAAGAGAACATGCTAAAATTGTTTATGGCATGTTGATAAACATTGTTTGCCGACAAAACATCGAAAAAGAAATAGTTGTGTGAACTTGCACGCAAAACAGCGTTGGGGTAAAAAGAGAGAGTGGCTCGCACGGTCCCTGAAAAGAAAGTATTTATAGTGTGTAGGGCCGGTGATTTTTTTTTATTTCTTAAAGTATAGGCACAGATAGGGAGGGAGAAAAAGTGACTTGATTGCAGAGAAAATAACCATTAATTTAAATTAAGCATGCCATTTCGTATCACTAATTGAAAGGAAAAATGTGGCAAGGTATATTAAACTAAACCTGGAAACTTCTATTGAAGAAAAAGCATGCGAACCAAGTATTATTCATTCCTTCCTTTTAAACCAAAAAAGAAAAATTGAATTTCACTACATGTAGAGAAGTAAAAGACGAATGAATGAATATATATATATATATATATATATATTTCTTGAATCTGAAGAACAAAAATAGAGCATAGAGTTATTTGTCCAGTTTGCAGAAAAAGTGATATAAAAAAAAATTAAAACTTCGGCAAACCATAGAAAATTTGACAGTTAATTGAAGTATAGATAGAAAAACAGTTAATGCCTTCGAGGACAAAATTTATGTTATGGAATTTGACAGTTAATTGAACCATAAATAGAAAAACAGTTAATGGTTCAAACATCTTAAACCATTTTAAAGACCATTTATATTATGGAATTTGAATAAGATAGACAGTTTGAATCCCTCGCAGGGGACTACATTGTAAAAACGTGAATTTGACTTAATAACTAACTGTAAGCTAATCCTTATAAAAAACATTCATATCAAGTTTGTAGTAGTGGTCGTGGCCTCTCATCAAAATGCAACTAGTAAAGCAGTAAATAGGTGTCACGTGTAAAATACAAAATTAGAAGTTATTAAATAAAAAACATATATATATAAGTATATATTAGGATATTACTTTTACCCTTTTATTTATGTAATAAGTCCAAGGGTTTTAGTATGAGTCATAGTTAGTTAGTTGAGCGAATAAAGCTTATAAGTTAATATCCATATTAATAATAATTGTAAGTAGTTAACAGGCATTACAGAAGAAGGACCATAATTAGTTATAAACGAGCCATAGTTAATAAATAAGGTAGTTAACCCGTGTTGTGCAAGAGACCACTAGTAGTTAGGGTTTTGGATTTCATTAAGCTATAAATTGTATTAGATAGAAGGGAAGAATCAATGTGTGTTGTATTGTAATTGAGCTCTTCCTTATTGGAAGTTGGCCCCTCGAACACGTAAATGAGCATTCTATCCTGATTTGGAGTAAAAAAATATCTTTGCACCTTGTCTCGTTTCTTATGATATCTCTGTGTTTCAATTATATTGTTTTGTATTTCTAGCATTTTGTCTTTCTCGCAGGTCCGGTGAATAACAAGTGGGATCATAGAATTTTCTAGGATCAGTAGTACCTCTAGTTTTCACAGATTTTTTTTTTAAGCTAGAGACATGTTCTGGAATTTTAAGCCACAAGATATGTCGTTGAGCACATAAAATTGTGGATTTGGGGATGAATGCACACAAGAACTACAAGAGGTGGTCACGCTTTTTAGACTCCCTTGTAACCCCTGTGGGTACCCCTTCAAGTAGTAGTGCATTAAACAGATCCTAGCATAGACTGCACTTCCACATAACCTTGGGTATATCGAAAGCTCCCTAGGGTAACCTGAATGCTATGCTTAGTTAAGCGAACATTCGTCTTGCCCCTACAGTACACTGAGAATAACACTCGGGGAGATTATTTGCACGTACAATAGGGTAGTCAGGTAGCATGGATAAGGGTACGATCGATCCGCCTTAGTTGGCGCCTTGAAAAATTGGGGCGAGTACTATTGTTGGACCCCTACATATATTACGGTTTATTGCACCTTACACTCCTTTGTAACCATAGTTCCCCCAGCTATCTGAAGATCACCCCTACCATTTTCATCCAGATCGAATCCAATGGTTTGGGTTCAACTATCATTGTCAAGATCATATCAAATAGCAGGGGTATGTCATTGTCATACATATCAGATTTAGCAGTTAGGTTATGAACAAAACAATTCAGAATCAACATGCAGTGAGGCTTTTGTCCACCATAGTCCAGATTAGATTGTCGCAAAACATTTGGTGTACCAAGACATTGGGGTTTCTGTTACTACATTCCAGGCCTAATTTTCACAAAATATTTGCCAATATCAATCTTTTCGGTATTCGACCACTGTAGTATTGACCAACTGGGAGTAAAACTCCTTTTAGAGTTAAAAAAGAAATATGGGGCCATTTCGGGACACTTTCTAGAGACCTAGACCATAATATTTAGGTCGACGATTTGATTGAAGTGGTACCATTCACTTGTAAGCCCCTAATTTTCAGGTGGTCCAAATTTTTTCCAGTCTTGACCTCAATTGACTCACATCACTAGACTCCTGAGCTTGCCCTGTTTCTAGCCATACTACTCTTAATTAAGCTTGAAAAACATTCACCGGGGCTAGTGTATGTACGAAACAAGGTCTCAAGTTATGGTTGCAGAGAAGGTTGCATAGAAGGCATTGGAGAAAGTCAAAGTCCTTGAGAAAAAATATGAGCAACTCAATGAGGCCCTTCCTCGCAGAATCGTAGAAACATTGGTCGACCTGAAGATACCTCGTAGGGAAGAACCTAGTTTTGATGTACATGTAGAAGGTGAATTCGACCATCACATTCACTTCCATGGAGGTTCCCAATTTTCGAGCCAATGTACACCAAAGTTGGATATGTACAAATTTGATGGCTTCGACCTGACAATCTGGGTGGCATAAATGGAACAGTATTTCATCCTTAATAATATCTATGAGGATCAAACTAAATTACATGTGGGATCCCTTTACTTGGACCAAGAGAGATGGCAGTGGTGGCAGTGGAATCAGAAATGTTATCCAGGGAAGTAAACTTCGCATGTGTTCTCAAAATCCATTTGTGACCGCTTTCATCGAGATTCCACTTTTTGGGTCAGCTCACTAAGATCGAGAAAAAAGGTACAGTAAGGGACTACATTACAACTTTCGAACAATTGGCCATCAGAACTGAAGGACTAGGAGATGACTTTTACTCGGAATATTTCATCAGTGGCATAAAGGAAGTCATCCAAGCCCATGTTCGAATGCGTCACCACGTTACTTCGTTGGACGAATTTTTTGAGGCCTTAGATGTAGAAGTTGCCTTAAAGGCCCATTCCAATCATCCAAAAAGTTCGTAAAGGCATGTCCCACCCAAGCTATGGTCTCCATCCATAAACTTAAGGTTCAAAAGGTGTCCCTAGTGGAAATGGCTGAAAGAAGGAAACAAGGACTTGACTACTACTGTGATGAGAAGTTCTCCCCAGTACATAAATGCAAGGAACCAAAATTCTTTCAAATTTATGCTACTGAAAATAGTTCAGACGATGAAGATCCTGTCACTGAAGTGCCTGAGGAAGAAGAAGGTGAAACCCAGTTATACCCACACAATGATGTTGCATCCATTCTAGATGAATTGATTATATCACTATATTCCTTGGATGTAATTTCTTCACCCCAAACTCTCAAAATTCGTGTTTTCATTAAACATCAGCCAGTAGTGGTGTTGATGTATAATGTAAGCACTCATAACTTTGTCCATAAGAGAGTAGTAGAGTTCATTGTTTTATAAGGGCAGTATCTAATTTCCAAGTCCTTATCATTGATGGGGGGGAAATGAAATGTGAAGGATGTTGTGAAAATATTAAGCTTCAAATGGTGGATTATCACCTCAGAACCCACATGTTTTCCATTGAAATGGGTGGTTGCGACATTGTCCTTGGTGAAAAATGGCTCCACACACTAGGCCCCATCAAAATGTATTTCCAGGAGTTATATAAGAGCTTTAAGCAACACGACCACACTCATACATTGCAAGGACTCCACGCAAGTGCTTCTACTGTCATCAAATAAAAATGAATTGAGGCGATTTTTAAAAAGAGCTATCATGGTGTAGTATCCCAATTTAATGTCATCCAGGCCATTGAATCTGCTCTCCCTCATATTCATCCATATATGCAACAAATCTTAGATCGTCGCCAATGGCTCTTTGACAAACCCAAGGATTTCCCATCGTCTAGGGGTGAACATGATCATAGTATCCCTTTGGTCTTGGGTGCTCATCTCCCAAATGTCCGCCCATATCGATATTCTTTTTCACAAAATAATGAAATTTAAAAAATCTTCAAGGAGGTCTTCGAAGTTAGTGTTATTCATCCAAGCACTAGCCCTTATTCATCTCTCGTGGTCAGGTTCTTAAGAAATACAGAGAATTTCACATGTGTCCCAAATTTAGGGTCCTTAACAAGCTCATTATCAAGGACAAATGTCATATTCCAATGGTTTTTTATTTTCTTGATGAACTACGTGGTGCTAAATTATTTACCAAGCTAGACCTTCACTCACGATATCACCAAATACGCATGAAGGAAGTTGGAATTCCCAAGACAAACTTCCAAACTCATGAAGGCCATTATCAATTCTTGGTCATGCCATTTGGTCTCTGTAATGATCCCTCCACTTTTTAGAGCCTCATGAATCACCTTCTGAAACCTTATCTCAGAAAATTTGTCTTGGTATATTTGGATGAAATTCTCATCTACAACATAACATGGGACAAACAAATTCAACATGTTGACCTTATATTACATTTGCTCCAAGATCAAAAATTATTTGTCAAATTATCTAAGTGTTCATTTATCATGGAAGAAGTAGACTATTTGGGGAAAATTGTGGCTCGTTACGGAGTAACAGTTGATCCGAAGAAGATACAAGAAATGAAAGATTTGCCCCAACCAAAAATCTTGAATATTTTACTAGGATTCTACGGTCTCACAGGCTACTATCACAAATTTGTTAGCAATTATGGATGCATTTCCCATCCCCTCACTAATATTATCAAGAAAAAATCATTTCTCTGGACTAACGCAACTCAGTATGCCTTCTTGGCTCTCAAACAGGCTTTCACCAGTGAACAACTCAGTCGAAACTTATGGGTCAATCCCCATATGATAAAGAAATGATGGCCATCTTACATGCAGTAGACAGTTTGCGACTAGACTTATTCGGGCGATGTTTTCAAATATGCACTGACCATCATAGTCTGAAATATTTTATATAGCATCTTCTATCATTGCCACAACAAAATAATTGGCTTGCAAAAATGTTGGGATATGATTATGAGATACTTTACAAGAAGGGGCGTGACAATTTAGTGGATGATTCCATTTTATCACTCTCTCTACCCTGACCAAATTGGATTGAAGAAGTCTGAAATGAATATTTCTCCCACCCCTCTCTCTCCCAAATCATTAATAATTTAATATCATATCATAATTCCTCTGCAGAATACTCTTGGAAGGACGAGGTTCTTCGCTACAAGGATCGAGTAGTGTAGTTGAATGTGATGTATGTCAGCACAAAAAATGGGAAATGATCAAGCTATCAGGAAACTTACAACTATTTCCACTCCCTACTTCTGTGTGGAAAGATGTTTCCATGGATTTCATTATACGTCCCCCAAAGTCTGGCAAAAATCAGTTATCATGGTGGTTGTTGGCTCTCGTTTTTTATCAAATTTTGCTTATTAAAATCCACCTAATTTCCATCATTATCCACTTTATACCATCCACATATGACCTATTTTGACCTTATTATGCATATTCAGGAAAATAAACTATGTTTTTCATTTTTAGAATTTTTTGTAAAAATTGGGTTTTAAGTGCATTTTTTGACACAACTAAAAAGTCTCGTAATGGTTTCATTGAAGTCATATTTGCAGGACACCTGAGCACGAGTTGAGCACATATTTAGAAATATTGGGAACTAAGTATGGACATGTACCTATTGGTTTGGTCAAGTCGAACTAAAACATGCTTGGTCAAAGTTGGTCAAACATAACATGACATTCAGGAAATCCCTAGAAAATAGGCCAAATTTAGTATTTTAAGGTATTTTCTAGATTTTGAGTGATTGGATGGATGAGATCGACCAAGATAGATGGGATAAGGATATAAATGGTTTTTACAAACATTTTAGTCAATTTTGTCTCATATTTTTCTATTTAAGCAAAGAACATTGAAGGCATGAATGTGTAAAATTTGTATGATTTCACTTTGATATTTCTGAACTTTGGGAGCCAATTGAAGAACTAGTTCTATCTTATTTCTACCATTATATATGGTGAATTTTTTATTGAGTTTCTGTAGCTGATAAGTACTTTCAGTGTGTGAGGCAAGGGTGGAGGGCCCCCACACCGAGCTAACTACACTTTCTGGTTATATTAGTTGAATTTTCTTAAACTAGTTTGGTTTCATGTTTAAATCAGTTAATTAGATGTATAATGATATGTTATGTTTGTTGATGAATCTGAATCTTAATTCTAATCTGCATATGAAGGGTCAAACCAGTGTTTAAGTTAAACTTTTTTTCTATTTAATCAGAAAAAAGAAACTAGAATTCATCTTTCTTGCTTTTAAGTGATTTTCTGAATTTCCAGTTTTCCTACAATGGTATTAATGATGAATTAATTTATAAAGAAGGACAGAAATGACCTCCTTAGTTAGGAGCCTCTTCTATTATTCTTTTATGCATCTTGAGCTATTGTTCATTAGTTATTTTGATTTCTATTCATGAAGTAGTATTGTGGAGAAGGTCAAACTAGTTCTTTTATGCTTCTTCTTCTCCTTATTACATATTGAATTATAAATTATTTAGTTAATTCTTATATTTGTAATATGTGTTTCCTTTAAATTCAATTATTCATCTTCTAAAATTGACTATAGTTGGAATCCATATATTTTGAACATGCTTCCAAGTTTTACAAACCCAGATTGATAATAAAATACTTGTGTTAGTAAATCGACCCAACATTTTTGGCGTCGTTGTTGGGGAAGGATACTTCAATATATTCAATTAAAAATATCGTTTAAAAAAAAAAAAAAAAACTAGAAACTTAAACTTTTCATTATGGTTGTTCATGCTTAAACATAGAAATTAGAAACGTATATCCCTAAACAAAACCCCCAACAAAAAAAAAACACTAGATAACTACAAAATCCATTTGCAAAACATGATCTAAAAAAACATGATGTTAAAGAATCCATTTAGAGAACAAGGGTATGTAACCACAAGGATGTTCTTAAATCGTTGTCAACAATTTAGAGTGATCACTTGGGATGAATCTTCATTTGAGAAGTTAGAAGAGGAAAAAATCATCCATGAAGAGGATTCACAAGAAGAAAACTTAGAATATTATTCTAGTTATCATTGTAAGGAGATGAAATAGCCATGGATCACATGCGATGAAGATCAAACATTAGAACCCAAAATTGAAGAATTTCTAGCATGTATTTCACAATATCCCTTGTGCATTCAAGATTTTGAACAAGTGCTACATGAAGAACTTTGTGATATGACAACTAAAGAGAGCCAAGCAAACAAAGGTCATCTTAAAACCTATTTCAACTAATCATTAGGTCACAACACCACTCCATTTTTCAATATTCCTTAACATCAATTTTTTATGATGAAATAATATTTCATGTCTAAGCATTCATTAAAGTATACTTTTCAAAATTGGATATGAGTTTACTTATGATCTTGCTACGCAAATGGATGCATTGGAAATTCTCTTATAATTGAGAGAATGACTTATTTTTATACAATAGAGTAGGATAGAATAGAATAAAATAAATAAATGGGTGGAATGAGTTCCCAATAAGCCTTTTTCTAATTAATAATTCTTCACATCATTGTTCCATACTCATTTGAAAGGATTTCATGACAAAATGCACTAAGGACAATCCTATTTTGGGGAACCATATAGGATAATTTTTAAAAGTATGTTTTTAAACAAGGTATCTCTTGAAATCTAGTTTTTTAATCCATTTTTAAAATTTCAATTTGGATCACAAATTAAAAAATGATCAAAATAAACACTAGATTTCAAGAAACATTTTAAGGACGGAATTAGTACAACATTGTTTTGAGGGTTCTAATGGAAACATTTTTACATGATATTTATAGGAAGTTATCCCTTGGAATATTGTTTCGAAATCAATTTTAATCAGCTCAATCTGACATCATATGAAAAATCTATGTTCAAAATAGTAATTGCTTGTTGAAAAATCTGCATGGTGACAATTCTAGGTCTTCACTGTTCATTTGCATATTTCACATATTAAATCATCTTCTTTTAAAAAACTGTTTCAAATGGAGATATATATTGAAATCTAGTTTATGACACAATTTTAATCATCTCATTCGAAGTTCAGGTGAAAAATTTATTCCACATTTAGTGACTGCATATCTTAAAATCAACATAGTGAAACTTGCCTCCTATGTTCGTTTAGCACCAATTTTGTGATATAAAACCTAATTATTTTAAAAATATATTTCTACTAGAGAGACAAAAATAATTCTACTTTAATCTCCAAGTTGAAGCACACCGATCCGATATTTAATGAAAAAGGCACACTCAAAATAGTGATTGTTGGTCTAGTAAAAAATTCACAAGAAGCTCTATCAAACATGATACTTCTCATAATTTTTAGCATATCATTTTAAACCATTTTTAAATCATGTTTATACTGGAGGTAGCCATATGAATTCTCTTAAAATTGGCTTTTTAATAACTCTAATTTGACAAAAAACAAATATTTTGTGAACAAAATACCATTAGGAGGTCTAGGATGGCTACCATTCCTTAAGGGGTAAATAAATTCAATTTCTTTATATATCATCTTTGGGATTGTTTTCAAGCATTACCTATAATTATTTTACATATTCCTTGGAAAAAGAGAGACTTTACACCTCTCTTCCTCCATCATCTAATATTGTATTGCAGGCAGATGCTATGTTTTTGCAGGTCATAAGAATATTTAAGAGGTGAACTCCATGGAAAAAGGACTTTTCAAAGCCTTTTTTTTTTTAAATTCATATTTCAAAATATAAATACAAATGTTCAAGTCAAAGCAAAGTGGAATTCACAAGATTTTGAATTCATCTAATGAAATTCAAAACTCATGAAGCTTGCTTTCTGTTGCTAACCAACAACACCAACAACCCTACAAGATGATCAAGATCGAGGATAAAGACATGAAGCTAATAAAAATAATAAGTAAAGTTTTACCATAACAAGCCACATCCATTTTCAAAGAAACCTTTCATAAGCCATATTTTTCATGATGTCATTCATCTACCATATTGTATGTTAAGTTCCACAATCATTCATGTTGAAGTCCAGACCTATTTTCTATCTATTTATCCATCTACTCTTAGATGATGACTTCAACCTATCTTACTTTCATAAGAATTCCATACTTTCCGACTCTATTATACCTCACTTCCATCTAGAAAAAAAAATAAAAAATAAAATAAATAATAGTAATAATAATAATAAAGGAGTTTGGTTGTGAAAATCCAAGAAACTGGCACAATACAAACTCCAATTCATATCAGAAAACCAACTTTTTTGGCCAATATAAATTCTCTATTTTGTTTTACTTTTACTTCAGTTTGATTTTTCAGAAATAATCTTCCAAGAATTCTAAGACATGAGGACAAATCTTAACATAAGCAAGGGGGGAATTCATAATGAAACAATGCAAATAGTTTGAGCAGCTATATTGCAAAAGGGACCTGAATTACATGTCAGAAGAGACCTGAGACATCATTGAAAATATTATGCAGAAGGGACCTGAATTACATGACAGAAGAAACCTAAAACATTGTTGAAAATTACGTGTCGGGAGGACCTGAAACATTATTTATAATATCACTACAGATGGGACCTCAAAAACATCAACATTCAAGGATCCTGAATCAATATCATATGCAGAAAACATGAAAGAAAAAATAAGTTTCTAAATTTCATCAGAATTTATCTTGGAAAAACTATCATTATGATAATGAGGACATCATCAACCATCAACTAATATTTTTACCAAAGGACATCATCAAATAGTATTGACATCAAGTTATTTTACGGGAGTACAAGTACAGTAAGTGAAAAAAAAATTCTCTTAAAATATCGATTTAAAAAAAAATACTAGAAATTGTTAAAACTAATTTAGCTTGATATGCATTCCATTACACTTACCACATTACATTTTACCTATATCCTACCTACATTCCAAAACACTATCTTAATTATCCTACCCATCATAATTATACCCATCATAATTATATTCATTATAATCCTATTTCTAATCATTACCCATTTCCTACCTTAACCCCATTTCTATTCATCATTCCATATACCATTATATTAATCTCAATCAATTTTTTAAGCATTTGGATAAAAAATAAGGACTCAAATTTTTGTGTCATAAGAAAAATTTCCTACAAAACAAGCAAGATTTAGTGAATGATGCAATATATTTGTTTGATTTACAATGATACGTTTTCTACTCTATTTCTAAATTTCAATTGACCTTAGATGGTCATTTCAACAAGAGTCATATTAAAAGAAATAATAAATGCATCGTGATAAAAAAAGAATGAAAACTGATTAAGTGGAGATGCAAGAGAGACATATGAAATGATGGACGAAGGGTATTTAAAAAAAAAAAATCATGAAAGAGGATATAAAAAAAAGGAAATGAAATGATGAAGAAATAATACATAAGGAAATATGGTGCATAATAAAAAATTAAAATGAACATACCAAAAGTCATTTCAAGAAGTAATGAAACTATGCAATAAAAAATCATTTCAGAAAACTGAGTGAATGCACAATTTTTGAAGGATGAAGCAGCATTTCAATACGCATTTGCAGCATGTGCCATAGGTGAAAGGAATACGCATTTTCCACAGGTGAAAAAGTCCAAACCCTGGTCAAACATTCACAAAATGTAGAGGGTGAGTTTGATAAACACCAAAACGTTCGTTGAATCCATAACAGAGAAAATTCTGAGTATCGAACGCAGAAATCTGCGCTGGAGAGGGGAGAAATTCAGTTTACATAGAGAGGCAACTCGACAATGCCTTCATGCAGAGAATTTGATAAAGAAATCGTGCCACAGTTCAGGTAGGGAACGTAATATTTGTTGAAACAAAAACAAAAGAGGAGAAATTTCTAGCTTTTATGCCAAATTTTTTATAAAGAAACAGAAAACATGTTGTTTTTCATTAACTTCTGCCAATTTCGACATAGAAATCTCTGCGAGAATCTCGAGAATTTCGCAGTTGAGTTTGAATAGGAATGAAATCACGGTAAAATCATTTTCTAAGTGATTCGAAGTCTAAGTCTTATAAATAATTGATAGTTTAAGGTGACAAATCCTAGTTGACATCTACATTTGTATTCATTAAACTCCATTTATAATAGCAATAGTTGTGACAAGTCTAATAATCCAACTGTATAATGGCATTACAAGCTACAGGCGTATATGATTCTATGATGTGTTGAGCTAGAGATGTGTGGCATTCATAATGATTGTTTGCATGATCAATTCTTTTAATGATTGTTTTGAATGCTTTGATTGAAATTGATTTTCAAAAACATGTGTGCAGTGGTTAAACCTTTCTGAGATAATGAATTTTTCTTCTTCTCATTTCCGGAATTCTCTCTTTAAATAGAGACGTATAGTTTCCAGAATACAAACATACAGTGCAGCTAATGGCATAATTTTTGAAAAGGAACAAAGGAACTCAAAATTTAAAATCGAAATTGATTTTCAAATAAGACAGAGTGGAGTAATTATTTCAAGGAAATCGATTTCTAAAAAGGCGGAGAAAGTAAATTTAAAAAAAAAATTGTTTAGATTTTAAAAATCAATCTCTAACATTCGTTTTTTTTTTTTAAAGCAGAGAATGGTGGTGCTATTAGAAAGAAATTTCGAAATTGCAGAGACCTGTAGGGTGGTTTTTCATAAATCTATTTAAAAACCAATGCATGCAGTGGTTAATTTTTCAGAAAGTGATTTCAAATTGAATGATAATGAAATTTTATTCAGTCCCAAAAATGCATTTCAATTTATAAGAAGTGAGAGTGGTAGTAATTCTTCGAGAAGTTCGATTTCAAGACAAAGAGGGTAATAAAAATTCTCTTCATTCCTAGAATTCGTTTTTTTAAGAGACAGAGATTTTCAAAGTATGAAGGAACAGAGGAATTCAATAAGTTTTTGAAAAGACAGACTAGAAAATTCACTTCAGAAAATCAATTTTTGAAAAGACACACTGGGTAATTCATTACAGAAAATTCAGAAAATTGATTTCAATTTTTGAAAAATGAGTATGGGTAAATTCAGAAAATAAATTTCAATTTTTGAAAAGGCAGTGTGGGTAAACTCGGAAAATCGATTTCAAGGAAAAATGGATAGAAATCATTTCCAGAAATTTGATTTCGAGGAAAAGTGGATAGAAATCATTCCCCAAAATTCAATTTTCAATAAGACAAACTAGGTAATTCATTTCCAAAAAACTGATTTCTATGGACACAGAGAGAGTTAATTTGATTTTCAGAATTTTTAATTGATTTCCATAATTGGATTCCTAAAACAAGTATGGTGATGATTTCAAGAGTTGAGGGCAGAAAATAGTGATGATAAGAAGATTGTTCTTAAAGGCATTTTGAGTGAGTATTTTCGGGAAAGTGTGTTATAAAGTTTTAAAAGCCTTCTCACCACAAGCAGTGAAAACATAGGTGAAATCTCAAAAGTATTATAGTTTTATATCATCACAGAAAGTGTCTAAAAGTCCATATCAAGCCTTGGTAAGTCACATTATTGTGATTTTTTTTTAAATCATCACTAATTATGACCATAACCATATTGAGGATTTCATATTAATTCTATATAATTTTGGGTATTGGAAGAATCTACACACTTGTTGATCGCCAAAGAGAACATCATGTTTAAATTGTGCCTATATTTTTCATCACATGGTCATAATTAATACTGATTATTGGAATTCCACAGTACAAAGTCAAAAATTTCAAACCTCATTGCTACCATCATTTGTAAACGATGAGAATTTAAGTATGAGAAACAAAAGGTGAAGACAAAGATTTATAAAAGAAAAAAAAAAGTTCATGAGGGTCTTGACATCCTTTTACTGGGAGAATTTAAGTATGAGAAACAAAAGGTGAAGACAAGGATTTATAAAAGAAAAAAAAAAGTTCATGAGGGTCTTGACATCCTTTTACTGGAAACTCATTAGGAAGCTTTGACATCAGGAGCCAGAAGTCACAAGTACATCACCAGGGCAGTCATCATCTAGAAGCAGAAGGTCAAGGAGACAAAGGCAAGCATGAGGACATGCTTGAGAGTAAGAAAGGGGGAAATGTTGGCCTTCATTTTTTATCAAATTTTTCTTACTAAAACACACCTAATTTCCATCATTTTCCACTTTATAACATCCACATATGACCTATTTTGACCTTATTATGCATTTTAAGGCAAATAAACTATGTTTTTCAATTTTTAGAAATTTTTGTAAACATTGGGTTTTAAGTGCATTTCTGGACATGACTAAAAATTTCCGTTATGTCCCCATTAAAGTCATACTTGTAGGACACCTGGGCACGTGATGAGAAAATATTTATAAATCTTGGGAATTAGGTATGGATGTGTAACTATTGGTTTTGTCAAACCGAGCTAAAACATGCCCGGTTAAAGCTAGTCAAACAGGACCTGTCATTAAGGATATCCCTAGAAAATAAGCCAAATTTAATATTTTATGGGATTTTCCAGATTTTGAGTGATTGGATGGATGAGATCATCCAAGATATATGGGATAAGGATATTCAAGGCTGTTAGAGATATTTTAGTCAAGTTTGTTGCATATTTTTCTATTTAAGCCAAGAACATTGAAGGCATGAATGTGTAGAATTTGTATGATTTCACTTTGATATTTCTGAACTTTGGGAGCTAATTGAAGAGCCAATTCTATATTGTTTATTTTGTTCTATATGGTGAATGTTTTATTGAGTTTCAGTAGTTGAGAAGTACTTTTAATGTGCGAGGCAAGGGTGGAGGGCCCCCACACCGAACTAAGTGCTCTTTCTGGTTGATTTAGTTGATTTTTCTTAAACTAGTTTTATTTCATGTTTAAATTAGTTAATTGGATGTGTAATGATATGTTATGTTTGTTGATGAATCTGAATCTTAATTATAATTTGCATATGAAGGGTCAAACTAGTGTTTAAGTTAAACTCTTCTTCTATCTGATCAAAAAATAGAAACTAGAATTTATCTTTCTTACTTTTAAGTGATTTTCTGAATTTCTAGTTTTCTTATAATGACATTAAATAAAGAAGGACAACAAGTACCTCCTTAGTTAGGAGCCTCTTATATTATTATTTTATGCATCTTGAGCTATTTTTCATTAGTGATTTTGATTTCTGTTCATGAAGTAGTATTGTGGAGAAGGTCAACCTAGTTCTCCTAAGTTAGGAGCTTCTTCTTCTTCTTACTATATATTCAATTATAAATTATTTAGTTAAGTTTTATATTTGTGATATGCATTTACTTTAAATTCAATAACTCATCTTCTAAAATTGACTATAGTTGGAATCCATATATTTTTGACATGCTTCCAAGTTTTAAAAACCATATTGATACTAAAATACTTGTGTTAGTTTACCTAGTAAATTGATCCAAAAGTGGTTTTTGACAAGATTTCCAAATATGCTCATTTTTTCACTTTACCACACCCATGTACACCAACATTGGTGGCGCAAGTTTTCATGTACCAAATCTTTAAACTACATGGCATACTGACTTCCATTATGTCTTATCGAGACCCAACTTTCACCAGCAAATTTTGGTAGGTAATTTTCAAGATCCAAGACACGCAACTCCAACTGAGTACAACTTATCATCCCCAAACCGATGGTCAGACAAAAGTGGTCAACAAATTTTTGGATACCTATCTTTGGTGCTTCACTTCATACAAGCAACATCAATGGGGAGAGTGGATACCTCTAGTTGAATAGTGGTATAATACTAACTATCATGAAGCCACCAAGATGTCGCCATATGTGGTAGTGTGTGGCCAACTCCCACCATCACCAGCTTCTTATATACCCAGATGTTCCAAAGTGCAGGAAGTTGATCATATCCTACAAAATTGTATAGCCATGATCGCTCATCTCAAAGATAATCTACATCAAACTTATAACATAATGAAGCAACAAGTCGACCAACATTTTTCCGAGTGGTCATTTCAGGTAGGTGGCCAGGTGTTTCTCTCACTCTAACCATATAAGAAAACCTATCTCAAATAAAATGGTTTCCATAAACTATCACCAAAATTTGATGCGCCTTATTGGGTACTTCATCATATAGGAGGAGTCGCCTACAAACTTTCCTTACCGACTAATTCAATAATCCACCTAGTCTTCCATGTATCATGTCTCGAGGAAGTTGTGGGGAACAATTGCAAGGTTCAAACAAGTCTTCTAGAATTGGATGAGGAAGGATCACTTTGGCATTAGCCAGAACATGTCCTTAATACTTGCACAAGACATCTATGTAGCCATGTGATCAAGGAATTCCAAATCAGGTGGAAAGACATCTCTCCAAAAGATGTGACATGGGAACCAGACACTATTCTTTAGCAGTTTCTATAGCTTTAGCCTTGAGGAACATTGTAACATATTTTAGTACACTGAAAATTTTTTTTTTTTTTTAATTTTAACAAGTTTACCTTTTAGCTAAATCTTTGGGCATATATAAAATTTCATGGAAATATGGTTGCTCGACTAATTTTGAATGATTTTGAATATTTAAATATATAATTTTATTAAAAATTAAAAATTATATTTTTATTAGAATTATTTTATTTCAAATTTAAAATTATTTGAAAAAGGAAATGTTGGCCTTTTCACCCACTTTTTAAGTTTGACATTAAACTCTACAAACTCTTCTAAGTTCCAAGCCATGAGATAAAGAAATAATAAAAATGTAATAAGAAATAGTGATTGAAATTTATTTGGCTCGTGATAAAGATTATGCAGGTTTTAACGGTGATCAAGGCAGCATGGAAAATCAAAAGCACATATCTAATTTAAGACCCCCTCCAAATTTTCGACATTTAATGGAGGAGGGGGGTCTGAAATAATTTGTTTGATAAAAACCAATTTAATCTTATGTGGCATCAGCGGGATCAGTTTGCACTGCCCATCCTAAAAACTACTTATCGTTATGGACCCCCTCTGAAATTCATGGGTGGCTTCAAGGCTGGGTCTCTCTGTGGCTATCAATGTTGGTGAATGTGATAATAACTTATCCAAAGTTTGTAAATATATTTCCAAAATGTTGGCTGAACCATAAAATTTGGAGTAGAGTCAGTTGCGAGGAAATTCTACAGGATGGGTGCATGGTGCAATCTTTACGAGTCGAGTATCTAAATCCAACAATGGTGGCAGTGGACCAAACATCAACTCTCATCCTGAAGTTATATTTGTAAATGATCAATTGCAACGATGTTTGTTTGAAAATTTCCTAGCATTATCTAAGTTCAATCAATTTCATGTTATGTGTGTGGTAGCTCAGCTCGTTGGGAAAATAGTGGGCATGTATTTTTCTGATCACTGGTGTGGTTTCTCTAGAAATTTCACACCTCAGCATTTGGAGATTTACAATAAGATTATGAATAAACGCTTAGCCTTTGAGATTGTGTCTATCTCGAGTGACACAGAGGACAGATTGAAGGAAATTCATGCCAAAGAGAAAGCCAGACAAGAAGAAAAAATGTAGTGTTTTCAATAGGTGATTTGTGGGCTCATTTTGCGACCAAATGAAGATGAATTTCTAAATTCTGAGACATGGGTATTTTGTAGGACGGTCCCTATTTAGTTAAGAAAAATGTTTTTTTGTAAAAATTGTGTACCAATAGAGATGTTTTTCTAGTTTCTTGTAAGGCATATGTTCAGTTCCGTTTTCTGCAAAATGGACAACTAGAGAATTAAAATGTTGAAGATTTGGACCAGGTAATCCAAACTAATCTCAAGGGAACGGTTTGCTCAGTCCATTAAGATTACCCTTGATGAAGGAACACAACAAATAACACCCAAGATCCATTTTTTTCATTGGCTCCCAAGCATCTCTGTTTTTTATTTTATGGTATAGTGTCTACATAGCAACTAAATTTACAGTTAAAGGCCTTGCCGAGACTTTAACATTGGAATTGTTACCATATGACATTAGTATCAACCTTACCTTCCCAAAGATTACATGCATAATACATGAAATGGAGCAAATCCATAATTAGTACCACAATATATAATGGGTAGAATGATGCCCATGCCTCTTGATGTTGTTGGCATGCTAGTTGGTAATGATGTGACAAATAGGCCTCAACTTGAACTTGCAATTTGTGAGGGCTATATCATGTCACTTGTGTACAAAATTTTCAACTCCTCTTCTCTAAGAATCATTAGAATAGTCAATTTACTCCATACCTAATTATAAACAAAAATTTCCTTGGAACAATGCCCTTAAAATTATTGCTCAAGTAATTTGTAGAAATAACCATGTGGAAATAACTTCTAAGCGATGATGGGATTGATACAATGATATTTTTTATAGAAGTAATCCATGAGAGAGCATGAAGGAAGTTTGACCATGTAATATGTAGTAAAAGACAAAGGCACATGAAAATGATAGCCTTATTGACTAAGACAAGTGAAGCTGTGTATTGAAGCCAAGGATGATTGTAAGTCTTCACTAAGTTGAACAGTTTTTGAAGTCTTGTACATCAATGGTAAAGCCAAGGGTGTTTGTGAGACTGTTCCAACATATGAAGCCAAGACATATGTAGAATTTAAAGAAAGAATGAGTAATAATGATCCTTGATATGATTATAATATTGGATAGTGACACTTGTTGTGACTTATTGAGATCATGTTTAACATGAGTGCATTATCTTGACTGTGACAATGACCATAATTCCATTTTTTTGTGCATAGTCTTGACTTGTCAAAGAAATGAATCTAAGAAGTGTGACCTATGTTGATGAAACCCTAAAGGAGGGCAGCATATGAGACAACAACGAGTAAGAAATATGATAGAAGTAGTATTATGTTTGGCAGTAACACACAAATGAGCATAGTACCTTGTGACTTTAACAAGTGACGGAGATAATATCTAGACAAAAGGAACAATGACAATGATGAGGTATGAAAGTTGTGGAAGATGTTCATAGAAATATCAGTGGGTAGCTGTGGAAGCAGTGATGGTTTCAGAACAGTGAAATTTAGAGGTGGCGTGAATGTGTTATAACAGTTGGAATTAAATAGCATAAAATCAGCAGTTTGAGATTATTTAAAGATTTCAAAACAAAATTTTTGAAATAAAATGGTCAAATACATATTTAAAAGGTTGGATCAGTGTTGTTTGAGACAGATTAATTACAACATTCAAACTTCATAGGGAAAATTTTACTTTGTAGAATATTCAACAATTTCAAATTTCCAATTAGGACAATTAGCAACCAGTCAACTTATTTCTATATTTAGACACAATATCATAAATCAAAGGCTTGGATCCAAATATGAAGGAGAAGAATTAGTCGACACTATAATTAAATCCAAATTTAAAGGGTATTGTTCCACATTTTCTAGAACAAGTCAGAGATTGTTTTATTTTTAGTTTATTTGATAGAATTGATCTCCTATAGGATAGGAACATTTTCAATTTTCAATTTCTATATATTTGATGATTTTTAATAAGAAAAGGGTTGGATTTTGATTCCAATACCTTTCATCTTTGTAAAAATTTTCACTAGATATCCTAATTGAAGTATTTCAAGCTCTATCTTTGACAAAATTTGTGTTTCTTGTATGTTTTTCCAGTATTTTCAGATTCTATTTTTGCACATGTTTAGGGTTTCATAGGAAATTCTGGGTAAGAATAGATTTAGTTTCAATATCTCTGAAATCCCCTGCAAATTTCTAAATTGTTTAAATAGATTAGTATATCAAAATGTCTATCTGAACTAGATCCTCTTTGAACTGGTTATTATTTGTCCTTTTATCTTCTCCCAAATATGTTTTTTTTGGCTATAGAAGTCTTCCACATGAATCCAAATTCTCATGATCTATTAAGTATTATATTTGAATTTTGAATTATCAAGAATGCCCTTACATTCTTTTTTCAAATTCTTTAAAAAGCTAAGCTCTTATGTCAGGCTGGAAGCTGACACTTTGAGAAAGGACTCTGCAAGCGAGGGATTTGTTCATGAAGATGAATTGTGCAATCATTAGCAACCACCCAAATTAAATCATGAATCTGACCATTATGCTTCATAAGATGTTGTCTAGTGACAATGAACAACATTGAACAAGGCCTCGTAACTATTGAGGGAGCCCCCTCTGGTTCAAGGGTCAGCTTGAACCTAAAGACTGGTTGAGTTGGTTTCTTGGTGTAGTTTCTGCAGCTAAGAACTACCTACGAGAAACAAGTACAATAAGGACAACACTTCTTTTGAAGGAGATGGGAATGTTAGGGTCCATGTTACACAGTAATTTTTCACCCTTCTCACTTCCCATCCCGGATTCTGAAGTGCCCTGTGACAAGTCATGTGCAGTGTTTCCACTTGGAAAAAATACATAAATACATCCTCTAACGACTCAAAGAAATTTTCCTTGAAATATCACTGGAGAAACTTAGTCAAAACCCTAATTTTCTAGGTCAGTGAGCTTCTCTAGTGGTATGCCCGTGTTTATGGCAGGTTTCCATTTATGGCCTATCGCTGTTAGCGCTCCTTTTTCTAGGAAAACTACGTTGAACCCTTTCTGGCAGTATTTCCTCAAATGGAGGAGAAGCTTCGAGGTTTAGAAGTTCCAGGGTAGTGAGTTGGTTGTTATTGAGTGGTGATAGGGTCAAGCTCTCTTATTTTAGAGCTTTCATCTTATCAATGAGGGTTTATCCCTTGGAAAGTGGACCTTCCTCCTCCTTTCATGGGCTCCCAACCTCTTCTCCCTTCCAATAAAATGATCCCCATCCTTCCACTACTGTTTGGTCATTTTTGGACTAGTTTGATCATTCATTTTCCTTGCATACATGTATTGTGATAATGCCTAAGCTATTCGGGAGAAGGAGTGCTTTAAGAGCTTTGATGAAGGAATCGAACATCACCAAAGGGATGCCTCCAACATCAAGGCCACAGTTGTAAGCTCTCGCTTTCATATTTATCAATAAAACATCTGACGTTTTCTTTCTATAATTGTCTACTCATTTGCGCAAATATTCTAATGTTCCTTGATCTGTTAGATAATTGATATTCAATGTACATTTCGTATTGGATTACATTTTTTGTTTTCTCTTGATCTCCTACAGGTAATAGTGTGCCATTAGTAGCGAGGGGCGAGCCTGAGGGATTATGGATCAAAGCCATCATCAAAGGATTCGAACATAGTATCAGGAAGAGGTAGGCCTATTCCCTTTCTCGTATTGTTTTTGATATTAGTAAAGAAAGCGTGCATTAGATAGTCTCTTAAGTTGCTAGACCCACTTTAGGGCTAGAGAGATCACCTCTGTCAGTAGAGGGGATTTATCTTCACAAAAGTCCAATGCTAACCCCTTCATTTATGTAATAAGCCCAAGGGGGCTAGTCCGAGTCATAGTTAGTTAGTTGAGTCAATAAATCTCGTAAGTGGTTGACCCACATTATAGAAAAGGGACCAAAATTAGTTATAAATGGGCCATAATTAATAAATAAAGTGGTTAACTCGTATTATGCAAGGGACCACTAGTAGTTAGGGTTTTGGATATCATTAAGCTATAGATAGTCTTAGATAGAAGGGAAGAATCAATATGTATCGTATTTTAATTAAGCTCTAATGTGTTGGAGGTTGCCCCATATTATGATTATTAATAATAAAATATCTTTTGAGCTTGTCTCATTTTTGTGTGATATCTATGTGTGTTTCTACTATATTGTTTCATATTTTTGGTATTGTGGCTTTCTAGCAAGTTAAGTGCATAACATATGCCAATTAAATTTTGAAGGGGAAGCGGCTAACAAAAAATACCTACAGAGAGGTGTTCTTTGCATTCGTTCATTCACATACCTGGAATGTCGGCTACATACCCACAATCCACGTTAGAGCCTTCTAAAATACACGCTTTCAATTTTGAGAGAAATATAATGGAACTAGTCAGTCAAAAATGTGAGATGTAACAATGAATGAGTCTCTGACATGGTAATATAGGTTTTTCACTGAGAGAAGGTTTCATACTGTGCTTCGAGTTGAGCAAATATATGCACGTACGTATGAATGCCCGCTTTTCATAGAGCCATAACCCTCTGTGAGTGAATGACATAATGAGCTCTAGTGCGGCCCAAGGTTGAGGGAGGGAGTTAGTCGCTAACCCTCACAAAATTGTCAGTCGTTGATCGGAAACCCTAGTTAGGAGAGTCATAAATCAAGAGCCCTTCTATCCCGCTGACATATGACAAACACTAATGAGAAGATTGGAAAAGTTTGAGAGTGTTGTCTATGGGTTTTATTCTCTGGGGAATGTGGAAAGAAAAAAACCATCGAATATTTAGGGAGGAACTGAGGGATACAAACCAGATATGGAAGGTGATTTTGGATAATATCCGGGAGACCATCTTAGTAGAACAATGGACTGATGAAAATTGGATGGTGACTGGTAATGAAGGTCGGATCCTTGCCATGTTGAATTTAAAACCCCAATTGTTGGAGAAATCCTTATGGAAATTTAAAACCCCAGGGAAAAACCCAACAGAAATCTTCCAGTTTCCCCAAGTGGGATTTTTAAAGCTTAATTATGATGGGGCATCCAAAGGAAACCGAGGGCAAGTAGGAATAGGAGGTATATTTAGAAACTCTCAAGGCTCAATGTGTAGGGTATATGCGATGGAGGTTGGGTTTGCAATGAGCAATGAATCTGAACTAGTGGTGATTAAACAAAGACTGTCAATTGAGATTTGGGAAAACTACCATAGAGTTATTGTTGAAGGAAATTCGGCGATGGTTACAGGAGTATTGTGAAAACTTCAACAAGGGACCTCCTGGGAAAAGGTAAGCAAAAGCTGGTGCACAACGAGACTCATTCAGGAGATCAGTCGAGTAATGCAGGACATTGGTTACCTTATTCCTTTGCATGTCCGTAGAGGGGGGAATGAGGCTGCAGATTATTTAGCAAATTGGTGTTGCAGTAACGAAGGTCGACAGTTAGACATTAGTCAAGCTAATAAGGCATGGAATATAGAGCTAAATCCACTACAACTCATTATAGAAAGAGATAAATATAAAGCTAACGACCCCCGATCAGGGTGCCACATTAAGGCAATTAGGTTGCGGCCAATATCACGCGGTGGCATGCACCCAACCATCCATTAAGTCCAGTAACGGACCCAGCTTGCAGATGGCTGGAGGAACGTACTATTCATGCTTCACCATAATGGAAGCTGGCGAAAATTCTGGTAGCCAGCAAATTCTGTCAGGCCACCGTTGCAAAAAGTGCCGCTCGAGAACCGGGTTAAGGCAACATGGAAAGGAGAAGCAAGGTATTGTTATTAGAAGGAAAAATCTATAGGAGTCCGAGGATAAGGAGGCTGGTCTACGATGTCAATTTTTTACTTGCTATGTCATGGCTCTCACAACCTACGTATTTCAATTACCTATTCGTGTTCATTGTAACGAAGGCGAAATCATGTTCATGGATGGTTTCTGTGACTTGCATGCAGTTTGTCGAGTCAGTAGCTAGTATCATTTTCAATTTGGAAATATCTTTAGTCTTCTCTGTTTCAATTTTAAGAAAGGATCTGTCACTATTTCTTTCATTTTGGTTTTGATTATTCTCACTCTAGCAATTGACCCCTGTTTTAGAACCTCATCTTCATTCATGTATGTTTCTCATTCAAATTATTTGTTTCGTTATAGAACCCAGTTAAATACCCTTTTGTTTTTACACAGTCCCGAAGGGTCTGTCAATGGTTTATGCTCGGTTGATCCTTGTTTAGGAATCCCCTCTTCGTTCCCTTATGAGGTTCAATTACAAACCCTCTTGCGCTCCTCTTTGTGGGTGGCTCAATTTACGGTCTTGGTTTTGTGGCCTATCAACAATGTTGAATTATCTCAAGCCTATGAGTAGGCCTGTATGTCCAGCAATGATAAATTTGTAACCTAAAGCTGGCCTCCTCAGAATAATTCATCGTTGTTTGGTGTCAGGGTAACCTCTACTCTGTTTCTCAGTTCTGGTTGCCCTAGTAGTTATCTGAATCCTGTTAGTTAATATTTCTATTTCTATGGTATTTGGAAAATTCGTTTACATTATATGGTCTCTGTGACTATTCTGTTTACCCTTCATGTTGTTGGTTGCATGGTAACAAAGTCTGTGGTTCCACCTGCTTATAAGGAAGTAATGGACCCCATTAGAGATCAAATGAATACTGTTATTGATTTTTCCTTGCCATATACAGGCCTGTTTCACATTTTCATAGGGATTACATGTCGATTCAAAAACATGGAAAAAGGTCAAACTGGGAAACGACAGGGTATGGGAAAAGGGAAGCAGAAGCTTCCAATTCATAATGCAGGACCAAGTAAGCATGGCAGAAAAACTAGAAAAGAAGTTATGGAGAATATTTTTTATATTTATGCAATCGGAAACCCACCTCAGGTTCGCAACATAATTCAAGGTCGGGAAAGAGAGAGAAACCACAAAGAAGAAGACATTGAACAGTAGGAAGCCACCATGGACTTTATCTTGGAGCCTGGGAATACAAGAGGGAGGCTATCTCTCTTTCACCAATCTATCCATACCTATTGGATTCTTAAATTTGTTTTGGCGAAGGCCATGACTAGTATGTAGGAAATGGAAGGAAACCCCAATGTGGTTTCAGTTCTACAGGAAATTCAAGAAATTGGAGTATCTGAGTATCATGCAATGGCTAGAATTGGCAGAATTGAATGCCAGCTTCAAGCTATCTAGTAAGTATATATGCCAGGTTCTACGGCAAAGGAACCAGCTCCTATTGACTCTTTTGATGGATGAACCCATATATTAATAGGTTTTAATGATTTTTGCAGTAAGTTTTCACTGCTTTCGGTTAAACTTTGATGGACATAGTAAAGTAGATATAGCGGCAAATAGAAGGAAGAAACAACTCCAATACTGGTTGGCTTTTAAGTCATTAAGATGGCCAACAGACCTCGTTTCTTTCATGCAAGTTGAGACCACTAATTACTTAAATATATATATGGCAATCTGCTCTTTTTTTTATAAATAGAAAATAGTAAGACTCTACGAAATTTACAAAAAAATATTATTTGATACTGTAATTTTCAATTATTATATTTTATTAAAAATTTTAATTATTGATATTAGATTTTTCAATATAAAAAGATACGTACTCTTCAATTACTTAGTATTTTAACTTTTGATTAAAATATAAATTTATAAACATTGTTTTTTTATGTTAATGTAATTAGATATAGTAAGGTTTTTCTTTTTATGCTAGGTATTTGAAAACTTTTGTAAATGTTTATAATATTTAATAATTTGTTTTGGATAACATTTTAAAATAGATATTGGAACCGTTTTTAGTTGTATAATCCAAAAATTTGTAAATGAGAAGCATAAAGTTTTCAAATGAAAAATAAAACACCATAATATGTTATATAAAATTTGTTATTTATTTTCAAGAAAATATTTATTTATAAAAAATACAAATTATTTTCCAATTTTTGGTGTTGGCATCGTATGATTGTGGGTAAAACATGTTATTTCTCGATGAAATAAATCATTAAAAGTCGAATATCGGCCCAAATGACACACTGTTTTTGTGAAAGTGCTCGGTGTGGTGGAGTGATAATAATTATACTCGTTTTACATTTTTGACCCATCGAAAAGGGCCCTCCATGCGAATGTGCCCTCCATGCAGATGTGTATGTAACTGGCCGCATTCAAATTATTGGCAACGCAATAGTCATTTAGATATGGACTGCCCATGTTTTTACCTTAACTCGCGTTGCATTAAATTTTTGGCATGCCAAAAGTACAAGAGATAAATTTTATCACTTTGGAGAAAAAAAATATTAATTTTGGAAATTTTTTATTAATTAAAGTATCTAACTATATAAAGTAAAAAGTAAAGTGCACAATTAATTTTGTTATATTTTTTCATATTAAAATTTATTTGAAAATTAGTTAAATCTAAAAAACAGAAATAATATATATTATGAAATATTTCATTTGAATATTACAAATAATTTTTCTATATTATAAATATTACTGTAAATTAAAAAGTATATATACATAGAGTGAGATAAGTAACCATAAAAAAATTAATTATAAATAAATTTAAAATGTATATAAAAATAGAGTGAGATAATGAGATAAGTATAAACCAAAAAAAATAATATGAATGAGCTATGTAAAAATATGTAAAAAAAAGAGCTACTGTCAAAATTTCACATTGAATTTTTTCAGATTTTATTATTTTTTTTAGATTTCCATATATACATTTGGATTATTTTGAAAGATGTTTCAAGAGTGTTTTGTGTTTATTTTATCATTTTAATTGATTTTTTCCAAAATTACCTAAAGAAAAAAACTTGTAATATAGGGAAAATCGTTTTTTCCTCTGGTTTTTTACTTTGCTATATATACTATGCTTTTGGAAAATTTATGTGCTAAATTTAAATATATTAAAAAAAAACAATTATGAACACCAAACAAAAAAGTGTGTATATAATATGAATGATATTTAAATTTTTTTAGTATTTTCCATTTTAAATAGAGTTTTTTTATTTAATGAACATTAAAAAAATGTGTTTTTTCTATTATAAGATGTTTAATAAATATATTATTAGTTTAACGGTTAATTATGATAAAACATGTATATAGCAATTAACGACTTTTAACAGTTTATGAAATTTATTGGTAGTTTTGGAAAGAGAAGTAGAAAAATAGTTTTTCATTTGCTATTTATTTTTGTTTTGTCAAATTGTTTTTTCAAAACTTTTAAAAATGTCATGTTCAAAATCAAAAATATTTGAAAAGAAAAAATAAAGAATGTTATTTGGGAGGTGTTGATACATCATTGTAGGGAAAAAAATATTGGTGCTCTCTAATATTGTAATTTTTTTTATTTTTTTTCGTTTCTTTATTTTATCACATAAATTTTAAATTTTAAAATGGATGTTTCATTAGTGTTTTTTTAATTATTTTTTAAAAATAAAATTTTCATATTATTTATAGGACATATCAATTGTTTAGTGGTTAATTGTCATAAAAATTTAAAATTTTATCAATTCTTAATTTTAAATTATATCAATTTAATATTTAAGTGGTTAATTGTGATAAAATTTATATCTTAAATTTTATTGATTATTGGAGAAATTTTAAATTTGTATTTAAATGTGTATTTTTCAATTGCCAAAATTTAAAGTTACAATATTTAATTTATTTATTGTAATATTGAAATCTATAGCAACTAAATAATCATCAATATTTAATGTTGACACCAACACTCAAGAATTATTCTATTCAATTCAGTGAGATATAGTTGCAAATGTATATATGTTTAGGATAAGTAGTTACTATTTTATTGGTATTAAAATGTCAGAAATTGATTTATTTATCGATATAGACATATTAAAAACAAAAATAGTGGCCACTTTTGAAAATGTTACATTGTCTTTGATGTAGAGATGTAATTTTTCTTCTTGTTATGAATTGACACGTTTCTGGTTGCCTTATCATAGAACATGTTTATGGAAATGTTTGGTTTTTGTTTAATCAATATTTCACAAATGAAATTATCTTTTGAATGTTTACAAATGTAAAGTTCTTAGGAGGTTGATGTTGGTTTTGCTTCAATTAGTTAATTGTATCGTTGGAAATTAGTTAATTATTTCATTTTCGCCCCTTTTACAAAGACCTTTAAAAATCTTGTAGTTCTTGCTCTCAAGGAACGAAGGTTCTTCTATTTGTTGGAAAAATACATTCCACGAAAATATGAATGGGTCTTGTTGAAACATGTTTCCAAAAAAATGAATTCACATTTTTTCATTTGCAGCATTCTTGACATGGTTTGGAAGAGGACTATGCTTCCATAAGGCAATGTAATGCCACCAGAGGCTATATTTTTTAAAGGAATTTTTTTTTGGCTATAATTAGACAAAGATTATGAATACTACCCTACATATGGTTACACTATCTACTAGTTGGATCTGAAAAGAAACAATTGAGGTTATTCATTTGTTCCTATTCTTGACATACAATGTATGTCATTAGGGTTATACATGAATCAACTTGTGTGTCTTGTTAATAATGGTACAACCTTTGTTTGACCACTTGAAGAGATAGAGAAATTTGAATTTGGTCGAGTCTCGAAAGAGCGAATTTTGGAATTTGGAATAACTTGAAGATGATTGGGGGTGTGGTTGGTCATTGTTCAATTCTATCTCCATGGATATAAATAGTAAATTTATGGGTTACCTTCCTTTACGCACAACTGAAAAAAAATTCCTCATATTGGGTTGCTCTGAAGTGGAGTTAAAGCTATATGATTTGGTGACTGGAATTTAAAAAATAAAAACTTTTGATGAAGTGTTCGTGATAGGAGCCTCATGGTTAGATCTTACAAACGGTTGAAGATTTCAATGATTTGATTGAAAATGGAAATGTTTTTTCGCCTATTTTAAATGTAGATTTTATTGTTAACATACCTCCACTACATGTGGATATATTGAATTAGTATTTGAAGCTTGAAAAAAATTGTTTATTTATATTTTTGAAGAGCCTATGTCTATTTAATGCTTTTAAACATTTTTTTCAAATAATTTTAATCCATATTTTGAAGTTATGATGAGGACAAAGCTATGCTAAATTTGGATATATTTGTCGGATTTTTTGGGGGAAAATTTGCAATGCAACTCGTATTTCTTTGTCTTCAACACTTTGTGGAAATGGAAAGGTTATCCTACTTATTTAGAAGGAAGGTTTTGTTTCTAGGAATCCATAATTGGCATAGCTTCTTATTGTTTGGGCTGAAAGGATTGGAAGTATTTGATTTTATACATATCCATGTATGATTTATTTGTGTGAGTTATTTGGTTATCTTTAGGTGATCATTGTTCCAAGCGTTCAAAGTTTGTGTTGGAAAAGTTGGCCATGTCAATTTTTTACAATCTTTCTATGGCATGGTTGTACTATCCAGCTATATGGTGAATTAAACAATGTAGTTGATTTTAGAAACATAATTTATCCTAGAAATTATAAGACATTTATTGTCAAAGTTTAGCTTATGTTTATAATTTGGGAAGGTTACGAGTTTAAGTTTTCTAAAGATGGAAGATTACATGTTAGCCTCCTAGGAAATTGGAAAACAACATTTGAACTAAATTTAACTTTCTTATAGAAATGACAAGCGAACTAAGAAGCAGGAGTGGTGCGAAAAGACCTCACTCTCCCGGTACACTCCAGCGAACAAATGAATACCAAGGACAATGGCATCAACAGGATAAGGATGTCATTAGAGTGCAAAGAAGACTTGTGTACCAATGAAAAAAAAGAGCTTCAACAAATGAACAAAGAGGAGATGTAAATTGTAAGAATGAAAACATGAGTTCTTTAGTGCAAGGAAGCTTTTTTCTGTATGATAATTTTCCTGCATGTTTGCGAGGTCAAAAAATTTATATTTTTGCAAGATTTACTAACGCTGATCTTCTTTGGGAACATTTTGTTTGGAAAGAGAGTATTCAAATAAACGAAAATCATCTTTTGTATAAAAATAATTAAAGAAATGAAATTTTGGGAGATGGCGAGAATGATGGGAATAAAAATTTACGACATCTCATTTGCTTGCTGATAGTGACATGGTTCCTGAGATGGTTGAAAATTTGGGGGATTTTGTTGGCAAAGAGGGTCGGGGCTTTCCTTATAAAAACTATATAGTAAATATAGTTACCCTCTAGAACTTGAGCGTAATTTCTTGTAGTGATAGTGTAGTCTCTTCAATGTTTTATCTTTTCCATTATTTTATTTTTCTTGTTAATCTGAAATTTTTACTATTCTATTGTTTTTCCAGAACAATGTGGAAACAATTGCAGACCGGAAAATAGATTCAAAACCAGTGCAACCTTTATTCGTTTCTAAAGGTTAGGCACAACCACCAGATTTTCGAACTTCGGGAAATGAAGAATTTGATGGCCTCGCTAACCGTAAGTTTGGAACCTTTCGTTTTTTGCTGGAAGAACATTTTGTTTGAATGTTTCTTTGCTTTTTTGTTGGGTGTCTCCAATTTTTCATTGCTATTCCATACATTTTATTAGATGTTGTATGTTTTCAATCATTGTCTTTACATAGGGAGGCTTGATAGAAGTGAGAATTGTGAGTGTCTTGGAAATGGTGGAAGACATGCTATCATGGAAGACACAAAATATGATTCGATTGAACAACTTGTTGCATTTGACTTTTTTTTTTTATATTAATATTCTTGTTAGGATGGTTGACAATTTGGGGCAGGCCGTTGGAAGTGTTGGAACCAACATTCATTGATCTAGATATAGAGAGAAAAGTCTACATGCTAGATAATGTGAGGATAATTTTCCGGTTGGCGCGGCACAAGTGGTTAAAGAAAATTTATTTTTAATTTTTTTTCACTTGTGAACGTTACATTTATATTATTTTACACATATTTTATTTGATGTTTTTTGGCAGAACACTCCTCAGGTGATTAATGGTCGGGACACAGATTTGCAACGAAGGAAACCAATATCAGTTCCCTGAGTTGCACATGTACATCCTTTTTGTTTTCATTTTGGTGTTCAATTAAAAAAAATAAGGTACTTTGTAGGTATTCCATTCTCACAAACGTTATTTTATTCTTGGAAGCAGAATCTTCTCAACTCTAATCAATGTAGAAGAATGGATTCCTATTCTTTTATGGAAAGAAATGACGCAACCAATTCTCTTATTGGAATCTAGTTATTTCACATCATCATCAGCCTAAACTAGTGTGTGGTAGAGAAAATGAAATTGCTCCCTATCATTTTAGAAAATACATTATTGAGGTTCATAAAAACTTAAGGTCTATGATTAACAATTTGTTTGTTGTGCATATGTGCCAAGTGTTCAATGAATGTTATCATTGTATACAATTTGTGAGATGGCATAAAAGGCCCATTTGTAAAAGATGTAGGAGCGAGAAAGGTTCTCATTTATTGTCCGGTTTTAACAACATGGATTCAAGTGAGAAGAATAAGGTTCTAGGAGTTTTGACACAAGTTGAAAGGATGCTAGTAGTGTGGGTATATTTAATATTGTAAGTGTCACACTCTCGTGGTGGTCAATATAAATATAGTGGGCACAAAATAAGTTTTCCACAATATATATCTTCGATTGTGAAGAACCTTCCATGACGTGTTGAACAAATAGATTTTTTTATTGTGAGAAAATGAGGTGTTCAACCCAGATACTATGAATGTTATGTGAAGAGACAGTGTGAGATGGATGCATTGCTTTATAAAATCGAAATGGAAAATTACTACAGGGATGTTGAAATTGACATGGATTCAGTTGTTACTCTCTCGAAAAGACCTATAAATTTCTCTGGCAGGTTACAATATGTTGATAGTGATTTCGATGAAATAGCTAGGGTTGGTGTGGAGATTGAAATAGATGGTACTAATTTTTTGCACTATCACCTGTCATCCTTTCTTTCTCACTTACCTAATGAATCCAAGGAATTCAATCAAATAAGAATATTTATTGAGAATGAAATTACCACATCTATTGGACCAATAGATTGGCCAGATATTAGTACATCTCCCATTAATTAATATAACACTAAAGGATTTCTAGACATGGCATTCCCCACCTTATTCCCTACAAGTGATGGTTATTGGTTGCATCCATGTATTTGTAATGTTGAGATGCATAAATATGGTTTGCATCTATTGAGATATTATGATCAAATATTTTGAAACCATCCTCAGTTTTGATATTCCTTGGGTTTATTTTATAATGTGACATCATAGTCAAGGCACAAATTCTTTCTTTTTGAAGAAGAATATCCATGAAAATGCACCTACAATTTTTCAAGAGTTGTGTGAGCGGCTTTGTAATATTCCAAAAAAATAAATTGACTCATAAATGAATGAATTTTGGATCTTGTCTTAGGATTACAAGGGCTTATTGGACAAAGTGTTGTTCTGAACTCACAAACATCATCACCCAGTTGGGTTTCCCTACTTTGCTTTTTAAATTGAGTGCAGTTGACACGGAGTGGCCTGACTTGCCTTGTCTAATTCCCTCAAAAAGGCATTGTCATCGACAAAATGAGCATGCCAAAAAAATTGAAAATTCTATGCAGTACCTACATATAGTCACTATGTACATGCACCAAAGATTCAATATCTTCCATGAGATAGTATTGCACGGGTATCTTGATGGAAATACTTTTGGTATAAGTTTGTTGTTGTTCCTTTTCGACTGTTTTTTTAAATATTTGAAGCAAAATGTATGTTCTTATCATTGGTTAACATATGTTAACTCCATGTTTCAAAAAATTCCAAATACGAGTGGTATCATAGAGGTTCAGCTCACATCCAGGGATTCATGTGGTTCCTAGAACTTTGGATATGGAAACATTGGATTGGTCCAATGTTGTTGTTGTCGGTGCAACAAAGTGCTACTTTGACAAATATTTTACATCCTGGAGTTTGAATGACATATATCGTCTAAATGTCATGATCCCTCGAATTTTGAATGACGATTCATGTATTTTAAATAGTTAGAAATTTTTTCCTTGCAATCATGAAGAATATTATGATAATTTGGTGAACCATGTCCAAAGGAATAAGAAATTAAGCATTGATTCCTTTTTACATCAAAAAGAGTTTATCCTTCTATGTTACTATGATGCTCCATGGTAGCTTCGTTCTGAGTCAACATTGTACATAGATGAAAAAGGGGAAAAATAGAATCATCTAACATGAAATAATGACCATTTAAATGCTCATAATGTGGATCTTTTAACAATGTGGTGACCGAATGTTGATTCTTAGCTCATTGTCTCTCAAGATGCAGTTTTGAAGTATATTGTGAAATATGCTTCGACGACAGAGAGAAGATTAGAAATTTATCACGAAATGTTGACAAGAGTTGTTGGTAGGAGTGGGTGTGAGGCTCCCGCTTTATCTATGTATATAAGGTTCCTTGCCGAAACATTTGGTTAGTGTGACATTGGCGCTCAAGAAACCTCCCATTTGTTGCTAAAGCTCCCTCTTTTTGTTTGTAGTCATAAATTTTCCCCATTAAATTTTGGTAAGAAAGTGTACCAAATGCTTTTTCTACATTCTGAAGTCTTTTTTTTTAAATTTCATTCGGGTTTATCAAACTTGGCTCGATTTTTTGGAACATTTGTGCTTGATAGAAATAGCAAGATCATTGAGTTTTGATGCAAAGCATAGGTAGGAGCCATGGAGGCCGCAAGATAGCCATTCGATTATTCATGTTTGGGCATGGTTTTATATTTTTCATGATGAAGAGTCAGAAGATTTTGAAACCTTTTGTTAGAATAAATTTCTTTTATACCAACCATTTCATGACATTTCTTTAGATATCGGGTTTTCAACTGAAATAATCATTGAAAATTGGAGGAATTTTAGATATCACACTTGGAATTTTAATGGAGCCCCTTTTCTAGATGAAGGAAATGAAGAAGATGTTGAGCCCCTTATACATGAAGAAAATTTTGAATGATATTTGGAAGAGTGGTAGGTTTTTTCATGGTTGGTTCCTCCAAGTATTGTAAACATTTCAGACCTTGATAGTCTTGGTATAAGTTACTTTGATATTCATTATAATTGGTAGGAAATTATGGTCTCAAACGAATTTTTAGAATAGGGAATCCATTTTATATAATATGTGTAGTCTACAAGTGTTTCCAATGGAAACTTATTTGGGGACACATTTTTGTCTCCTTCATCTCTATCATAAAAAAAACTAGATACTTTTGAAATTATTTTTCAACACTTTTTTAATGGAGGGAATTATGGTTCTTTGAAAATGAATATTCAAGGTATTATTGGAACTGAGAATTCTTCTCTCATTCACTGTATTTCTCATGCTCTTTCTACTTCAAAAACGGATGATAAAAGTCCTTTTTTATTGTTCGCACCAAGTGGTATAATTTATTTTAACATACATGGAAAGAAAATACACTCATCTTTGAAAATTCCTATAAAAGATATGAAACCATTCTCCCACTAGGCTTTGGCAGTGTTTTAAGAATAAGTTAGGTACATTCGATATATATTGATTAATGAGATGAAATTTATAGGTCCAAGGCTAGTCATACAGATAGATTCTCATTTGTGAGAAGCGTTTCCACAAAAAAAGGATTCTCCTTTTGGTGGTAGGTCCATCATTATTTTGGGTGACCTTACCCAACTTCCTCCTATTAGGGATAAACCCTTGTATGAAGGTAGAACAGTTGGGAAATTTTTTTGGGAAAGCTTCAACATTTTTGTGACTTTAGAAAAAATTTATAGGAAACAAGGAAACGATCAAAGAAAAGCATCTTTTCACAATCGTTTAACGAATATTATAAATGTAGAGCCTTTTCTTGCTCATTTAGATATTCTTATGAAGTTTTTCAATATTTTTTTGGATTGACAGGAAAAAAGTTTGTTCTATTATTCTATTCACTTGTTTGCGACGAATAATATCCAAAATTTTCACAATAAAAAAATACTTAAATCATTAAATTGTCCTATTGCAAGATATGTTGCAGAATGTAGTGGAAGAATAGAAATAGGTGACGGAAATGGTGATGTATTGGAGCATGAAGTGCTTCTATCTCGTGGAGAGTGTGTGTCTTTAATGTGTAATTTGTGGGTTGAGGTTGGGTTGGTTAACTATGCACTAGGATATATTGAAGATAACTTCTTTGTGCCTAGTTCAAATCCACCACAACTTCCACAATTTGCTACAATTATTTTTGAAAAGTATTATGGTGTTCCATTTTATAGGGATTTTAAATGTTGTGCCCATTGCGTATGTCATTAGGGGGAATCTTAGACAGATGCCTTTGAAAATAGCATGGGCATTCACAATACAAAAATCACAAGGGAAGAATTTGCAATGAGCCACTGTAGATATTGGAGATAGAGAGAGGTAGGGTCTTACATTTACATCTATATCAAGAGTGAAATTGATAGATGGTTTGTGGATTTCACCACCTTTTTCTTTTCAACATTATGAAAAAATGAAAGACAATACATATGTTACACTTAGAAAGCAAGAGGAGGAACAATTGAAGTTGATATCATTTTTTAGGTATTTATCTCGAATATAGTTTACTCTTTTGCCATGTCTTTGAAAGTAACATGAGTACTTTTCTATCATATTTGTTGTTGCTTGAAATTATTTGTTTGCACACTCATAGATTGTTTTTTCTGCTTGTTGATCATTTGAATAGATTTGTTGATTGGTAAAGTTAAAAAATTAAACAATTGGAAGAAATTGCATGGGTCAATAATTTTTTTGTGGTTATATATATATATATATATATATATATATATATATATATATATATATATATATATATATATATATATATATATATATATATGTGTGTGTGTATGTGTGTGCATGTGCATGTACGTATGTATGTATGTATGTATGTACTAATTTAAATTGTATCTTTCTGTCATTGAAATGCAGATATGGAGAAAAATGAGGGCATCTATTACATATCAGCGATAAAAGTTATTACATGAGTAATAATTTTTTTTTCTTATATTTGGAATAGACTTAACAAAAATCATGGCTTCCATCGTATTTTTTTTTATGAACATATTTGTATCTTACATGAAATGAAATCAGATGTCAAATATTGTATCATTTTCACTAGAGAGAATTTGGAAGGAAAACAAGAAGGAATTGGTTGGAAAGCATGAACGATCGTGATCATTATGTTTTTTATTTTAATCAGTGTTTTTGCTGTCATCAATCTAGATATGTTTTGGAAGAGGCTAGCATTTAATAAGTGTGTTATAGTGGAGTTTTTAAAGTTGAAATTCATCTAAGAATTTTTTGATGTAAATAGAACCAAAATATATCTCAATTAAAATATTATTTCTCTCGTTTCAACGTCAATAAATGTGATTTTTTTGTCATTGGTGTTGTAATGTAAAAAATTGTTTGTCAATTGTCTTCCAATTCAATGTCGTTTTGTTGTTCCTACATTATCATGTTTTCAATTTATATATGTTTATTTCCTTTCATGTTGTAAATTTATTTTCCATAACAATACAAATTGTTGACTTTCTACATGTGTTCATATGTTTTAATAGTAGTGCTTTAGTTAAATGTTATTATCTTTGGTTTTTCAACAATTCTGGTTTAGTATGAGTGCTTTAGGTTTATTTATGGATGGTTTTTAAACTATTCTTAAGGTTTATAGTGAAAATGGTGTGCCTTTTTGTTCTAGATGTTTTTTATATTATTCTTGCTATTTATACTATTAATAAGATTGATATTTTTATGTTGATGTATTGATGGTTGACAATTTTTTGATGATTTATAATGTTTTAATATAAATGCACCACTTGCAAAACCACTTAGTTAATGTGGTTAATATACGCCAATATATAGGTAAATGTTAATTTTTTAATTTTTCACTAATAAATATAAAATCAAATCCTAAAAATGTTATGCAACCAAAACCCTGACCCTAATATCTAAACCTTAATATTTTCCTTTTCATCATTTAATTTTTGAGTGATTTAATAATATAGTACATTCCACTTCAAAAATACTATTTATAAAATAAAATATCAATTATACTAAAAAACCCCTAACCATTTTCTAACCCAAGAAATTATCCCATTTTACAACACAATTCTCTCAACTATAACAAGATCCAATTTTTATTAGTGAGGGAAAAGCTCTGGACTATGCCAAAGGATTTTTGACAATCACATGACCTTCCGTCCCTTTTGGATGATGTAACCTTTGCAACAAATATTATATGGAAAATCGTTCTTGAGTTGTAAATTAGTTTTGTCCAAAACATCTATAATTGAATAGAAAGAGAGAGACAAATATCCAAAGGTGTAGTTTCAATATTTTCCATAGAAAAATACTAAATGTACCAAATTAGAGCTAATGGGATTATGCAGTAAAACCCTAAAATCCTATCTCTTAATCCTTTCCAACAACCCTAACTCTATTAGCATATCTCAACGATTTTTTCCACCCATTAGAATTACCACCCCTATTTAGCCCATTAGATCTAATACACAGTGCACTAAAATTAAACAAATAAAGAGCCATGGAAGGAAGAAATAAATTTAAATTTGGAGCACCTCCTCTAAGAAAAACTCTTGACATGGGCAACAACACCACAAGGTGGAAATGTTGCAAATCCATAAAATAAACAATTAATAAACATAAAATCATACCATGTAAATATGAAAAAGAATACTGAAAAAATCCCATGTAAATATGAGAAAGATTACTAAAAAAATGAATTGAAATTGCAATCACAACATCCTTAAATGAATCATATATCACTTGTTTTTTTGTGTTTTTACAAATTATTTTTCAGCAAATGGGGATAAGGAGATTTCTTATCAAATTTGTCAAACAAGTGAAGGCTCTGATTACATCTTTGTCATGGTTCTAGTGGCTCTTCTTGTTCCCATTCTTCCAACCACCTAGAAAAATGATTAGAGTAAGTGTTTCAATTTTGATTTAATTTATTAAATTAAATATCTCTATGTAATGCCCACAATGAAAGGTCTTGGTGAAATTGGAACCCTATATTAGCTTATTTGACGAAGAATACTCCATGAAAACCCAATCATATCCATTTATTTCAAAAAAAGTTGAAATTCCACAACCCCACATCCACCATGAGTTGAAATAGGTGTTCCTATTGGCGTAAATATTCAAGCATAAAATTGTGACAGAGATTTCCTCAATATCAAAATCAAGCATGGGCAGCCATGTATAGCCACGGTGCATCGTCACAATGTCTATAAGGTTGTCTCGATATCAAAATCGACCTTCGTCAACCATGTTTATTTTAGGGTATATAATTTTTATCTTAAGGTTTATAGATCTTTGGTTTATAATATCAATCGATTGGGTTAAATATTGCTCCCTTGGGTTTATAATACTTTAGGGTTTTAGAATTGATCCTTTGGGTATATAATATCAATATTTTGGATTTATTAATCCAAGGGTTCATATTCCTATGGTATAATATTATTCATAAGATCTATAATTAGGAATTTTGCTTTTGTGATCCATAAATTGTGATAAAAATATTTCGGTGAAAATCACATCAGAATAGATTTGGTCGATGCATTTCGAACCAGCCAGTGTGGTTCATCATCAGGACAAGATGATGAACCACACTGGCTAGTTCGAAACGTGTCAACCAAATCTATTCTGATGTGATTTTCACCGAAATATTTTTATCACAAGATCTATAATATTAATCCTATGGTTTAATCTAAATCCCTTGGGTTTAGAATCATGGTCGACCATGGTCAACCATGGTCTTATGTCACAATGTCACAAAGATGTTCTCAATATGATAATCAACCATGGTCAATTGTGGTCAAATATGGTCCAACGTTGCATTGTGAAAAATATTGTCTCAATGTGGAAATCAACTATGCTTATTTTGGGGTTTATAGTAATTATCTTAGGGTTTATATTCCTAGGGTGTTTAATATTAATCCTTTTCGGCCTAATATTATTCCCTTAGGTTTATATTCTCTATGTTTTTTAGTATTGACCCCTTGGGGTTTATTATGCCCTTAGGTTTATAAGATCAATCCATTGGTTTTATTAATCTAAGGGTTCATATTCCTAGGGTGTTTGTAGGGTTCAATATGGGGGTTCATATTCTTAGGGTTTATAATATAAATCCCTTGGATTTAATATTATTCCCTTCGGTGTATAATATCAATATGTTGGGTATATTAATCTAAGAGTTCATATTCCTAGGGTATAATATTATTCATAGGATTTATAATATTAATCGTTGGGTTTATTATTATGGTTAACCATGGTCCAATGTGTCATTGTGACAATTTTTCTCAATATGAAAATCAACCATGGTACAACGTCGCTTTGTGAAAAAAATTGGCTTAATATGAAAAGCAAGCATGGTCATTCGTGGTCAAACATTGTCTAATGTCACATTGTGACAAGGATTGTAAATATTGTACATAGATCATGGTAAACAATGTTTATTTTAGGGTTTATAACATTTATCTTAGGGTTTATATACCTTGGGTTTAGAATACCTTTGGCTTTAAGAATAATCCCTTGGTTTTATAATATCAGTCTCTTGGGTTTATTAATCTAAGGGCTCATATTCCTAGGGTATAATATTATTCATTAGGTTTATAATATTAATCCTAGGGTTTAATAAAAATCATAATCATGGTCAACCATGATCCAATTTTACATTGTGACAAATATTGTCTCAATACAAAAATATACCATGGTAAACCATGGTCAATCACATTTATTTTTGTGTTTGCAATATTTATCTTAAGGTTTATATACCTAATAGTTATAATATTAATCCATTGGGTTTAATATTATTCCCTTGGCCTTTTAGTTTTAATCCCTTGGGGTTACAATTCCCTTGGGCTTTTATTTTTAATCCCTTGGGTGTATTATTCCCCTGGGTTTATAATATAAATCCATTGGGTTTATTAATCAAGGGTTCATATTCCTTGAGTGAAATATGATTCATAGGGTTTAATAAAACCTTTGGGTTTTATATCTATGGGTTCATATTCCTTTTGTTTATAATATAAATATCTTATGTTTATATTCATGGTCAATCATGATCCAACATCACATTGTACCAAATATTTTCTCAATATGAAAATCAACCATGGTCGAACGTCAAATTATGACAAATATTGTCTCAATATGGAAATCTATCATGTTCAACCATGGTCAAATGTCGAATTGTGACAAATATTGCCTCGATATGGAAATCAATCATGTTCAACCATGGTCAACCGTGACCCAACGTAGCATTTTTAGAAAGATTATCTCAATATGAAAAGGAACCATATTCAACGATGGTCAACCATGTTTATTTTAGGGTTTATATACCTTGAGTTTCTAATATTAATCCCTTGGGGTTTAATATTATTCCCTTCGATTTATAATACCTTAGGGTTTTAGAATTAATCCCTTGGGTTTATATGATCAATCCCTAGGATTTACTAATCTAAGGGTTCATATTCGTAGGGTATAATATTATTCATAAGATTTATAATATTAATCATAGAGTTTCATATAAATCCATTGGGTTTAAATCATGGTTGATCATCGTTGAACGTTACAATGTGACAAATATTGTCTCAATATGAAAATGAATCATGGTCAACCATGTTCAACCATGATCCAACGACACGTTGTCATAAATATTGTCTCAACCATGGTAAACCATGGTTAACTATGTTCATTAAAGGGTTTATAGTATCTATATGAGGGTTTATATAGTTACGGTTTATAATATTAATTCTTTCGGATTAATCATGGGGGCTTTACTGAATGAACCTCTAACATATCACGTGTGATCATAGCATATTAAATAATACCTTTAATTTGAGTACATATTGCAAAATACCTCTAAAAATCACATTATTTAAGCCCCTACCAATATATGCTCAATACACCTTCCCAATTTATAAAGCCCCTATTTTCGCTATATATTGTAGGTATCCATTTTTTCATTAACATTTTTTACACCCCTTCATATTTTTTAATTAACTTTCAGCTCCATTTTTTAAAACTGCCAATATAAAAAGCTTTTACCCTGTATATATCCCCCAATATATTATGTCAAATTTTCCTCATTATATATCCCCCAATGTGAACCCACGTACTATGGTATTGCTCCTGCGGCAAAGTCCCTATGGGATTAATATTGTTCCACTGGGTTTTTAGAATTAAGCCCTTGGGTTTATTGTTCCCTTGGGTTTATAACATCAATTTGTTGGGTTTATTAATCTAAGGGTTCATATTTCTAGGACGTAATATTGTTCATAGAATTGTTAATATAAATTAATAATTCATATTAAGAGTAATTTTATTATTTTTATTACTAATTTGGTTGTGCATCTAATTGATAGACTTCTATCATACTTCTATTAGCATATATCAACCACATTTATTAATGTGATTATATTATATCAACTACATTTATTAATGTGGTTATATTAATTATATTAGATGTTTAAACATTTTATAAAAAATAAAAAATAACATTTTTTTAATTTAAATAAATATTTTAATAAAAAATAACATATAATTACTTAATTTATATATTTTTTAAATAATACAAATAAAGTTAGATCTAAGACTTTTGTCATCCATATTGTAGATAAATGTCTTTTAATATTAATCATAGTATTAAAATTTGATCCAGATTTCAAACCATCTAATGTACTTCATCCTATAATACAAATAAAATTAATATATCAAAATAAAAATTAAATTCTAAATTAACTAACTAAACTACACCTCAAACTAAAATGACATATCAAACTAAAACAGAACAGCGATGAAAAATAGCACATCAAAATAGATGATGGCATCCAAAGATACCATAATATGGATAGTCGAGTGAAAAAAATACCACCACATCGCAGTGAACTTCAACCAATGTCCAAAACCAGCGTCAAATAATGTCTGTAAAACCCCAATTTTTGTGGAGTAAACTTCACCACAAGCCACCGTCATGGGAAAGCATTGCCTTACAAACGCCATTGTTGTATCACAATGATTATACGTAAAAATAAAAAATAAACAACTGTAATATTCATCGTTTGAGAGAACAAAAATAGATGCGTAAAACTACGTGTATAATTAACACTCCAATATTCATGTTTATGAGGAAAAAAAAGAATTGCAACATTTAATGGGCTAAGTAATACTGAGATGCATTACAATAAAGAGTAAAATCATTTATCATTTTGTTGGAAAACATGTTTAGTTTTTCTAAAGTTTTGGATAGATAATTTAATCAACATTTAATGGGCTAAGTAATACTGAGATGCATTACAATAACGAGTAAAATAATTTATCATTCTGTTGGAAAACTTTTTAAGAAAGAGGTGTAAAACATGTTTAGTTTTTCTGAAGTTCTGGATAGATAATTTATTTATTATTATTTTTCTAGTCCCTTGGTGGATATTCCACCCATCATCAATAGTGATAATGAATAGAATGTTTATCAAAAACTTTGAACAAGCTAAATTTTTTTCACAACTTTTTTCCTCAAATTTTCAATAATATAAATAACTATTAAAATCTACGTTCACTTATCATCCATCATTATAAACGATAAAATCTCAAGAAAAGTTTTCAGCCATATAAACAACTGTCAAAATCTACATCCATTTTTGTCAAAATATTCAGCGTTTTTTTCTCTCTGATGAAAACAAAAAAAAAATACTGTCAAAATCTACATCCATTTTTCATCACCATCATAAACCCTAAAATCTGAACAATAAGATTTAAACACACTGGTTTTCTATTAATTTATTAACCGATTCATCTGATTCATGTGGACCGAAGGATCCAGGAACTGTGTTACATGAATTTCCATATACCACAATGTATCCATCTCAAATTCATCGGTTAGACAGATTCCTCCGAATCCCTGCCGCAGCCAACCATCGAAAACACACACCCACAAAACGATTGAACCGTAAAAAAGCAAGAAACAAGAACAAATGCAAAACCCTATGCTCCCGTTATTTCTGACCATTGCTCCACTGAAAAGCGACCTAATTTAATATTGTCCATGGATTTTCCAGCAGAGAAGCAGCGTGATACATCGGCGGAAAATGTATAATCTCCCTCTCTTTTTCTTCACTACAGCCATGCAACCCCACCGAAACCCGAGTCCACGAACGGACGTTGGCCTCGAAGTCGCCTCGGGTTCAACATTTGACGCTCTCCACTCTCGTTTAGACTTGCTTCCACGAGAATAACACTGACCCATTTGCCTCGATACCTCGAAACAAAACCTCCAATCTGCGATTAAAGAGCCGAATGTATATATAATGAATATATAACGAATATATACCCACTTGCAAAGCTGTGGAGCGTTCATATCTGTGAGCTAACTGTCAGACTGCTTAATCCGTGGCATGTGGTTTCGTGGGGTTCTCGGGATAGGGGAAGGGAGACAGTTGCTTCCTCCAGGAAAGAGACAAGCTACGTTTTAAAGCACCTCTGTGGTTTCCGAAATTTAGTAAAACGTCCGTACGACATGTCTTCGTCTCGGTTGGCTGATCCGATTGATAAGAAAACGTGGGGACCTTGCCAAAAGCGTTGTCTAACAGAGTTTCGGAGTTTGGGCCCAAATTCAGTTTTTTTTTTTCAAATATTGATTTTTTTTTTAAAATAGGTTTTTGATTGTAAATATAGATTTGAGTTGTTTACAGACCCAATAAACGTATTTTGTGTGAATTTGGTAAAAAAATTAGGTAGATGGAGTGTTTGAATTGTATCTTTGACAATAAAAATAAATTCAGCACCATCAAAAACCTTTATGACACCCAAAATATTAAAATTTAACTACTATAACCTAGATTTTCAAAAACTTAAGAAAAAAGAAATTTCTAAATTATTCTATACATTTTAACTACTATAAGTTAAAAATTTGGTCATATAGAATTAACAAATCAAACCTGTAATCCAACATATCTTTGTTAAATTTTCAACAAACTAAAATTAAAATTAAAATTATATGAACAAAACCCTTTCAAAAAAATATAACAAATAAACTGCAACTCGTCGAAATCCCTGTCTGGCTATTGCTGAGAATCTGAAAAGTTTCTCAGTACCTCAGTAATATCGTTTAGAGAAAACCATGTGTTTTTTTTTTTTTTTCCTTTTTGTCTGTTTTTTTTCCTTTTGTCATTTTCTTCTTTATGATCTTTGTCTCTACAATCTTGTTTTGTTTTGAACTTACCCAGATCCATCAAAGTGATTCCTGATCTTTGCTGTAAATATCATTCTGACTAAGTAAAGTGATTCCTGGTCTTTGCTGTAAATATCATTCTCACTGATTGTTTTACTCAGAAAAAATCCTTCTTTGTCATAAATGTCAGTGCAGTGATCATCTCACGGGATGCTTAAAACACCAGTAAAAAGCCTTCGTGGTCATAAATATCGGTACTGTAATCATCTCACGGAATGTTTTTAAAAATAAACATATTCCTTGGAAAAGAATGCTTCATAAAATTTGATTGTCGAGTATCATTCCCTAAAATCATGGGTTGAATATGATTTTTGGAATTTGGTTTTTGTGATTTATAATTATTAAAAAATTTGTTTTTGGTTATAATCACATAAAATCATGAAGAAGATCTAACTAACCTTTAAGGAATAATCGCTAATTTAACTTGAAAAAGAAAAAATATATCAATAAAATAATTTATTAAAGTATTTTATTTTTTGTTATAATATATTTTGTTATTATATTTTAATTTTTAAATTTTGAAGATAAATAAAAAGGAAAAAAATGAGATTTAAAAAGTTATTAAAAAAGAAGTCAAAGAATAATAATAAATATATAAAAGGGAAATTTATCTAATTATAACTTATAATTAGTTTTTTAAATTATTTTATTATTATATTAAATTAAAATTTTATTATTTTATTATTATGTTGTTTTCTTGAACATGAGATCATCTCTTCCTCGAACTTAAAAATCGTTTCTGCGAATATTCAAAAGAAATGGATAATGAAAAAAAAATTATGCAAGATTTACACCTTGGGAAAATTTATCATAATTTAGTTATTAAATTAGCATAATTTAGTTGTTCAAACAACAATGTAATAAGGACAACTATGCAAGAGAATGAATATAATCTTTACACAGTGAGAAAATTTATCATAATTTAGTTATCAAACTAGCATAACTTAGTTGTTAAATTAACAATATAATAAGGACAACTGTCACTAGCTGCTAGTCAACAAATTGACTCATCACTATTATTCAAGAAAAGCTAATTGTCCTTAAATAATTACTCTTACAAAATGCCAGTTAACTTGTCCAAAACAGTTTTAAGACCTACAAAATAATTTATTTGTTTATTTTTTTAATAATCAAATTAAAATTATTAATATAATTTAAGTTTTAAATGTTAATTTTCCTGACAAACGAACATGGAATAAATGATGCCCAAGGGCTATTAAATCCCTTCCCATGTGTTGTATGAATGAAGTGTAGCGAGGACGCTAGCTTGGGCGCGATGTGTGCGAAGTCTCTAGAACTCGCAGGGTTAATATTGTTCATTTGGACATCAATTGGAGGTAACATCGGGTCTTTGGGTATGGGAGGAGCATTCATGGCAGAGATTCATGTTCTTGGAGTGTAGGGTGGTCACTTGTTTCAACCGCACCCTATCTTCTCCTCTAATGGCATTGGAGTATTGTGTTGCACCAAGCAGTTGGTTCATTTGGGACAGTGGACTAGAGCTGAGACTTAACGTTTGGGACACTTTCGGCCGAGCTGGACGGGAGGTCAGTGGCCAGTCCTTTAACGGCGATGATTCCACATTTTGGACTTCCAACGGCATAGGTCATACGTGGAGAATTGGGTTGGTCCCGTGTTGGTGGTGAGCCTGTAACGAAGTTGTCGAGTGTGTTATGTGGTGATTCTGGGTGCAGCAAAATGCGGCGACAGGAGGTTGAGTAAGGAGGGGAATTAGAGCACGAGGCCAGGGCGTGGCGCATCAAGGAGAGAACCCTAAAACACCAATTTTGGTGAAATTGTTGGGAATGTGGTTTTACCTTTGCTTTTTATTCCTTGCAGGCACAATTCAACCAAGTCACAGTATAAGTGGAGCAGCTAGTTCAAGATCGTCATAATAACAGGAATGAGATCACAGCATTTATGAATGAATGAATTCCAGTACAATTAATGGCAAATGTTGGATAGAATGTTCTTTTTTTCTCGTGGATAGAAGCAACTTCAGGGAAGGTTGGATCATCTTAAAGGGAGAGTGGAACATATTAAGAGTGGAACATATGGAAGATTATGTTCATGAGGCTTTTCCTGTCTTTTTTAGTGGATAGAAGCAATTTCAGCAAAAATTAGATCATCTTAAAGAGAGTGAAACATATGGAAGCTCATGTTCATGAGGCTTTTCATCAACAATATGCCAATTGTTTTAAACGAGAATTGTATAAACTGAATATGATAGTGGGATGTATTTTGGTACATGCTTTCTAGTCAATTTGGGAAATTTGTATGCAGGCTACTAGTGTTTTTCTACTTTTATCAACAATTATTTGTCTTTACCACTTGGCCAACAAGTCGGATGTTCTGGGTATGAAAACACGAGAGTTTTTTTTTTTGCTATTTTTGTCAACAACTATTTGTTTTTACCACTTGGCTAACAAGTTGGTAAGAATGAAGAGGATGTTCTGGATATGAAAAACACTCAAAGATCTAATTTTTTAGAATTAATAGAAAACTTTCATTTTATTATTATATTAAAAAAAAAATTCACTAAAATAATTGAATCAAATACTATTTAAAATTGAATTCTTTATAATATAAATCTCATATATATGAGAGAAATATATGTAACTGTGATCAATAATTTAATATAAATAAATACTTAAGAATTTTAATGATTATTTATTTATTTATATTTGAGAAGGCAGGAAAGAGAAAGGTTTTAACTGACCCAGATTATAAAAAAATGGTGTTTCAATTCCCATGGGGTATTGGAAAGGCTATCAATTAAAATAAAGCTAAGTATTTGGTATTATGGAAAGGTTTGGAATTAAATGTCTTTGGGAATTAGATGCTTGTTATTAGGCCTCTTTTTGGGAACTAGATATTTGTTATCAAGCAATTTACAAAAGCTAAAAAATCTATCAAAAGCTAAGAAATCTATCATTCAAGTTTCAAAATTAAATGTATTTAGGCAATTCACAAAAGCTAAGAAATCTATCACTCAATTCTCAAAATTAAATGTATTCTGGAATTAGATGCTTGTTATTCCGCCATTCACAAAAGCTAAGAAATCTATCACTAAAGAGTTATCGACAACAAGCGACAACTAGCCAAAGAGTTATCTCTTTAATGTCAAGGTTCACAAAGATGAAATTTTATCGTAGTTTCCAAAATCTAAACATAGAATATGATAATCTTGCAAAAACGGGGGCTACCATGACCCAAGGCGAATTAGAATATAGTCCATGGATGGACTTTACTCCAATCCCTTAAAATGATAAGCCCTTGTCTAATTTGATGCCTCAATATGATTCTTGATTTATGTTGGAGATTCTTCTATTGGTGAATCACCGATATCTTCCTCCTCAGTTGTCATTAACTCACCTCCAGCCACGAGATTATAGAAATAAATACATATTTTGCAGCAGAGTACAGGTGATCACATATCAAGGTTCATATCATAAATATCGTTCATATCCATTTAATGGGAAATCAGCTCAAGCATCTACATATCCAGCAACTCAAGGCATCTAATTCATTTCTGCAGGGAATGAAGTTAATTCTCCTGACTCAAGATGTCCCATTATCGCAGCTCCTCTGTGTTAGTTCCTTTGTAATGAGGATTTGGGTCATTTCCTTGTAGGTTGGATCGTGCCAAGTTCTAGCCTATGTCTATATAAAGAACCCATTTCCTTTTGATCTCTTCAATGGAATAATGTAGATGCTCTCGGTTGTTTAGGAATTCCATTCTTCTGTGTTGAATCTCCAATCTCCAATTTAGTATAGCTTGACATCCCATATACTCAAGGAAATGCGTAGTTCACAGATGTTACTAATAGAATGTTGAATGCCTCCCAAGCACTATTGGTTTCAATTCACAAGTTAAGGATGAAATACTTCTTCTCTCTGATCGGGTAGCTGATTTAGAGGTTTCATTGACAACAATGGTTGGTTCGATCACGAGGTGATTTATTCGTTAAATATAGTTTAAAATTTTATAAAATCATCAAAATCTTTGCTTAAAATTGTGAAAACCGATCAATTTGAAAGATTGCCTTGTTTTGAAATTCTATCTGATCTCTGGAGACCAAGCAATTGGGGGTCCTCCTGGTAGCAAAAGGGCTCATCGTCCAAGAGGATCCAATGAGGGTGGATGCAGTGTTAGGTGACTTCTCTGTGATTCATAGTGCTCTTAGTTTTTGCTGTCGTTGTAGTCTTAAATAGCATGTTTTTTTTAAATGTAAACTATAAATTGCATCATAAGTTGCAAAGGAAATGTTGTAAAGCAGAAAACATAGGAAAGAGTATTATGGAGGAAATCCTCTCACATGAATCATGCAGGTACAAAAAAGTAGTATAGAGGAAATGCTCAACTACAGAAACAGAATTGGGCTATTAAATTACATAATCTAGTTACAACTACATATGTTAATATCATTTATTTGGTTACAACTATATATGTTAATATAATTTTTAGAAGTATTGATAGAAATAGCTAAAAATCATTCAATTACTAAAAAACACTCATATATTATATACAAACGGTGTATGTGTAAACACACTCACACACTGATTACATTCAGATTACTCTATTAAATAGAGTTTCTGAGATCCAACTTATTCCTAATCTAGAGAGAAAGAGGTTGAGAGAATTTCTCAACCATCAAACCAACTTCTCAAATATAGAATGTAAGCATTAACTCCAACATCCCCCCTTAATGATTACATTACATGAATTTATTGAAATCACTCATAAATAACAAAATAATCAATCATTCTTTAGCTTATCAGTAGATGCTCCATCAAGTTGCTTCATAACCCTTGTAAAGGTGTAGTTGGCAAGTTGGATTCCCGAGTTCACTTCCTCAACTCCCGAGTCAATGACCTCCCAAAGTCAATTACTAGACAACATCCCAATCTGTCGCATAACCTCATTAGAAGACCACTCTATTGTCTTCAACGAATGAGGGATCCTTCCCTAGATCCGCAACTGCCATATTATCTCCACAACCATCCATATTGAGCCTTACTGCCACTTGATCCCTTCAAATACAATTGATTACATATTTGCAATAGCTGAACTCCTAGTCATTCTATGGACGAGCTCCCATCCATCGAAATACATGGGTGCTAAACTTTGTACTCGCCAGTTATCTAGAGAAGCCATCTAGATATGTAATGTATCTAGAATCAGTTACTACATCATAAAATTTCTATGAAATTCATCATAACTTAATTTAAAAAACTAATATGTATTAATAAAAATAATTATAACTCTAGCTAAACACTATGGACACATCATTCTCCAAATCGGCTTTCACTGCGTTTGATGCAGGTGATTCGATATTTTCTTGGTCATTTGAACTCTCGGGCTAAGCCTGAGCGATAAATCATTATGGCCTGTGGCCCTCTTCGATAATGAGAAATGGGGCTTATCTCTTGATCATGTTGCGTTGCCTTGTTCTCCACATAACCTTCGACAACAGAGTGGGAAGGGGTAGATAAACAGGTCCTCCAGCAGCCTCCCTCTATTACGGCCTGTGACGAACAAGAACATGATCATAACCACCACTATCATTGTGTGGCTCTTCATCTCGATGCTCAATTATTTGTTGTTTGATATTTAGTTCGGATCATCTTCAAGTGAGCTTCCACGGTGCTATGTTTGGATCACTTTCCGGCCACCATGGAATTTACATTTGGATTGGGTTCAGACTTTGCTACTTTTTCTTTCTCTAGTAAGTCAAATCAGCTTCAATGATCCATTGGATTTCTGCTTTTCCTCGGCTGCTTCTCTCGGAAATCTCACGAATTCTGCACAACCACACATGCCGAATTCACAAACAGGTTACAATCACTCAACAAAGCTTAATTACACACAAGCCTCTGATCATGTGCTCTGATACCATGATAGAAATAGCTAAAAATCATTCAATTACTGAAAAACACTCATATATTATATACAAATGGTGTATGTGTAAACACACTCACACACTGATTACGTTCAGATTACTTTATTAAATAGAGTTTCTGAGATCCAACTTATTCCTAATTTAGAGAGAGAGAGGTTGAGAGAATTTCACAACCATCAAATCAACTTCTAAAATATAGAATGTAAGCATTAACTCCAACAAGTATCACTTCTTTGGTCCTAAGATGAAATATCATCATTCAAGAAGTTTACAAAATGAGGTGTTTGATTAGTCTAACCCTTTATTCTCTAAGAACCATAAGTATCTAAGTACCAAAAAATAGATTTTCATTGGGAAAAAAGAGATTACATCAAAACCACAAAGAATAACAACTCATTTATGGTATAACTTAGGTATTTAATGATATAACTTATAGAATCTCTTCATGAACACATAAATAATTTCATTGTTTTTCCTCTTGAGTAATCATACATTTTTCATTTAAAAAAAAAAAAAAAACTAATTACATCATTTATATAATTCAACATAGACCTCAATGTGTAATTATAATCTTTACTTCATATCATTGAAAATAAATGAATTTGTTTATTATTATAACTAAATCATTTCTTTATTTATTATAAATTTATTTTCTTTTGTTCCTTCTCTAAAAGCATCTTCAAATGTCTTTATGAATTCTCCAAATCTTCTTCTTTCATTCATCTGCTTTTCAAGTTCAATCTTCAAAATAGTCTCTTGAGGTGTCCACTCTTCTCTTCATTTTAAATTAAAAGGAATTTGAAATCAAAACTCTCTTAATTTTCTCTCTATTTGAAATCAAACAAAAATATTCATTATTTAACATGGAATTGACATAAAATAATATTATTAGTATTACATTATGTTGAATTCATTTTATGTTTAGTTTAAATGTAAAAAAATATTTTACTATGAGTCATAAATAAAATATTTCAATGTCTATGTTAACGAAAAATAAAATCATTTCAAATAAAATTAAAAAATATTTTTTATTTCTTATCACGAGAGAAATGTATAATTTATTTCATTTTTAAGATGGAGTTGATATATAACATTAAAAAAAAATAATAGTAAAGAAAAATTTAATATGGGTTATACATCAAATATTTCAACATGCATGTTGAGTAAAATATTTTAACATCAAGCATCTATATAGGGAGAAGGACTCAATAATTTTTATTCCATTATTATATGCTTTCGAATTTAAAGTATGAGGGAGATTTGCAATCATGTCAATGTTTAATCTCTATTTGATATATAGCATTTTAAAATATATTGACAATAAAAATAATTGAATATATGTATATAGGAAAAAATACTAATAAAAAAAATATTCAATATGTGTGTAAATATAAAGGGAGAGAGTGTTGCTAAAAACCAACATAGATCCATCTAACTCTGGATTTACCAAGAGCTGAGAAAAATCAAATTTCTAGAAGTGCAAAATTTTCCTAAAATTCTACACTCAAAATTAAACTTGCATCATGAGAAATTTGATCCATCTTAATGTTTAGTAAAACGAGAATTAAAAGAATCTATATTAATATATCAATTAAATTGAATGATGATTATGATGATGGTAACATCCACTAAGACCAATCTTTGGTCTATCGGACCTAAAGAAAAGAGTTATTTAATTTGATTTAAGATTTTATTCCTATGCTAAAAAATCTTGGAGAGAAGCCTCTCGAGCTCACTATAATTTTGACATCTTGAAAGGCTAGGAAGGTCAATATTGCAACAAAGATTATGAAATTGAGCTATAATGTAGTTGTACGTGGGGCACTCTAAGAGGAAGTGATTTTCATACTCGATGTTCATATTCTCACAGAGATGGCAGATCCTTTCCATCCATGGTGTTTTAGGAACTGTCCAACGACCTGTTTCACTATGGATCTCATGAGAGTTTGTTCTAATCTTGGCTATATTAATTTTCTTCTTTGAGCTATTTAAAACAGATAGATACTTTTGATCTTCTAGGGTGGGGTTGATGACCTCCTTATAATACGCTAAAATTTCTTTTTAATTTGCTAGAGATTTCTCACATCACATTTTTTCTTTGAACTTAGAAGTAACAATTTTTTTTTAATGTTATTGATGTTTTGTAATGCAAGATTCTATTCGATGTTGGTCTCCCAATGGTATAACTAGGCCCTGGTGTCTTTATACCAACCTCGTTTAAGCCTTAGGCGGTTTTGGAAATTTGAGAAATTTAAAGCTAGCTTAGGAAGTCTATGGTCTCCTATCTTATTGAGCTTGTGCTTGTACAACGAAGCCTAGTCATAGGTAGGCTCTCCCGGTAGGGGAAAGACCCACTTCTATAAAATAGGATAGGGTGTATTGCTTTTAATTTTAAAGGTTAGAATTAAAAAACAAATACACAGGCAGAATCACACAGAAACGTGAGACAAAGCTCACACAACTCAATGAATTAACTTGCTCAATTACATCACACTTATATAGGAAACTCACTCACCTAATCTTCCTGAAGAAGAGGAAACAAACCTGAATAGATGGAACTGATTTCTAAATGCACACTCTCGTTCAACAAACCAAAACTAAATCTATTTCTAGATTATTCTCACATCCTCCCTTAATGGAGAAATGGATTTTCTACAATACCTAATTGACTTCTAAAAACTTCAAATTTGATTTTACCAAGGGGCTTAGTAAATATATCAGCCACATTATCCTTGGTATTACAAAATATCAATTCAATTTCATTCGACTCAATTTTCTCACGTACAAAGTGGTATTGTAACTCAACGTGTTTTGTTCTAGCATGGTAAACTGGATTATGTGCTAATTTGATAGCACTCTGATTATCACAATTGATACATGTTGAACCACTTTGTGCTTCTTCAAGATCTGCAAGAATTCTCCACAACCAAATAGCTTCACAGGTGGCATGGGTCAAAGCTTTGTACTCTGATTCTGTTGATGATAAAGAAACAGTTGGCTGTTTCTTACTACTCCAAGATATGACCCCTGATCCAATATGAAATGCATAGCCAGAGGTAGATCGTCTGTCATCTGGATTTCCTGCCCAATCTGAATCAGAAAAACCTGTCAGTGCAACATCAGATTCATTAGTATACATAATACCTAAATTCATTGTTCCCTTTAAGTATCGGAGAACTTTCTTTGCAGCATTCCAGTGATTTCCTGAAGGCTTAGCCATGAATTGACTAAGAATACTGACTGAGTATGCAATGTCTGGTCTAGTAGTGGTGAGATAGTTCAAACTTCCCACTAACTGACGATATAATGTTCCATCTGCCTCTTTAGTTCCATCTTCTTTGTACAACTTTGCATTCTGTTCTAAGGGAGTTGACATAGCTTTGCAATCAGTCATATTGAACTTTTTAAGAATCTCCTTTGTATATTTGCTTTGAGTGATCAAAGTTTTACCAGGCTCTCTCCATACCTCAATTCCTAAACAGTAATGCAATTCACCCAAATCTTTCATTTCAAATTCCTGTGACAACTGAACTTTAATTTCTTCAATTAACTTGTGAGCACTGCCTGTTATAATGAGATCATCCACATACAAAGATATTAAAGCAACATTTCCTTTTTCATCTTTCTTAACATACAAGTTAGGATCATTTTTGATTTTCACAAATCCATTCTGAAGAAAGAAGGTATCAATCTTTACATACCATGATCTCGGTGCCTGTTTCAAACCATACAATGCCTTTCTTAACCTGCAAACTAGATGCTCCTGTCCCTGTTTGACAAACCCTTCAGGTTGAACCAAATATACTTCTTCCTTTAAATCACCATTTAGAAAAGCAGATTTGACATCCAATTGATGTATATTCCAATTATGTTTTGTGGCTAAGGCAATCAGTAATCTAATTGTATTCAACTTATCTACTGGTGCAAAAGTGTCTTCATAATCAATTCCCTCCTTTTGAGCATATCCTTTTGCTACTAATCTTGCCTTAAATTTATCAATTGTACCATCTGCTTTAAATTTCGATTTGTACAACCATTTGCTCCCAATTGGAACTTTATTTTCAGGAAGTTCCACTAATTCCCATGTTTGATTTTTCATAAGAGAAGCATACTCATCATTCATAGCATTAATCCATGGTTCATGTTGTTTAGCCTGCTCATAATCAATTGGTTCTTCAACATTCATTATATTAGACATTAAGGCATAGTCTCTATACCTTGCAGGAAGCTGAGTCTGTCGGGACGACCTTCTTGGCGCTTCAATGCCTGTGGGTGTCCCATCCATGATTCGTCGGCTTTGAGGTGAATCACCCCCTTGTGATGACTCACTGCTGCTAGATGTGCTCATACTGCTCTCATCCGGATCCTGTACCTGTACCTGTACCTGTTCCTGTTCTTGCTTAATCAAAGTATCAAGTTTGATATGTGCATCATTAGATATATGCCATGCATCATTATTTGTATTACTTTTATCAGCCTGCTCATGAAACAACACATCACGACTTGCAAATAGTTTATGGGAACTTGGATCAAACAATTTATAGGCTTTCTGATCCACACAATATCCAATAAAAACACACTTGATTGACTTGGCATCAAGTTTTCTTCTGTTAGCCTTAGGAATATGAGCAAAAGCAGTACATCCAAAGACTCTGAAATGACTCACATCAGGTTTATAACCATGAAGAACCTCAAAAGGAGTTTGAAAAACTAATTGCTTAGTGGGACATCGATTCTTAAGATAAACAGCAGTGTTAATGGCTTACGCTCGATACCAAATTAAGAAAACCCAAATACAGGCCAGAATCACAAACGTGAAACCAAGCTCACACAACTCAATGAATTCACTTGCTCGATTACATCACCTTTATATAGGAAACGCACTCACCTAATCTTCTGAAGAAGAGGAAACAAACACGAATAGATGGGCCAGTTTCTAAATGCACTCTCGTTCAACAGACAAAACTAAATCTATTTCTAGATTATTCTACTGGTATACATTATAAAATGCTTCTGGATTTGCTCAATCTTTCTCCAGGATTCTCTAGAGATGCTACAACCCCAAACCTTACATCCATATAAGATACGAGGAGTGAATAAAGTTTCAAAGAGGAACTTCTTTCTATCCCACATTACAAGGTTTCTTGTTTTACAATTATTTTCAAGACCAAAATAAGCTTTCCACCCCACATTAATCCTTTTAATGCTTAGTTCCATTTGAGCTTGTGATAAATATCAATTCCTAGGTACTTGTAAGAAGATACTTCCTCCAAGTTACTATTGTCATACATAATATTAGTGTAAGTGTCCTTCTTGGATTTGATAATAAATACATTAAAATAACAATTTTATAATAAATACATTAAAATAATGTCAATATATATAAAAAATAATTGATATATAAAAATAACATTAATTTTTAAAATCACCCAAATAAATTTTATTAATTTTAATCTTATTTATATAAATTTTAAACATTTTATTTATTACATAATTCTTTTCACTTAGATTCAATGTGATTCACTAAAATTCCATTTTTTAATAACATGCTAAACTCTTTAATAAGTATATCATTTCAACCTTAGGAAACAAAATAGAATAACATTTTTTCTTAATTGTACATTATATTTTGGACAAAATGTGGTAAACCAATGCAATTATGCATTCAAGTCTCAAATATAATGAATGTTATATTAATCTTTTATAAGAACTTAGTAAATTATTATTTTATAATATTTATGTATTAAAATATGGTTTATATTAAAAATAAATTATATAAATGAATTATAAAAATAAATATATATTTTATTTAGTTTAATATAAAATAGTAAATATTAATAGATATCAAAATTTAGTATATCAATTAAATTTGGATAGAAAATTAATCATAATTTTTCAAATCACCAAAATAAATTTATTTGATTCTTTAATTTTAAATTAATTTATATAATTCTTATATATAAAAAAAAAATTATAAATATTAAATCTCGATTTAGATACTAACACTTTTTAAACTTTTTTAATAATTAATATAATTAAAAAATATATATTTTATTTTCAATTCTTGTAAAACTAATATTAACCCTTCATAAATATATCATTTCAATTGCAAATTAAGATCTTCAACCCTAAGTCATATGATTTCAATTATTATAAAAAAATAAAATAAAAATTTAATATTATTAAATCCTATATATATATATATATATATATATATATATATATATATATATATATATATATATATATATATATAATTATAATTATAATTATAATTATAATTATAATTATAATTATTGGTGGCCAATAATGCTGCTGCCCAATATTTAATATGTTTTTTTTTATGGCTGCCGATAACCATTCAAATATGTGATTTAATCTATCATACACAATCTGACGGTTTAGAAGTAGAGGATCGGGCTGTTCAATTGTGAATAACAGCTAAATTACGATGTGAGACCACACCAAAAAAAAATACCTGCAATTCTGAATATTATATTCAAATATATTATTAAAGTTCTACTCTCTACACTCCACTAACATATACAATCAGATTGTTCAAGAGTAAATATCAATTCATAATATAGGGTTGTTCAATCGTGGAAAAAAACATAAAACTACACTCAGATTGTTCAAGAGTAAATATCAATTCATAATATAGGGTTGTTCAATCGTGGAAAAAAACATAAACTACACTCAGATTGTTCAAGAGTAAATATCAATTCATAATATAGGCTTGTTCAATCGCGGAAAAAAACATAAAACTCAATACCATAATATTGGTTAAAATATTTTGGATAGATAGTGATGAGTGTTTTATTAAGGCATTTTTAAAGAAAGTTTATTGATTTAATTTTTTATTTAATTTCGGTAACGTATTACAAATATAATTCTATCAAATTTGAAAAAAATAATCTTTTAATGCTTGTAAATTTAAAAAGAATAGTGTAAATAATTTAATTCTTACTTATTAGTTCACTAAAAACAACTCCTTACTTATTAACATAATCCACTGTTCAATAGTCTCGAACAACTCATAAATCCGCGAATCTAAAACTGACACCAGAAAAACACAGCACATGCAGAGCTTTGTGCACTAAAGACACCTTATGCATTGAAACATGAATATCTTTGTGGAATTTAACAGTTTCTGAGATGAACTGATGACCACACAGCACATGCAGAGCTTTGTGCACTAAAGACACCTTATGCATTGAAACATGAATATCTTTGTGGAATTTAACAGTTTCTGAGATGAACTGATGACCCATGGCAATTAACGTTGGATTGGACAATTAGATTGCTGTGGAAATTTGCATTATTTATGTTTGGAGTTGTGTACTCAGCTTACAAAATAATATGAATTGCAGTTTTTTGGAATCTAGTAAAAAAATTTCATAAGGTAGTTGGAGTGTTTGAATTGTATTTTTTATAGTGGAAATAGATTCACACTATTAGAAATCTTTAGGATACCCAAATTACTGAAATTTAACAACTATAAATAAAATTCTGATAAATCTTTGCCGAAATTTATCAAAATCTTTGCCAGATTCTAAATTATTCTATAGATTTTCTTAGACTACAGCTTTACTGTTGTGCAGTGCCGAATATCATAAATCTGTGATAGAACACAGGTAGGTAAGTACTGGTGTTGCGTCATTGAAATTCGATTTGACTGTTTGTACCAACACTTCAATTGTCTAATTGTTAATAAGTTTGTTTGGATAGTAAATGGCATTCACAATAAAAATCTGGAAGTGAAGATTCGACAACTGGCCTTAACCAGACTAGTTGGTTGTTAGTCATGCCACTGTTGAGCACTTTTATTTCATATGTAAGAGAAAAGAATGGAATCCAGGATTGAGAGATGAAGGAAATTTAAATAAATGAAAATAAAGATTGTTTCAAAAGAAATTTAAATAAATGAAAATAACGATAGTTTCCAGTACCTGCGCTTTACCCTTTAATTTTGTATGATTTATAGCACGCAACACAAGGTCAGGTCAGAGTTCTAGTCACGGACACAGACCTGTTCTAGAATATTGCACAGACCTGCCTTGAAATTTATTAAATAAGATTTGTTTTTCATATGTTTTGTGACTAGTTTCCCATTGCAAATATACGCACACATGAAGAGAAGTACATGAACCAATTGAAGCACCCCCACTTTCTCCAATTGAATTTTGAAAACTTATAAGCCATGAATTTAACTATACACAATTGTATTTCTAAATTGTGTAACCAATTAATCTTATACAAAATATGTTATTACTCATAACAATGGCTCTCATTATGAAAGTCTCAAAGAATTTATTCTTCTCTACATTAATAACATGGTCCATGCTTATGAGTTTATCCTTCTCTCCATTAATAACATGGTTCGTGCTCATGGTCATGTGAAGATTCAACTAGAAAGCACTTTCTTCAATTTATAGTACAACCTTACATTTTCCATATTGGACTAGCCAACCTAAATTGAACAACAAGATTAGGAGTGGCACTAGTAAAACCTATGAAGCACAGGAATTGTGAAGTGGAGGAAAGTCCTTTGTCAAGTGTAGCTAAAATGAATGGAATTGTAAAGGTACCTGCAATAATTTGTTCTAAGAGGAAAAGGAGGTCAGCATCTTGGCGAAAAAAATTATAACCCGAAAATAGATACAACGTTAAGATTGATTCCTTTCCTGCTTCACATCAAAATAAGAGCCCCGTCAACTATTAAAAACTCACTTAGTTTTACAGGCCCTTTAAAAGAAATGGAAAATACTTAGGGGATCAAATTCTATTAATTACCAAGTGAAAAGAAAATTCTTTGAGAAAATAAACAATTTTTAAAAGAATTATATGTCAAAAAAAGGCAAGTTAGAATACATGTATTCTAGAAAGAACCCACGACCATATCACAACCCAAGGTAACTTGGAAACCATTTTCCAAGAATTTTCTTAAGATGAGAGTCGAATTCACTTAATGAAATAACTAATTGGAAAAGTTTCAGAGTAAGGAGTAATAAATCTTTGAAGAAACCCTCATACACAACTATTTACTTGTATCGCCGAGAAGGGACCGTGGCAAAGAAATTTGGATTGAAACCTTGCATAATAAGTTCACATTATATCAGAGTAATCATTCTATGGAACTAAATATGGCTACAAACCAGAAAATGAAACAATTATATAGGAAATGAAAATTAATATAGGAGAAGGAAAAGTTACCTGTCCATAAATTGATGATAATAACACTTAGGAAGTTGTAGAGGCACTATTAAGTGACACCGAAAAATTTCTGATCACTGAAGCCCTGAGATGATAACAACACTTAGGAAGTTGTAGAGGAACTATTAAGCGACGCCGAAAACTTTCTGATCACTAAAGCCCTGAGAGTGCCTAGTGTAGTAGGGAAATAAATAATCGAATTAGATCAATAAGAAAAACCATAGCAAAGAGACATATAAAGGAAAGTAACATCGTAGCAAGAATCTATAAAATTACCGACATTTTATGAGAATTTTAAGCATCAATTTAGGAAGAAACATTGTAGCCATGCCTTCAGAGTTACCATGTCTCCATACCGCCACAATGGCACTCTACAAGAATACAATGAAATCAACTCCAAGCCTGCTAAATACACAACCAGATTACCATATGGGAGTGTGGGGTTTTACGATCTTCAAGCTTTTGTGTTTTATTAAAATTGCTTTGGATTTATCTAAAATGGTTTTTCTTTGTAATAGACTAATAATAACAATATTTAATCCTAAGGTAGACATTATTTCAATCGTCTAACATCAAAATCAATGATTCATAATCGTACACGTAGCAGTTTAGAAGAGTTGTTTTCAAATAGAGACACTTTACAACGTAATTATTGTTTAGGTATAAGTAGTGAATATATATATATATATATATATATATATATATATATATATATATATATAATCTGTTGAACCCTTAGTTAAACTGAGGGGAGGGGGGTGAATTAGTTTAGTGCATTCAGGGTCTTTGTAAAACTTTCTTTTACACTTATTTACATTTTCATTTAGTGATCACCTTAATGTTCAATGGAACAACAATCTTAATAAGTGAGCAGCAGGTATCAAGAGATTAAATACAGAAAATAAACACATAATCATCATGCACATAGAAAACAGATATAAGTAGAAACCCATAAGGGAGAAAACCACATATTATTATTGTTGTGATGCAAAGGCAATCTCCAACTCCCTCTCACCACTGATTTTCTGTAGGCTCCAACCTACAGGAGGCTACTACCTCAATCCTGCAAGCTATAACTTGCAAGGAAGTTCCAACTCCCATCTACTTTCTACAGGTTACAACATGCAGGAGGCTCCTAACTCAGCCAATTGCAATTGGACATCTATCAAGCTACAACTTGATATGGAAGCACCAACTTCCTCAATGTACAATAAAATCATATAATGATTTACTTGGATATCAACTCTGTTTTTCTCCTTCTTTAATCTTGTCCTTACAGCCTTCAAATTTTCTTTATATCATCTATGGATCTTCACAAATCCTCTATCTGCTCCTTCTTCTTCCACTTTATAACCTCTTTCTCCATTCTCTCTCTCTTATGCATATGATGGTAAAATTATTTATAGAGAGCATCTCATAACTGTTGGCATTCCACAGGGAATTCGAAATAAATAGGTATGACTCTTTGCCTTCCACCTTCTTATTTTCTTGCTCAGCATATTCAAGATGTTACAACAATATATACAGTCATTACAGTATCAAATTGAAGTTTTACTTTTCCTACAGAGACTTGCCTTTGCATCACATACAAAAAAAAATTAATTCATTTGCATTTACAGTTACAACAAATAAATTTCAATTCAACCCTTTCAGCTCTTGGTTTTCCGATTATTTTTTCTTCTCTACCTGATGTCCCTTTATCTTCTCTACCTTATGTTATATTTCTAACTATTCTGCACGATAATGGGTCCTTTTAACTGTGCGAGCCTTTCCTTGATGTGTTCAAGCTTTTCCTTTTGTTTTACATTATAATCCTCCTTTGCTCTCTGAAGCGATTTAACAAAGGAAATCCACATACTTCTGAACTTTAAATGCTTTAGGTTTCAGCTTCTATCTGTATCACGTCCGCTTTCTTTATCGCACTTCGACGATTCAGTTATCCCATGTGCCTTCATCCATCTAATCTCCTGATATGCGCTATGCGAAGGGTCCCACAAGGCTGTATCGCTACTTCGCATTGAAACTTAACTTACGAATTCTTTTCAGATGAGTATTTCTAATTGCGATATGTGAATGTGATAGCATCGCATCACATCTATCCATCGCATCACAAATTCTATGATTTATGAATTCTTATCACATGAGCATTGCCGATTGCGATATGTGATCGCATCGCATCGCATTGCTTTGCATCCATCGCATCACATCTATCCATCGCATCGTAAATTCTATGACTTACAAATTCTTATCACATGAGCTCACCAATTGTGATATTTGATTGCATCGCATCGCATCGCTTCGCATCCATCGCATCGCATCTATCTAGCGGCTATCGCATTTGCTTGCAATGTCTGATATAATATTTGTCGTCTATCTCCTTTAATCTCATCCGTTGATCGCGCCGGTCCCACACCTTTGATCATTCCACCCTTTTATATACTTTGGTTTAAACACAAGATATCAACATTATAATATGTATCCAGGCCCACAGAATTCCTGACGGTCAATCTTACTTTTCAGAGAAATATGGTTATAAACCATGATAAACCCGTCTCATGAAATTCAAATCAATATATCTACTTTGGTTAAATTACCAAAGATGCCAATAATAACAATATAAATATTTTGGCCCACATTTACCAACCATCATATGGAAATGTGTTTTATACTTTTGACTTTGATAGAGTTTATCAAAGGTATCAATATACATAAATGTTCTCAGCCACAACTTTACGAATCCACTTATTCCGTCAATTATATTATATAATGTCCACTTAATAAAGTTTTTACCTTGGTTATAATATCAACTGCTGATATAACATTATGTCCGGGTCCCACAGCATTTGCAACTCACCCTTCCACTTTGTTTAATCAATCTATCTGCTTCCTTCATCTAACGATGGATGCACACCCAAAATGCAATGCTTCTAATCCAACGAATATCGCGTCCAAATAACCTTCGATAGTTAATGGCTCCAAGGCACGCGAAATAAGTGTTTTTGGACATCCACGTGTCGCTTGCGGAGGCGTATCGCGTTCATTCAGGAAATTACCACTTACCATGTCTTACCCATGTGAAACTGATTTCTTGGTTTGCAAAAACCACCTCTGCGCCATCATTTATGATTCTTCCTTCACTTTTCTATTGTGCTATTGTCCACAGTTCCGCTCCAAACTCTTCAATATGGCACCTTCGTATACTTGGTGGAACACTTAAACAATCCATCAATTCATTTCACTGTGCCATTACTTTGTGTTTTTCATCTTTGTTCAACTCATGATTTCAAGCAGACCAAGGTTCCATCCAATCTTCAAACCCATTCTGGCATTCAAACAACACATGGCTTATTCATCTTTTGAGGTTCTTATCCATCGGTTATAAATATGATAAAACCTCAATGTGACTGAACCCCCAGATCTTCACTGCATTGTGTATACACAATAGAATGTGTAATTTCTCCTTGAAATGCTTTAAAATGACCTTTTAAGAATACATAGTCTCATACCAAAATGACATAAATTCTTCTTCCATTTTTGTCTAATTTGCTCGTTGGCTTACAAAGCAAAACCCTGACTGTTCAAAAAAATGTCTTCCTATTTAAACCCTCATCTTGTAGCCTCTGCCTCTTTACTTTCTTTCTCTGCAACAATTTCATCTGAATCTGATCTGCTCCCTTGTGATGGTGTTGCTCGTTTGTGCTCCTTTGGCATCAATGACAATATTTCCAACAGTATCCCACTTTGCATTGATGGCAATACTCCAATGTCTCCCCAGGACTTCCTCTGCTTTCTTTTCAGAATTCCCTTTCATCTTTTGCTTGCTTTTCCTCCCCCTTTGACATCAATGACAAAGGGTTGCACATTTCCCAATGTAGTTTCGATGTTTTCATTTCCTCTGATCTTGAGGATCTGTTCCATGCACTGCACCATTGTTCTAGCTCTTTAATTACAATTTATTGAATTCTCTACCCCTGGACTGTTGCTTTCTTGTTTGATATTGACTATCACTTGTCTTCTGTACTGATCATGTTTCTTGTATGCAGTCCTTATTATTATTATTATTTTGTTTGTTTGTTTGTTTGTTTTCAATCATATCAGAGAGTAACATTTGCAGACACTACCCCTAGTTTGTCTCTCAGATATTCGAATGGTTCTTTAACAAGAAGTTTTGTGAATATGTCTGCTATTTGTTCCTTTATCGGTACGTGTTCCCACTTCACCAATTTCTGTGCTACTTGTTCTCTGACGAAGTGGTACTTTATTGGGATGTGCTTTGTTTTTGAATGAAGTACATGATTTTTTGATATAATTATTGCACTTGTATTGTAACATTTGATAGAAATGGGTTCATCAATGCTTACCTTCATGTCTTGGAGAGTTTGTTTCATCCCATTACTTGTGTGCAACATGCAGCTACTGCTATGTATTCTATTTCTGTTGTAGATAGAGAGATAGAAGTTTGCTTCTTGCTTAGCCATGCCACCAAAAATTTTCCCAAATAGAATTCCCCTCCACTTGTGCTTTTCCTGTCATCCACACAGCTGGCCCAATCTACATCTGTGTATGCTGTCAATGTGAAGATTTTCCTTTTGGATACCATAGGCCATAATGTGAAGTTCCTTGTAGATATCTAAATATTCTCTTGATTGCAAGTAAATGATTTTGTTTTGGTGATGCTTGATATCTTTCCACAAGTCATACTGCCAACGTAATGTATGCTCTAGAAGAATTTAGGTATAGCAGACTTCCTATCATGGATCTGTAAAGTTTTTGATCTACATCAGTTGATCCATCATTAGCACATAGTTTGTATCCAGTGATCATGGGAGTTGACATAGGTTTGCATTCTTCAATTTGAAACCTTTTCAACATTTCTCTTAAGTATTTTTCTTGAAAAATGGATATTCCTGTGTTCTTTTGTTGAATTTGAAGTCCTAAATAGAAGATGAGCTCTCCAATAATTGACATTTCAAACTCTGATTTCATTTCTTCAGCAAATCCTTTTGCTAACTCATCTTTGTTGCTTCCAAACATGATGTCATCTACATACACTACTACAATTAAGAGTTCATTTTCATTAGCCTTTATGTACAAATTGTTGTCTACTCCTCCTTTCTTGAACCCTTGTTTTTGAAAATATTTGTCCAGCCTTGAATACCATCCACGAGGAGTTTGTTTCAGACCATATAAGGCTTTCTTTAATTTGCACACATAGTCATGTTTATCTGTTAATGAGAATCCTTCAGGTTGTTCCATGTAGACTTCTTCCTCTAAGTCTCCATTCAGGAAGGTAGACTTCACATCCGTTTGTATACCCTAAAATCATGATAACATGCAAATTCCAAAAACATTCTGATTGCTTCCATTCTGGCTACAGGGGCAAAGGTTTCATCATATTCAAGTCCTTCAATTTGAGAATACCCATTGCATACAAGTCTTGCTTTATTTCTAATTACCTACCCTTGTTCATTCATCTTATTCTTGAATATCCATTTTGTGCCAATGACATTTTTCCCAGTGGGTCTTGGAATTAACTCCTAGGTATTGTTCTTGTCAATTTGGTCTAGTTCTTCATTCTTAGCATTTACCCAATTTTTGTCTTTGTTGGCTTCTTCGAACTTATTTGGCTCTATTTGAGATAGCATGGCTAGGTATACTTATTCTGTCTGTTCAGCAAGATGTCTTCTTGTCTACACTCCCACACTCTTGTCCCCAATGATTTGATTTTCTGGATGGTTCTTTTGAGTGTGTCTTGAGGGAACTTTTGAGTTTAATTCATTATATTCTATTCTCTTGCTATGTTCATCATTATCTTGGTTCTCAGCTTCATGATCATCTAGAGGATTGGCGCAGCTTGTGCTTCTTGTTCTGTTTGGTACATCTTCATCAAATATTACATCAATGCTTTCCATAATTTTGTACAGTCTTCTGTTGTAGCACCTGTAACCCTTACTCTTGGATGCATATCCTAAAAATATTCCTTCATCAGCTCTTGCATCAAACTTCCCTAGTTTTTCATCATTATTTTTTATGAAACACTTGCTTCCAAAGACTCTAGAGTGCTTGATTGATGTTGGTTTACCATGCCATAATTCGTAAGGAGTATTATCATAATTTGGTCTTAGATGAGATTTGTTGAGAATGTGAACAAATGTGTGCACTGCTTCTGCCTAGTAGGTTTGGGGAATGTTACTTTCTTGTATCATAGCTCTGGCAATCTGTTGTCCTAACCTGTTTTGCCTCTCTGCCACTCCATTCTGTTGAGGTGTACCTGCATTTGTAAATTTTTGTTTTATCCCATGTTCATTGCATAGGTCTGCAAAATCATAGTCTATGAATTCACCTCCTTTGTCTGATCTGATACATTTTATCTTGCATCCTGTTTGATTTTCTGCCAATTCCTTGAATATCTTGAATTTTTCAATTGCTTCATATTTATATTTGAGAAATGCCACCCATGTCAATCTGGTAAAATCATCTATTATTAGCATGAAATAAGATTCTCCACCTGGTGCATTAGTTCTTGAAGGTCCACACAGGTCCATGTGAACAAGTTGAAGAGGCCTATCTGTAGATAGCTTCTCTTTGGTCTTGAAAGATGTGCGGTTTTGCTTGCCCAGTTGGCAGGATTTACATATGGTATTTGGAGGCTTCTTTATTGCAGGCATATATCTAACTGTATTCTTCTTGCTCATACTGATGATGTGGTCAAAGTTTAGGTGTCCTAATATTCTATGCCATAACCATGATTCATCAAGTTTTCTTATGTGGCATGCTTCATTCTCTTCTTTCACTATATAGACATTACTTTTTGTTGTAACACCTTTGATCAAGGTTTTTTTTCTGGTGCTTGATCTTACCTCACAATCTTGGACTCTGAAAAGGACCTCACGGCCTTTATCACACATTTGACTAATGCTTAGCAAGTTTTATTTTAGCCCATCCACAAATAGTACATCTTGAGCCTCTCCTCTTCCATTATTCAGACTGACTGAGCCTTTTACTTTGATTTTCCCTGCTTTATCATTTCTGAATGTAACATTTCCATATTTCTTTTCATCAAAGGTTACAAACTTTCTTTGATATCCAGTCATATGCTTTGACCAACCACTATCCATATACCATTGAATTTTCTGACCTTGAGCTATTAGAGCCAGGTCACACTTATTCATCTTATTTTTCCACTGCATGTCGCTATTTGTTTGGTACCTTTTTCTGAGAAGATGGACCACATTCTTTGAGAGGAAATTTGTGAGACTTGTGCCCGATTTGATGGCAGACAAAGCATTTGATTATATTTCTGAATGGATTATGAGTGAATTCTCCATTATTCATAAATTTCCTGGAGTTTTCATACATCAGTATTTGTCCATAATTTCTGCATTCCAAGATGTTATGATCGAACCCCTTACAGAAAAAACAATACCCATGGAAACGATTAGTGTACCTGGTGAAAGGTTGTCCTCTCCATTTGTTTGATTGAGATAGTATTTTCATTTTCTGCATCCTTTGCTGGTTGGACTTGATTTTCTTTGTCTAAAAATATGCCGCAGTATGTCCCAGTTTGTGGCAGGAAAAAAAGTGATATATCTCATAGGGGGAAAGAATCTCCTTTGAAAATTTCTGAATTTGTTCAATTCATATTCAGGAGTGTAAGAGCCTTTTTCATTATTGGTTATTTGAGGTTCCTGCTTGTTTCTGTTTACTTCATTGCAGGTCATGTTTTTGCTAGCATCTACTTCTGTAGGAATGTTTTGAGCTACTTCATTATCATTTACAAATTTTACAAAATTGATGTTATGGTTATATTCTACCTTGGATTTGTTGGTTTCTCCTTCATAACCTATCCCAATTTTTATGAGAGGAGATATTTGAGCATTCAATATTTTATTCAACTGTTCAAAGCTTGTCATTTGAGGAGTGTTTATTGACAATTTCCTTTGGGTGTTTTCTAATTTATTTCTCAAGCATACTACTTCTTCTTCCAATTTCTCTTGCTTCTGAATTTTATCCTCAATTTGCTTTAGTAGAGTGTCTTCCACCTTCTTAGCTTCTTCAAGTTTTATTTTCAACTAACTGAGGTCTTCTGAAGTTGGTTCTTCTTTTACATATTTGAGGAGAATATATTTCTGTTTTCTGCACTTCAGTTTAAGTCTGTCAATTTCCTCCAGGGAACTCCTTAGTTCCCACTGAAGATCTACCTCACATTCTTCCTCTTCTTCTAAAAGGAATCCTTCTGATTCTTCTTTGGCCATCAACACAAATTCAGAGGTTCATTCTTCATTTGAGGATTCATCTGAGTTTTCAGATGCACTGCTATCTTGTTGAGCATAAATTGATATTCTACTGAATCTCTTCCCTTTCTGCCAGTTATTTGTTTTGGTTTTCTCTGTCTCTTGAGTCTGATTCTTTGTCTTCTTATGAGGACACTTAGATGCATAGTGCCCAAATATTCCATAGTTAAAGCATTTAAATGTAATTTTACCTTTATACTTGCCTGAGCCTCTATCCAGTCTTCTGACAAATTTGGCCTCTTCTTCATCAGAGCAGGAGCATGTATCTTCTTTTTATTATTTGCTCTTATCTGTCTTAAAGGCTGCCTCCCTCACATTTGACTTCTTCTGTGGAAGTCTCATCTCATAGGCTGTTAAGTTTCCAATTAATTAGTTCATGGTAAATGTTTTCGAGTCAGCTATTTCTTCTATGGCAGAGACCTTGGGGTTAAAACTATATGGTAAATATCTCAATATATTTTGAACAATTAAAGATTCTCTAATGGTTTCTCCTAGAGCTTTCATGTTATTCCCAATTTCTGCAACCCTTAAGAAGAAGCTAGCAACATCTTCTTCTTCATTCATTTTTATATTTTCAAACTGGGCTCTATAGACTTGCAGCTTGGCAGCCTTCACCTTTTTATCTCCCTCATGGATACTTTCTAATGTATCCCATATTTATTTGGTAGCCTTGTTTTACATTACTTTGATAAAGTTTGCCTCACACAGACCACTTAAGAGAGAATTCATGGCTTTGGCATTATCTATAAAATCTTGTTTGGCTTCTTTCTCTATGTTAGACTCCTTTGGGGCATATCCCAAATCCACAGTAGCCCAGACTTCTATTCCTAGAGACATTATGTACGTCCTCATTCTTATTTCCAGAAGGCATAATTTGTGCCTGTAAACAAAGGGGATTTATTTGTTGAGCATCCTTCTAGACTAGCCATCTTGGGGACCAAGGATCTCCTTCCAGTTGTTAAACTAATACCGAAGGAACTTGGCTCTGATACAAATTGTTGAACCCTTAATTAAACTGAGAGGGGGGGGGTGAATCAGCTTAGTGCATCCAGGGTCTTTGTAAAAATTTCTTTTACACTTATTTACATTTTCATTTAGTGATTACCTTAATGTTCAATGAAACAACAATCTTAATAAGTGAGCAACAGAGTTAAGAATATTAAATACATAAAATCAACACATAATCATCATACACATAGACAACAGATATAAGTGGAAACCCATAAGGGATAAAACCACATCTTATTATTGTTGTGATGCAAAGGCAAGCTCCAACTCCCTCTCACCACTGATTTTTTGTAGGCTCCAACCTACAAGAGGCTATTACCTCAATCCTGCAAGCTACAAATTGCAAGGAAGCTCCAACTCCCATTTACTTTCTACAGGCTGTAACCTATAGGAGGCTCCTACCTCAGCCAACTGCAACTGGACATCTATCAAGCTACAACTTTATATGGAAGCACCAAATTCCTCAATGTACAATAAAATCATATGCTGATTTACCTGGATATCAACTCTATTTTTCTCCTTCTTTACTGCTCTCCTTCCAACCTTCAAATTTGCTTTATATCATCTTCGGATCTTCACAACTCCTCTCTCTGATCCTTCTTATTCTTTCACTTTCTAACCTCTTTCTCCATTCTCTCTCTCTTATGCATATGATAGTAACATTATTTATAGATAACATCTCATAACTGTTTGCATTCCATAGGGAATTTGAAATGAACAAGTATGACTCTTTTCCTTCCACCTTCTTATTTTCTCGCTCAGGATATTCAGGATGTTACAACAATATATACAGTCATTACAATATCAAATTGGAGTTTTTATTTGCCTATGGAGACTTGCCTTTGCATCACATACAACAAAAATAATTAATTCATTTACATTTATAGTTACAACAAATAAATTTCAATTCAACCCTTTCAGCTCTTGGTTTTCTGATTATTTTGTCTTCTCTGCCCGATGTCCCTTTATCTTCTCTACCTTCTGTTATATTTCTGACTGTTCTACATGGGAACAGGTCCTTTTAATTGTGTGAGCCTCTCCTTGCCATGTTCAAGCTTTTCCTTTTGTTTTACATTATAATCCTCCTTTGCTCTCTGAAGCGATTTAACAAAGGAAATCCACATACTTCCAGAATTGAAATGCTTTAGGTTTCAGCTTCGATGTGTATCGCATCCGCTTTCTTTATCGTACTTCAGCTATTCAGTTATCCCATGTGCTTTCGTCCATCTGATCCCCCGATATGCGATATGCGAAGGGTCCCACCAGGCTATATCGCTACTTCGCATCGCAACTTAACTTACGATTTATTATCACATGAGCATTTCTGATTGCGATATGTGATAGCATCGCATCGCATTTCAAATTATATGATTTATGAATTCTTATCACATGAGCATCACCGATTGCGATATGCAATCGCATCGCTTTGCATCCATCACATCGCATCTATCCATCGAATCGAAAATTCTACGACTTACGAATTCTTATCACATGAGCATCACCGATTGCGACATGTGATCGCATCACATTGCATCGCTTCACATCCATTGCATCACATATATCCAGTTGCTATTGCATTTTCTTGCGATGTCTAATATAATCTCTGCCATCTATCTCGTTTAATCTCATCCGTTGATTGCGCTAGTCCCACACCTTTGATCATTCCACCCTTTTATATACTTTGGTTTAAACACAAGATATCAACATTATAATATATATCTGGGCCCACAGAATTCTTAACGGTCAATCTCACTTTTCAAAGAAATATGGTTATAAACCATGATAAACCCGTCTCATGAAATTTAAATCAATATATCGACTTTGGTTAAATTACCAAAGATGCCAATAATAAAAATATAATTTTTTTGGCCCACATTTATGAGCCATCATATGGAAATGGGTTTTATACTTTCAACTTTGATAAATTTTATCAAAGGTATCAATATACATAAATGTTCTTGGCCACATCTTTACCAATCCACTTATTCCATCAATTATATTATATAACCTCCACTTAATAAAGTTCTTACCTTGGTTATAATATCAACTGCCAATATAACATTATGTTCAAGTCCCACACCATTTCCAACTCACCCTTCCACTTTGTTTAATCGATCTATCCGCTTCCTTCATCTAACGGTGGATGCACACCCAAAATGCAATGCTTCTAATCCAAAGAATATCGTGTCCAAATAACCTTCGATAGTTAACAGCTCCAAGGCATGCGAAATAAGTGGTTTTGGACATCCACGTGTCACTTGCGGAGGCATATCGCGTTCATTCAGGGAATTACCACTTACCAAGTCTTACCCACGCGAAAAACATTTGTTGGTTTGCAAAAACCACCTCTATGCCATCATTTATTATTCTTCCTTCACTGTTCTGTTGTGTTGTTGTCCAAAGTTCCACTTCCAACTCTTCAATACGACACCTCTATATACTTGGTGAAACACTTTAACAATCCATCAATTCATTTCACTACGCCATTAATTTGTGTTTTTTGTCTTTGTTCAACTCATGATTTCAAACAAGCCAGGGTTCCATCCAATCTTCAAACCCATTCTGGAATTCAGACAACACATGGCTTATTCATATTTTTAGGTTCTTATCCATTGGTTATAAATACGATAAAACCTCAATGTGACTCAACCCCTGGATCTTCATTGCATTGTGTATACACAACAGAATGTGTAATTTCTCCTTAAAATGCTTTAAAATGACCTTTTAAGAATACACAGTCTCATACCAAAATGACAGAAATTCTTCTTCCATTTTTGTCTAATTTTCTCGTAGGCTTACAAAACAAAACCCTGACTATTCAAAATAAATTCTTCCTGTCTAAACCCTCCTCTTGTAGCCTCTTCCACTTTACTTTCTTTCTCTGCAAAAACTTCATCTAAATTTGATATGCTCCCTTGGGATGGTGTTGCTCCTTTGTGCTCCTTTTCCATCAATGACAATATTTCCAAAATAATGTAGTTTAAATCGCTAAAGAGTAGTAAATTCTCAGTTTACTAGTTTAAATCACTAAAGAGTAGTAAATTCTCAGTTTACTATACCTATTGTAACTGAAGAAAAATGTAAAGGTTCCTTTTCCATATTTTTTTAATATATACTTATATATTTTTTCTTTAAAAAAAATTATTTATTTATATTAAAAAATAAAATAAAATAATATAATAAAATATATAACATTTTAAAAATTATTTATCTATTTAATATTGAAAAAAAACTTATAAAATTGATTAAAATAATACATTTTCCAAAAATATATTGCATTACCTAACACATATGATTTACCTAAAAGCAATAAGAAATGTATATGTAAAGTGTCTTATATACATATACATATGCATAATTTCTAATAAGTGAATTATTCACATATACATTTCCATAATATTTAATAGTGGATTTAAAGTCGCTACTAACTTTTGTAAAATTTCGAATTCTCATGTGTATTTTATATATAAATAATGAAATGTATGTTAAAATAGGGTAGTTTAAAAAAATTTACAAATTAGCTAGAAAAATAATGGGAGTTGGGGTAAGATTATGATAAAATCTCGCATTTTGAAAATATGGGTTACAACTATTAAACTTTAAGATTTTGGGAGCTCTAGGGATTCTTCAAGGTGTTGAATCTATTTCCACCATAAAAAAAAGATTATGATTTTTTTCTTTTAAATTAATCAGATTACCATTAAAAAACTATGGTAGTGGCTAATGAGATGAATAGACAACACCTTAATGAAATATTTGCAAAATGAAAATATTGAAATTATATTATGAAAATATTTTACAAAATGAAAAGAAAACATGTGTTTGAATATGATTTTTCATATTATCGAAATTAATATGATTTTTCATACCATCAAACCTATTATTTATGATTATCAAAATTGGAAATTATATCTTTTCGAACAAATTTAAATCATGAAGTTAAATCATGATAATGAAACTATGACTACTTCAACCATTTGTAATAATATCCAAGTGAAGGTTATTTATCCCTACATCCCATTTACACTTAAATTTTGGTAAACACTTTTGAATTTTTAGCTTCAAAAAGAATCAAGAATATCAAATAAAATTTGCAATATATATTTGGAGATATTTCAGATTAAGTATGATATGAATTGATCGCATTGCAACATGTTAATAAATGATGATTATATATTCAATAAATGAGGGACTAATTGCAATCAAGGAATTAATGGCATGAAGAGGAACTTCATACAGTAAGGTACCAAAGTGGCAATTCATAGAGTAATAAGCATAAATAGGAGCACCATGTATTATATGTCACTGCTTACAGTGACATCATTGATCGATTCTAAGTAATTAGTTTTTCTATATTACTGAATTTTTCTAGTTTTCTATAGTGAACATTAGGATTTTCCTTAGAATTTTTGGGTGAAGTCAGTGCGTCGCCACATCCTCGAATCCAGATTTTGAGGGTGGACGTCATCCTACCATGCATGATGGAATGGGGTGATCGAATAAAATAGAGTAGGCATAGGAAAGTGTGATTCTTTGTACAACTAGGAGTTAAGTTAGACTTCTTTGAGTTCTCGTGGCATAAATTTGGTTTTAAAAGTTTTGGTGGACAATTTATTAATGGATTATCAATAAACGCATTCAGTGGTTTTCCGTGTTTAAATGCGCTTCTTTAATTTCTTGGTGTTGTGGCGCTCATTGAGGTTGGAATTCATGTTTCTGTGCTTGCTTTTTCTTTGCAGCATAACTCCTCATTCTCAGGATTTTGTTGTTACGAAGTGATTTATTCATTACATCCTTTTTTTTACTTCACCGGATGCGAACAACAAACTCTTTGTGGAGAACACTGATGGTTTTTATTTATGTGCCAGATACAGGATTGTGTACCTCCTAGACGACCATCTGACAAGTACATTTATTAACATTAATTTATGGTTTAATCATCGTGGTGCATAATTTTGACTTCTAATGGTTCTTTGTTTCACGTAATTTGCAGGTTATACTTTAGAATTTCGAGAAAAAAAATTATTTGGGTAAGTGGATTGTTGGATTCTAGGAATGGAAACCTGGTAATTTTTTGAGATCTCCCTATAGCTAAACTCATTTTAATTATTTATTTTATTTCTTAACATAAGTGTTAAATGCACTGCGTAGTTGATTTTCGATGGTTTGAATTCAATGTTGTAGGAATAAACCAATAGTGACTGACCACAACTAAGTGGGAATTTGACCCATATTTTCATTTGTGCAAGTCATGTGAGAAAGGTATCGACCTTGATTCCATATGGTTTGATTTTAAATAGTTTTTCGACCTTGATTCCATGTTTTAATAGAGCGATTACAACGAATATTTCTAAAAATTTAACACTATGAAAGTTGTGAAGTCAGGAGTATAGGGATATTTTCATTTTTTGAAGTCTCATGAGAAACGTGCCAGCTCTGACTCCATATCGTGGTGTTTTAGATAGTCGGGGGGTCGTAGTTCTATTAATATAAACGTATTTCTCCAGAAGAAAATAACTCTAAGATAATTCAGTCATGGCGCATAGACACAAGGATGTGTTAATTATTACCTTTTAGTTTATGCCCCCAAAATTGGTGCAACAGCATCAGGGTAACCATTCGGTCGGGGACTTAAAAACCATCCCTTTTCTGTTTGGAATGGTGGCTCCGACTGGATTTATGGGACTAGTTTCCCAATTTAATATAATTTGGGTGAATGGATGGGTTTATCACTATGTGTAACTTGATAGATGTAAATATTAGCAATATTTCAATAAACAATATATCTATCTACTATGTATCCCAGGGTGAAATCTATTCTCAGTGCGATCTACATAAATGACCTTTTAGTGGATGCAAATAAAGAGAATACATTCACTTAAAGATATGAAAACATTTGAGATAATTGATTTAATTAAATAGTTAATTAAATCAATTGAATAAAGCTCATATAGAAACTTTTAAATGCATGTATTGCATATGTATCAAATCATAACAATATAACATGTTCAAAAGTGAGTTAATGTCAAACCATATTCAAATAGATACTTCAAACAAAACATCATAAGAAAAATAACCATTTCTCATTTGAAGGAAAAATATAACACATAGAATAAAAGTACCATGTATGTGTTCACTCTGGTCATTTGAGAAAAAGTACTTGGTGTAGCCTTTTCTATTCGGAAAACTTCAAGAGTAAAAAACTGCAACATTCATAAAGCCTTCCTTTCAAATTTTCATGACCCCTCCTTCAAAGACATGAAGGGGTTTAAATATAAAAAAATAAAAATTTGAGGAGGTTTAAATAACCCTCCTTAATGTAAGTGGAATTTAAACATAAATATAAATTAAAGGGATGAATTTCTCGAGGACTATTTTTTGTCTCCTTTGCCATTTGTTCCTTGAGCTAAAGGATATTAAGCATAGGCTTAACCTTTGGAGGTTGGCCTGGCCTATTGCGCAGCTGTCAACTGAAAACAACATCAGAAAGTGGAGGAAGAATGTAGGAAGATGTATCTATGAGACAACACAGCATAAGCCACTACTGTAAGGCTTTACTAAATATCTCCAATATTTCTCCCAATCGAGCTTCATGATATTTTCTTCTTTTACCTTGGACATGTCTTGCCACTCTCTTATGAAGTCTTTCACTAAAGGAAATGCACTGGGAGGAAATCTGTCAATAAGATTTGCTACGATGAGATTTTGAATAACAATTTCCACAATTTTAGTAGCAACATCCTTTGATTTACAAATTTCTCTTTATTAATTCTTCAACTGTATATCCTAGTCTGTAAATAATATTTCTTTCTTTGAATCCTCAATCCTGGGTAGGTTGGCCTTTCGACCATTATAAGAATCTTGCCAAGTGAAAAACTGGGAAACCTTATCATCTATCTCATTAAAACTAATCCTAATATCTAAAATGTGATTCACAAGTGAATCACTCTATTCACACAATTCAAGAATACTTGATAATTTCTAACAAAAGACAACTTGTTGTTGTGCCAATAAAGTGTTTATTTCTAAGGCCTCTTTTCTGAATTCATCAATTTTGGGTTATCTTTCGATTTCTCAATAGAGAGCTACAATTGGTGAATTAGAGTCTCCTTAGAACTAATCTCATTCTGATGCTAAAATTTTAATTGGTCCATGCTCTCCTAAATCTATGCGATCTGTACTTGTAACTATTGACAAACAATTGTTTTTCTGCTTGTAGCTCTAGTTTAAGTTGGATGATTTTCTCATCCTTTTGTTTCATCAAATGTTGAACTTTTGAGGCTTTGTCAATGGTTGCAGAAGCATAACCTCTTGCAAACTGAGTTAGGCAAGTTAGACCTTGTGGATGATCTCCCTGTGTGTCTTCCCAAACAACATCCATTGATACATCTCCTTAGGCAAGGGGTTGGGATTTCTCTGATCTTCTTCTTTTCTTATGTTTGATCATAACTGCCTTGTGTTTTGGAATGTATAAAATGTCCAAAGGAGGAATCTCTTCAATGTTAAGAACAATTTAAATGGTGGAGAAGGCTAGGATGAATTACACTCTTTCTGTTCTTACTAATTTTTTAGAGGGCTTAGCAGTGAACAAGTCTTGACTTTTAGTTTGAGGAGTATGCACATTTTTTTTCTGATCAATAACTATAACTCCTTTTTATTCCTAGAAATTTAGATCAAAATACTTCCAAACATTCTTTAATTACTTGGGAAATCCAAATCCATAGTTTGAACTTCGGCTGATTTATCTTGGTCTGTTTTACTAAGGACTTCGATATCCTTATATGTCGATTCACTGTCCTTTTCCTTCTGAGATAATGGTTCTGAGACATCCAAAATTTTCAATATAATTTCTTCCAATATCTTATTCCTATATTTTTTAAACTCCAGTAATTTCTCTGGATGAAGGCGTAAGCCTGCCAACCTTTTAACTTCGGAATAGTTGTCGATGGACTCAAATAGGTCATTGAAATCATCATCTTCATGTACAAAAGGCCTAATCTTCACTTAGGTAGTGAAATTATTGGAAACTTTAATTGGTTCATATTGTTTTTTTGGAATTGTGAATAACTTCAAACATTCAATCTGACCAATCTATACAACAACATTCTTGTAATTATCCATACCATAAACGCCACAATTAATGGGAAAAGAATTCCATGATGTTTTTTTGGCCTATTTAAAAAACCTGGTTAGGTCATTTCCAACAGTATGATATGAAACTTCTCTTGTGAGAGGCTTTTTAGGGGCATACAGGGAAAAATGTACGGTCTAGCTAAGCTCCCAAATACTCGAACATAGGTCAGCAACTCTCCACCAAATCATTTTCCTATAGAGGAAAAATCAGCTTGGGCCTCTTTTGACTGTCTTAGGGCTTTCTCATTAAAAATAGCTTGAAACAGAGGGAGAATGACTCCATGGAAAATTTTGTAAAAATGGTTCTCATATAGATAAAAGAACTTTCAGATTAATCACATCATTAGGATTAATCCTAATGATGTGATTAATCTAAAAGTTCTTTTATCTACATTATGGATCACAAAAGTCTTAGATCTAACATGGTTCTCATACTTAGATTCCCACAAGATACTATGAAATATATGAATATGTACAGGGTCTTGGGTAGTCCATTTCCATCCCATGGCTGGAAAATCTGAGGTAAAACACACAACATCCATGATATAGGTGCTCATATATAATGGGCGGGAATTTTGGAATAAATGGACCGATTTTTCCTATATTCTAAAATATGAGTGGAAATATTATTAGATAGAATATTTCCCCAATCCATAACATAGGAATTTGTAGTTTCTTCCATGAGAGGGACCCATTATACTGAAAATTGAGTAGTTTTCGGCTGACCAAAAAGCCTAGACATCATCGTAGAGACATAAAAATAGGGGCTTGCAAGGGAGTCAGTAGAGTACATACCCTTTTTTCCATTCTTGTGCTTGTTGGGATTGTTTCTCCATCGCTTTATTAGCTTTTATTTGAGCTCATTTTCTTTGGGGAACTGTGCAAGAAATTATTTATCATAGACCATTTTGGGGTCTGGGATATGGTACATCAGCTTCAAGTCTTCGGCTTTGAAGGAACCAATCATCATTCCTCTGCTAGTAATAAATGTCCTATTCCCGATATTGACATTATCAATCATCCATCTTACCATGTAAATGCATGGTATGTTTTTAGGTCATGCATAAATTCGATGTAAGAAATAATTATCTACTACTTAAATTGTAGCTTCGGAGGAATTAGGAGCATCAATAGTTTCTTTCCTTTGAACTTTGTGAGGTTTTTAATCTTCGAGCAGCTTGTACATGGATTCCCACGAGGAGGATATGCTTTCGAGTCCACACGAATTATCCGTAAACAAAGGAAGCATCTATGTTCTCTTGGTTGTAGCGAGTGAAGGTTCTATAGGAGCCATATGCTTCTTATATTTCTTGAGAACTTTAGACATCTCCCGATAATTCTTCTTATTTGAGCTTACCTTCAAATAAATGAGAAAGAATAACCCGAAAGAGGGCAATTTTGGTTTTACAAATGCACAAGTACCATAGTAATATAAACGTTTAAACGGATGAGACTTTGCACATTGATAGGATATGAATTGAATGCTTCTTATAGTAAAATGATTATGGAGGTATGGGCGACGAAACCATTAATTTATGATGTAAATGGTTGATATGGGTTATTGTGCCCATATAATTATTTCCGCATTAAAACCAGATATTTCGCTCTGCAACATTGCTCATGTGAAAATCTTCATTTAATACCGATCAACTTATTCTTCTGTTGATTAAGATATTTTAATCGCATTATCGGCAAAAATAGATGGAGTGCAAGGTGTTTAAATTAACAAAACTGCAATGTGCGATTTGCGATGGACTATATCGCATCAGTGAACATTGTCAGGGGAAGAAGAGTGATTATGTTTGCGGGAATGTGATGAGATGGAGTATATCACATCGGGGAAGTATCGGAGGTGACAATAATAGAGTCGGGGTTGGATTTTCGAAATGAAAAATGTGATATGCGATGGCTTACATGGCAGAAGTGGGTCCTGCAAGATTTCCTTATAGAATTTTCTTGGAAATATGGTGTTTTCCTTTATAAAAGTGATTTTTCTTCTACACATCAGATCAAAATATGTTTTAAGTGACCTTTTAGGAGTTATACACGCTTCATTGCGGTTTTGTGATTGCGATGATACGATTTTTCTCCGCTTAAGTGCTTTCAAGGGCCAATTTTAAGATTTTATCCATTTTTTATCCATATTTCTATCTAATGAATTACTCTAAGGGTCTTATTTGTTTTAACTCTAAAAATTAAAAAGGGTCCCCATTATTTTTTAAGGTAACTATTGCTAAAATAATGGAGGTTTCTCATTAGCACAACAATTGGCAATTCACTAGAAGAATCAGTTATCTCTGAAAAACAATTTCTTAGTATATTTTAAATATTCAAGAGATAACTAATTTAAAGAAACAAGAAATATTTTAAAAATATTCAAATAAATAAAATTACTCTAAATATAAAAAACACATCTCTATTGTTAATCTTTGAGAAAAATTTCATAAATAAATATCTACATTCCTCTATATCAATCATTATATAGTTTAAAAGATAAAGTAAGTGTTTTTTTGTAACTTAGCCTTTTGATTTGCTCCTTTTTTCATAGGTAGAGCCACTGCTGCTAGTAGGTATTAATAGCTCAAGCAAGGTTACCTTTTTCCTATCAATCATTCATCATCCCGTCCATTTATTATTACAATTCTTTGAGATAAATCTTTAATCATAAAACCTATTTTTCTTCTTTTTCTTAAAAATGCATTTTCCTGACTTGATGACGAGAAACTGACAATGCCATTTACTGGTTATAATTGAACCAAATAAGTCGGCTCATGATGATATCCCTTATATTATGATCTTCATAACCATGAGCCATTACCCTGATTTGGTATGCAGTTGTGGTAATGTGAGTTAATCATTAACTTATGATCATGTGGTAAGCAGGCTCATAATGAGACCAATTATCCTTCTAAGTTTTTTATATTTTTGAATTACACTCTAAAAAAGTATTTTCAATGTATGGGGAGAATCATTGACTCCTTAAGAGTTTTGGATGACAATTTAGAGTTAAATGTGCTTAGTCATGGCAAGTATTTTCTTTGTAAATATGAACCTTTTTCTTATTGATTCTAAAGTAAAAAGTCTTTACAAATTTCTGGTTTATAAAATTTACAAATGTTATGGAAAAATATTTCAGAGTTGTACAATATTCATTCAATTTTCTAGTTTGCTAGTTATTTCCTCAAAAAATTATATTCTTTAAAAATAAGAACATAAAATAATTCAGAGGTGTTTTAAGAAACCAAAAGTATGTAATCAAACATTATTTTCCTAGAAAAATAAAAGTGTAATTATAGTACATCTAATAGAAAATTTTCGTCTAAGAATTTTTTTTTTTTTTCAAAATTAGACCATTGACAAGGAGACAATATTTTCTCCCTTGAAAATCTTGTAACATGAAGGTTGATGGGCCAACTTGTTTTATGATTTGAAATGGTCCAAGACACATTCTTTGGAATTTGGTATTCTTACCTTTTTCCTCATGTGCCTTGTCCCACTTAAGTACAAGGTCTCTTACTTGGAATGTTTTTGGGGAAAAAAATTTGCATCAAAAGAATTTTTCACTATTTGTTGGTGTCGTGCATGAGTTAACTTGGCCTTTTCTCTTTCCTCTTCCATTTTAAGGATCTGATACATTCTTAATTTTAGGGAATAAGAAGGTACTTCATCAATAAATTGAACCACGGCTAATGAAGGAAGAGCTAAATTTGATGGAATTAAAGCTTCTTTCTCATAAACCAGATTAAATGGAGAAGTTCCTATAGAGGCCTTATGAGTAATCCTATCTGCCCATAGTGCAAATGTTAAAGAATTATGCCAATTTTTCTGATTCTGATCAATAGTCCTTTTGATGATTCTTATGAGATTTTTATTTGTTGATTCTTCCAAACCATTCCCTTGGGGATAGTAGTTAGCAGAGTATTTAATCTTAAAACCTCTTTTGAGATAAAAGTCAGTCATACTATTTCTCGAAAAATAAGATGCATTATCAAACATAAGTTCATTGGGTAAGGAAAATTTGGTAATAATGAAGTGATCAATAAATTCAATAATGGCTTCAGAGTTAGCTACGTTTAGTGGAACAATTTCCACCCACTTAGTAAAATAATATGTTGTAGTGAGAATATATTTATTCTGTTTGGATGAGTTAGGAATAATCTCACCTATGATATCCAATCCCCATTGCTCAAAAGGTTGTTCAATGTTGACTGGTTGAAAAGGTAAGGCTAACATTCTTTGTCTTCCAACAGCAATTTGGCATGTTTTGCATTTTCTGACATATGCATGAGCATATTTAAATAGAGTGGGCCAGTGATATCCTGCATGAAGAATATTATGTGCAGTGGTATCTCCACTGAAATGTACACCTGTAGGTCCATCATGGAGTTCCTACAAAACCCTATGTGCTTCATATTTCTCAAGGCATCTTAGTAGTACAGAGTCATAGTTCTTTCTAAATAAGACATTGTCTATGGTTTGATATTAACTAGATTTCAATATTAAAGATATTTTTATTTTTTAATTGAGTTCCGTGGGAGCATATCCATTTTTCAAATAAAATATTAAATCAATATATTGTAATTCAGAGTCATATGTGCTTACCTCAGCAATATGTATAATGTTACATGACTCTTCGTCATTTGAAATGTTGGATGCTCCATATAGTAGTCTGCAGAGACCTTGTCCTCTGATGATTTTAGGTGGTATTATCTCAATTTCATATTCCTGCAGAGAATTTACCCAATTTTCTCTCTTTTCTAATATTTCCTCTTGAATAATTAGTTTCCTTACAGCCGAAAATGGAACTATTACCTTAGTGTGTGTTTTGAGGAGAAAAGGTCTAAAGTGCTTCAAAGATTTATACACAAAAAATGCTGGTTTTTCCACTTTTGAATAGTTTAGTTCAACACCTTGAATATTTGAACTAAATAATGAAATGGGTGCTTCAATCTTTTCATCATTAATTTGTGTTACCATAGTAGCGTAAGATGTTTCATATGCAAAAGTATATAAAATGAAATGATTAGAAAAAACTGGGGTAGTCAAGGAAGGAGAATTAATGATAGCTTCCTTGATTAGATCAAAAGCTTCTCTGTCATTATGTCCCCATTTGATGAGTTAATTTTTTTTAATTATTACTTGCAATGGTAAAACAATTTGGGAAATTTTTTGAACAAATATCTTCGCAAAATTTATCTGTCCTAAAAAGGAATGCATGGATTTTTGGTTATGGGGATGAGAAAGTTCAGAAACTTCCTTTATTCTTTCCGATATATGCAAATTCCTTCTTTTGAGACAATAAATCCTAATTTTTTTCTTTCACTTAAAGAGAAATAAGACTTTTTGGGATTTAAAAAATTCCATATTTAAAACAAAGTTCCAGGATTTTCTTAAGATCATGATAGTGGTCATCTCTTTTCTTATATTAAATCGTTATATAATATAAATAAACAACCACAGTTTTATTTATCAGTCCCCTAAAATAAATATCGATTTCTAGTTGAAAATTTTCTCCTGCATTGATTAGCCCAAAGGGAGTTTTCATATATGCATAAGTGCCCCATTTTTTTCTAAATCTAGTCTTTAATCTATCTTCGGGGTGAACTAAAACTTGATTTTAGCCTAAAAATCCATAAAGGAAAGACATTAATTGAGAACGACAAACTGATTGCAAAATTTGTTCCGTCGGTGGTAATGGGAAATTGTCTTTCAAGAAATATTTTTTTAGGTTCCTAAAATCAATACAAATATGATATCACCATTATTTTTTCTTACAGGGACTAAGTTTGAGACCCATTTGAATGCCTAACAGGAAAGTTAATCTTGGCCTTAATGAGTTTGGTGAGTTCACTTTTGATTTGAATTTCAAGATCAAGGTGGATTTTCCTTAGCTTTTGTTGTATAGGCTTTTCAGTGGATATCATTGGGATATTATGTTGGATGATGGAAGTATCATAAGTTTTAATATCTTCATATTTCTATGTGCATACATTCTTGTATTTATTCAATAAATGAATGAAGGATAATATTTCATCAAAGGAAAGACTAAGTCCTAAGTCAATGTTTTGAGGGTTAAGATCTGTTCCAAGATTTACCAATTCAAACCTCAATGTTGAACTTTGAAGTTTAGAATTAGTAACCATTTTGAATCTATCTTTGAGATCATAAAGATCTTCAAGCTTGACCACAGACTTAGGCATGTCATTTTCTTCAGGTTTATTTTTCAATTTCCTTTCATGCTCATCTTCATCAATTAATTGATCATCACATGATCCTTATGATGCAAGAAAAGTTATAACATCATCATCTTCGTTGAATACTCTCCAAGTAGCAATATTATAGAGAATAGATGGGCCAAAAATCAACTTTATAGAAAATCTATCTGGACCACAATCTTCTGAAGGAATAAGTCTTGATGCTACATTAGCTAGAAGGTATGTACTTTCATTCTAAATTCTTGGAACAGATGAGATATTGAATGCTAAAAAATAAGAGGTAAGAGATTATACTAATGACTGGTAATGTTTTAGATGACCATAAATATAGTATATGGTATTTCTTACCTGTTTGACAATTATTTTAGAATCACCATATATCTTGAGATACCTGACACCAAGATCAATTTATTTGTATAAGCCTTGGACCAGTGTACCATATTCTGCGTTGTTATTTGTGCATTCAAATTCAAGTCTGCATCTCAACATTGTTTTTTCACCTTCCGGATTAATTAATATACAACCAGCTCATGCACCTTCACTTTATTTTGATCCATCAAAGTATAATGTCCATAGAAAAGTATGAATACAAGTTTTATCTACGATATTTATACACTTGAAATATTCTGATTGAGAACATATTTCAATCTAAGAATTAACTGAGTTGTGAGAAATGGAGATTTTTTAGCATTGAAATTCCACAAAAAGGATTCAGTAGAGTAATTTCCAAGAATGTTATTAGTAAAAACCATGGGTTCATTCTCTTCTTCGAATTTAGTTACTTAGTGTTTCAAGTTCTTTTCACGGTCTACTCGAATTTCATTTGGATTACCATTATAAGGAAGCCACATATGAGACCAATCAGTAGAAAATAGCCATGAATATTTTCTGACCAATCTCTACTTAGGATTAGACCATAAAAAACAGGAATATCAGCAACTAAAATATCAATTACTTGATGAAATTTTGGATTGGATGTTAATATGATAAGGAATGAATTCATTTATCCTAATACTTTAACCTTTGTTCTGTCTAATTGCAAAATATGTACTGCATAATTTTGAGGAGATATATTCAATTTCAGACAAACAGAATATGGCATGATGTTTGAAGAGGCTCCAGAGTCAATTAAAAAATTATGCACATTTTTGTTGAATACTTCAAAAGTTAATAGGAAAGGAGGAGTGTGTGAATTAGATCTGTCACTGATTAAAATAGCATCACTTGCATCAATTTTCTCAAGTGAATCACTTGGAGGCTTACCAACTCCTTTAGATGCTTTGGAAGTTACAAGAGTAGACAAGGATGAAGCAGGGACTACATTCAACTCTTTGAGTAAAATTTTATGTTGTTGTTTCAATTTTCTCAACTCATGTAAAGAGATATTTGCCTTAATATTCTGCATATCTTCCACTATATTATATTCAATAGTATCATAAACTAAAAATGTCTTAGATGCAGATGGAAGAGTAGAAGAAGTTGAATTTGATTGAGGAAAAGAAATATTTTTATTAATTACTTTTTCCTTAGCAACGGAGGACGAAGATTTTGTCTTTTGAGTTGACTGAGGTCAGTTATTGGAATTTCTACTTCTAGTGTTAACTAGAAGTGCCTCATGTTCATCTTCATAATTAGAAGTTGGAAGGATAATGTCCCATAATCCATGGACTTCAACCAATTCTTCTTCTTGAGATTCTTCTGCGGATGATATTTTTTCATCATGATCTTCGTCTTGATCTAATTTAGCATTCGAGATTACATTTGGAGGTTGGGAAGCTTGGTTTTTTATTAAATATCTAAAAGGTTTCTTCGAAGAAGACTCAGATACTTTTTTCTTTATCTAAACCATATCGTTTGACATGGTATTGAGGAATTTTTGTCATCCCTCAATATCATAAGGATATTTAGATGTTTTATTTTTGGGTTCATCCTTAAATGAAACTTTATTAGTTTTTCTATCTTCTTGTGCAGTTTTCCTCTCTAAAGAAAGTATTCTTTTTTTAGTTGAAAGAGATTCTTTCATATTCTCTACCAATATAGCCTTATTGGCTCTATCTACAAAAATATCAATATTAGAAGGAAGAGAGGATATGTACCATTCTATGTGTACGTCTACTCTAGGCTTATATGTGGTTGGGATCTTGTTGAGAAATTTATTAAATCTGGATTTGAAGTCTTTTATCTTTTCCCCCGTGTTTGCTTTAAGATTAGAAATATCATTGATAAGGGTGGCAGTAGTGCAATCATCACCAAATTTATTAAGGAATTTTTCTTCAAAAATATCCCAGCTAGTAATAGTGCGTGATGGTGGTGAAAAATGCCATGATCCAATTGATTATTGAAAAGTATAGGGAAATAATATAACTACACAATCTTCCTCAGTAACTTCATTAAGATTTATAGCAAGCATAAAGTTATGAGGATGTTCTTCTACAGGTAACCCATCATCCATATTATACGTAGGCAACCATATTTTAGAATGCTTAGGTAAAGGATTAAGAGGACCTAGTAATTCAACAGCTCTGGGATTTTTCCAAGGTATGGCTGATATTATGTGAAGTGGACGATTAGTTTGTCTAGAAGGAGGATTTGGAGTAGAAGAATTAGTTCCATTAGTGGTATATGGTAAAGAAGAAATGACTATGGAACTAATACTACTTGAAGCATCAATTGTAGACTAAGAAGATGAAGGAATATGAATTGATGAAGAAATTGTTTGATAAGATGTGACAGAAGGAGGAATAACTTATGGTGGTTGAGGGGTAGAAGAGGATTGAATCTCGCTAGTTGATGATTTATTTTCAGATATAGGAGTTTTCCTACAATGAGAATGAAGAGGAAATTCAAAAGGGATTACTCTGATATTTTCACTCTTAGAACAGGTTAATACACCAGTGCCTTCAAATATTGAAGAAACACTTCCTTCTGAGGCTTCAGAAAGTACATATTTCTCTGCCGAAATTGAAATTTCTACCAATTTATTTATCAATGTCTGTACTTCAGCTGATTCTAGAGTATATTCTAAAGAGATTTCTTTGTGAACAAAACTAGGATATTTGGGGGGCGATTGGACAACTTCTGATTTATGAGTAGGAGATTTTGAACCAGGAATAGAAATTGTGGAATTTGAGGGATAATGAATCTAATGATGGTATTTAATTTTTGGATTAATTTTTTGTGTCATTCATATTCAAATGGCCCTCCTTCTAGCACCAAAAATTTTGAGGCCCCAATATCGGTGCAACAACATTAGGGAAATCGCCTGGTCGGGGACTTAAAAACAACCACTTTTCTATTTGGATGCTGGCTCCAACTAGATTTATGGGACCAACTTTCTAGTTTAATATAATTGGGGTGAATGGATGGGTTTATCACTGTGTGTAACTTGATAGATGGAAATATTAGCAAGCTTGAAAGAAACAATATATCTATCTACTATATATCCGGGGGTGAAATATTCTCTGCGCGATCTACAAAAATGGCCTTTCAGTAGATGCAAATAAGGATCATACATTCACTTAAAGATATGAAAACGTTTGAGATAATTCATTTAATTAAATAGTTAATTAAATCAATTGAATAAAGCTTATATCACAAGTTTTAAATTCTTGTATTGCATATATATCAAATGATATCAGAATAACATGTTCAAAAGTGAGTTAATGTCAAATTGTATTCAAACAGATACATGAAACAAAACATCATAAGATAAATAACGATTTCTCATTTGAATGAAAAATATAACACATAGGATAAAATTACCACGTATATGTTCACTCTGCTCATTTGGGAAAAAGTACTAGGTCCAGCCTTTTCTATTCATAAAACTTCAAGAGTACAAATGTGCAACATCTATAAAGTCTTCCTTTCAAAATTTCAAGACCCTTATTCAAAGACATGAAGGGGTTTAAATATAAAAAATAAAAAGTATTGAAATATTTATTATAATCAAAAGTTGACGAGGTTTAAAACAAACCTCCTTAAAGTAAGTGGAATTTAAACAGAAATAGAAATTAAAGGGATGACTTGCTCGAGGACTGTCTTGTTGTCTCCTTTCCCATTTTTTCCTTCAGTTGAAGGATATTAAGCATAGGATTAACCTCTAGAGGTTGGCCTGGCCTAATGTACAATATTCCAGTCAAAACAACATCATAAAGTGGAGGAAGCATGTAGGAATATGTGTGTGTGAGACAGCGCAACATAAGCCACTAGATGTGAGGATTTACTAAATATCTCCAATATTTATCCCAAACCAGATTTTACGGCTTCATGATATGTTCTTCTTTTACCTTTAACACTTATTTCCCCTTTCTTATCAATTCTTTCACTAAAGGAAATGCATCGGGAGGACATATATCTATAATATTTGCTGCGATGAATTTTGACTAAAAATTTCCACAATGTTAGTAGCAACATCCTTTGATTTGAAAATGGATCTTTCTGCATGTTTCAACCATATATCCCAGTCTATAAATAATATTTCTTTCTTTGAATCCTTTATCCTGGGCAAGTTGGCCTTTCGTCCATCAGCAAAATCTTGTCAGGTGACAAACTGGGAAACCTTATCATCTATCTCATCAAAACTAATCCTCACATATGAAATGTGATTCACAATTGAATCGCTCTATTCACACAATTAAAGAATACCTGATAATTTATGACAAAAAAAACCTGTTGTTGTGCCAATAAAGTATTTAGTTCTAAGGCATATTTTCTGAATTCATCAATTTTTGGGTTATCTTTTACTTGCTCAATTGAGAACTGCAATTAGTGAATTAGAGTCTCCTTGGAACTAATATCATTCTGATGCTGATTTTTTAATTGGTCTATTCTCTCCTGGATTTTTGTGATTTGTACCTATAACTGTTGACTAACACTTTGTTTTTCTGCTTGTAGCTCCATTTGAATTTGGATGATTTTATCATCCTTTTGTTTCATCAACTGTTGAAATTTTGAGGCTTTGTCAATGGTTTCAGAAGCATAAGCTCCTAAAAAATGAGTTAGGTGAGTTAGATCCTATGAAGGATCTTCCTGTGTGTATTTCCAAATAACATCCATTAATACATCTCCTTGGACAAGGGGTGGGGATTTCTCTAATCTTCTTCTTTTATTTTGTTTGCTCATAACAGGCTTATGTTTAGGACTATAGAAAATGTCCAAAGGATATATTTCCTTAATTTTAAGAACAATTTTTGTGGTGGGGAAGGCCGAGATGAATTCCACTCTTTCTGTGCTTACTAATCTGTTCGAGGGCTCAGCAGTGAACAATTCCCGAATTTTAGTTTGAGGATTATGCACAATTTTTTGTTGATCAATAACTATAGCTTCTTGTTCTTCCTGGAGTTTTATATAATACTCCTTCCAAACATCTTTTAGATTAATCGGGAAATCCAAATCCAGAGTTTAAACTTTGGCTGATTTATCTTGGTCTATTTTAATAAGGACTTTAGTATCCTTATATGTCGATTCACATTCCTTTTCCTTTTGGGATAATGGTTGTGACACATCGAACATTTTCAATGGAATTTCTTCCAATATATTATTCATATATTATGTGAACTTCAATAATTGTTATGGATAGAGGCATAAGGCTACCAACTTTTGAACTGCAAAATAATTGTTGACAGACTCAAATAAGGCATCGAAATCGTCGTTTTCATGTACAAAAGGCCTAATATGCACTTCGGTAGTGAAATTATTGGAAACTTTAATTGGGTCATACTGTTTGTTTGGAATTTTGAATAACTTCAAACATTAAATATAACCAATATCTACAACAGCATGCTTGTAATTATCGAGACCATAAATACCACAATTAATTGGAAAATAAGGGCATGATGTTTTCTTGTCCTCTTTCAGAAACCTGGTTAGGTTATTTCCAATAATCTGATATGAAACATATCTTGCGAGAAGCTTTTCAGGAACATACAGGGGAAAAATGTGTGGTCGAGCTAAGCTCCCAAATACTAGGACATAGGTGAGAAAATCTTCACCAAACTATTTTCCTATAGATGGAAAATTAGCTTGGGCCTCTTTTGACAGTTTAGGGGCTTTCTCATTAAAAACTGCTTGAAATAGAGGGAGAATGACTCCATGGAAAATTTTGTAAAAATGGTACTCATACTTATATTCACACAACATAATATGAAACATATGAATATGTACAGGGTCTTAGGTAGTCCATTTCCATCCCATGGCTGGAAAATCTGAGGTAAAACACACAACATCCATGATATAGGTGCTCATATAGAATAGGGGAAATTTTTTGGAATAAATGGAACGATTTTTCCTATATTATAAAATATGAGAGGTAATATTATTATATAGAATATTTCCCCAATCCATAAAATTGGAATCTGCAGCTTCTTCCATGAGAGGGACCCATTCTACTGAAAATTGAGTAGTATTTGGCTAACCAAAAAGCATAGACATCATCTTAGATACATAACAATAGGGGCTTGCAAGGGAGTCAATAGAGTACATACCCTTTTCGTCATTCTTGTGCTTGTTGGAATTGCTTCTCCATTTATTGATTGTATTTTATTTGAGCTTGTTTTCTTTGGCGAATTGTGCAAGAAATTCTTTATCATAGAACTTTCCAACGTCTAGGATATGGTACATCAGCTTCAAGTCTTCGGATTTTAAGGAACCAATCATATTTCCTTTGATTGTAAGAGATTTATTATCCCCGATATTGAGATTAAAATAATCCATCTTACCATATCAGTTTATTTTAAGATTTTAGGTTTCACAGCAATTCAATGTAAGAAATAATTAGTTACTTCTTCAGTATGAAGGTTAGACTTAGCCAAAGGACAGGAAGATCAACTGTCTAAAATACATAAGTTTTATAATTACCTTTGGAGGAAATGGGAGAATTAGCATTTGATTTTCTTTGAACTGTGTGAGGTTTTTCATCTTCGAGCAGCTTGTACATGGATTCCCATGAGGAGGATCTGCTTTCGATTCCACACGTAGTATTTGTAAACAGAGGAAGCATATATGTTCTCTTGGTTGTAGCAGGTGCAAGGTTTATAGGGGCCATATGCTTCTTAAATTTCTTGAGAGCTTTAGACATCTCCGAAGAATTCTACTTATTCAGGCTCACGTGCAAATAAATGAGAAAGGATTGGCAGAAAGAGGGAACTTTTGGTTTTACAAATGCACAAGTACCATAGCAATAGAAACGTTTTAACAGATGAGACTTCACACACTAGTAATATATGAATTGAATTATTCTTACAGTAAAATGATTATGGAGGTATGGGCGATGAAACCGTTAATTTATGACATTAATGGTTGATATAGGTTATTGTGCCCATATAATAATTTTTGCATTCAAACCATATCTTTTGCGTCGCAGCATTGCTTGTGTGCAAATATTCATTTAATATCGATCGAATTATTTTTCTTCCGATTACGATATCACAATCGTAATATCGATGAAAATAGATGGAGTGCAAGGTGTTTAAATTAACAAAAGTGTGATGTGCAATGGACTATATCGCATCAATGAACATGATAGGGCGAAGAAGATTGATTATGTTTATGGGAATGCAATGTGATGGAGTATATCGCATCAGGGAAATATGGTAGGTGACAATAATACGGTCGAGGTAGGATTTGCGAAATACAAAATTCGATATGCGGTGGCTTACGTGGCGGAAGTGGGTCCCACAATATTTCCTTATAGAATTTTCTTGGTTTATAAAAATGTTTTTTTCTTATACACATAATATTTCAATATGTTTTAAGTGACCTTTTAGGAGTCATGCGTGCTTCATTGTGGCTTTTCAATTGTGATGATGTGATATTTCTCCACTTAAGTGCTTTCAAGGGCCAATTTTAAGGTTTTATCCCATTTTTATCCCTATTTCTGTCTAATGAATTAATCTAAGGTTGTTATTCTCTTAAAATCTAAAAATTGAAAAGGGCCCCCATTATTTTTTAAGGTAACTATTGCTAAGATAATGGGGGTAGTTGATTAGCACAACACTTTCTAAAATTTTCGATGTCATATATTGACGCATGTTTCCATTTTACCATACTCGGGAACAAGGTCTCGACGTCGACTCCATATCGTGGTATTTTAAATAGTCAGGGAGTCGTATTTCTATTGGCATAAATATCTAAATGGTGAATAAAATAACGTCGACTTGAGTGGGGCCTGAGGCATAGACACAGTGTTTTAAGTTTCTAAAATTTGTGGTGCTAGAAGTTGACCGATCCTTCCATTTCCACAAGGACCTTGAGTAATAAATATATGAAAAAATAAATAAATAATCCATGTTAGATATTTAAATTTGTAGTTGAGAGTTTCATCTTGTGTAGAATATATATATTTTTTTAGATTGAACTATTTTTAGTTGTGGTGGCTAGAAAGCCATGAAGTATTATCATGATGTAATAAATGAATTTATTAATGAAAAGGAAAACTAAAAATTACTTTCGAAAGAAATAATATACTTAAAATGATTATTTCCATGAATCAAAAATTAAGGTTAACAGATAAGATCAAGACAATATTCCCTTAAATCACTCCTAAAAATACCTAAGGGTTTATTAGCAAGATGTAATAGGATGGGAGATAAAATCAATTAAATCGCTCAATTGCGGAAAAGAAATGAGAAAAGGGTGGGAAAAATCATAGCAAGAGAGAAAGGCGGGATTTAAAGGAATAAAAACATAGTTTAGTGGGTTGGTAGACTGTAAAAAGAGGGGCATCACTAAGGAACAAAATATGCTAGGGAAGCATGGCATAAAATACCTCATAAGGAATCAGTGCAAGAAGTTGTTGATTCCTGAGATGATTCCAAAAGTATAGAGTGGAAGTGGTTGTAGGGTATTCAAGTGGATTATTCTATTCCATAGTTATAGTTAGAATCTGATTACATTAGAGTAGACTTTGTTATTGGAAGTATAGTTGGATTTAATAAACTTATCTCATAAGTGCTTCTATTTATTTTTGGGTTTGTTATTAACTTTTTGGGAATATTGAAGATACTATTTTAGTAAATTGAAAATATTTGTGTTGTTCATATTTATATTTATATTAAAATTCTTGGTACTATAAGATATTTTCATGGGTAGCTCATTGAACGGTTATGAAATCTGAAAAATAATATTTTTTGAAATTTGTAACTTCTCTCTAGTATGTATGGAATGAAGTTCAGTAATACAAAATAGTAGAGAATTATTATTAACTAGAGTTTAATTTTAAAGAAGTCCCTTTTAAATTATTTAAATATTCTTTACATACATATTGTTTTCTTTGTACTACTAAGCACTAGGGAAAGTAATAATGTTACCCTAAGGTTAAAAAGATTTACATATGCCTATGATTAAAATTAAGTACATATGGACAGAAGGAAGAGTTGCCTCTAATTCTTGTGACTAGGTTAGAGCGAGAGATATTGAAAAGATTCAATAGATTTGTTATTACGGGTGGAAATTTTTGCAAGGGAAAAACCATAGAATATGTATTTCGATGGACTTCAAGTAAAGAAGAAAACAAAAGCAAATTTATGGTATTTAATTGATGATCAGGACCAGTAAACAATTGAAATAACTTCATAAGGGATTACCAAATTAGCGCCTAGGTAATACCTTGATTACTTAACCAATGAACTAATAAGCATGGGACAAATTATAAAAAATCAGAATAAATAGAAAATTAAACATGAATTTCAATGTCCAACTCAGAATAATTGTCTTTCTGGAAATGAAGTCCATAACTGTAAACGTGAAAAATATAAATATAAATAGGATAGTAAATTTATAATAGAAGAAAAATGGTTAATAAATTAGGTTGGATAGAGTATTTACTTCTATGGTGATAACTGGTGCACGGTACAGAAAATCATAGTAAATGTTGAAGGGGTGAAAAGCTGTCAGAAGGATAAAAATCAATTTCTTTCAAATGACTGTGCATACATAGACAGGTTAATCAAGAAATGAATCTATCTGTATTCTATATATTAATCCACTATCCTCTAATTAAATCCCTAATCGTTGAATGATATGTCAGTAGTATAATATAAATGGTAACAACCAACGCAAATAAATAAATGTACTCGAGGCCCCGATAAACCCTATTTTTATGCAGTGAAAACTAATATGTAAGCATTGCATAATCATAGAATATCATAAAATTTCAAAAAACGAATCACATCTACAGGAATTTAAGTAGAAGAGAAAGACACCAGTGATTTTTTATTTATATATTCCATCGTAATAAAATAGCTACAATACAATAGGTATATAAACCCTTCATATTAAGAGTTATGTTCTTTGTCACTAAATAGAACAAACATCTTGAGACAATGAATTAAAATAAACTACAAAGCCACACCCTAGAGGGCCATGGTGGTATAATTGGACACAAGTTTCTTCCATAAAACTAATAACCTCCTTCCAAAGTTACCAATTACAATTACACAGTTTTAATGGAGGTTGTAAGCCAAAAATATATCCTTAACACCTACTAAATATGTCAATACACAGAGAGTAACCATTTAAATAGAAGAAGAATTCTTCTCGACACTAGATAACCAAAGTTATTGGTTTGTCTTCACCTCAAATAATGACACCATACTTATAACCAAATAAAAACCCGTCTGGGAGTTTGCACGGAATGCCAACCTAGAGAGGGGAAAACTATGTCAGTCAACATCGAGAATTGGTTGAAGTTAGCTAGGAGCCACTAAGTGTGCAACTACCATACCTTCAAATGGAATGAAATACAATAACAAAATTATATAGGGTATAAATAGCATATTGAAACAAACCATGAAAAATGGAGAAAAATGAATTCCTTGGAGATGAGAAAAGAGGCAAAGCATACCTGGTTAAGTCGAGAGCTAGTTACTTTCTGCTCATGTAGGGAGGGTAGTGAAATTAGTGTAAAGTGGAGGAAGTGTTAAAAAAAAATCTGCAATAAAGGATAAAGAGGGATATTTGATAAATACCACAACTAGATATTGAAAATAGAACCCAGTTGATAAGGCAGAGATACACCTGGAAATTTTCGAGGCTGGAGATCCTACTAAGAAATGTAAAAGAAATTCGTTGCCTCATGTGGGTTTACTTGGAATTAAACCAGCCATTTCCCTATGGTTAATCAAATAAATTAAGACCAAAGAACCATAATGGAAATGAAACTTGGAAAAAAAACCAACTGACAAGAGAAGAGGAAAAAAACAAAGAAACCCATTGAGTTGTAGAGTAATTTCTCTTATAGGTTAGCTCCCCTGTCAGTGTTTATCCTACATCTGTAACAAAATAAAACAAAGGATCCATAAATTACAAGTATGATTAGTAAAATAAATTACATAAGAAAACAAAAACCAAAGGTTGAGAGTAAAAACATGCAATGCCATTGTCCAAAATGGAAACAAGAAAAAATTATGATTTAATTTTGCCTTTAATTAAATTAGAATAAAATTGTAGTTCCACATCACATGACAAATTTTCCGAGTTAAATAAGTTAGGATGAGTTACTTGGTTGAGTTATTTCAAGTTGAAGTTCGAAATTGAGGCATGTAGACTGTACATTATAGAGCCCTAGTTGATTTTATTTTGATTTCTAATTAACTAACTCAATTTATCTCAGTTAAAGCCATTTAACTAACTCTAACTGATGGAGGAACTAGTGAGAGGTCATAGAGTGGAACTTGGACTTCAACCACATCTAGTGATCAATCATATAACTAATAATTCACTCATAAATAACTCATGCATGTTATTTCTGATAAATACCCAATTGATGTGTACTATCAGTTGTATAATCATCCAAATTGTACAAGTGGTGCATGCAGTCATAGGAAGGTCTCTAATGGATTGCGCAGTATGGATTGGGAATTTCCCTAATTAATAGGGCCTAATTGCCAAAGGAAACAACACAAGGAAATAGGGATCCTGGAGGGCAGAAAATTGGTGAAGTATTGAACTAAGCTTGTCCAGGAATTAGTGAGACATATATAGATAGTGCAGAGGTTTCTCAGGAATGAGAAAAGCATTGTAATATTTTCATATTTTCTGACTTATAAAATATACATATAGCATGGTTTTTAGCTGTGGCTTTCCCTAGGAAATCTATGTGTATTTTTTGATTTAATATATTTCTCTTTCTTTCTTTGTGATTTCACGATCGTAATTGGTTTCCACAATTGGTAGAGTACATTCAAGTTAATTTTTTTAGCATATTATACAAAAGTTTGAATCTACATCGATTTTCTACATGGTATCAGACCAGGAACCACTATAGATTATAAGAATACGATTTTTTCGATGTAGGTGAATTGAATTTGCATATCTACTCTTCAATACTAGAAGTAGGATCAACATGCCTTTCTATGGATTGATAATCGAATATTCCTTGAGGGTAGTTTGAATTACATAGCTTGGAAGGACGGGATGGAAGAAGTGTTGGAAGACAACAGGCTAAAGGATTTCATAGACAGTGATATTCCTTAGCCCGCAATAGTAAATGCTTAAGATCTAGTGGCTTGGAAGAAGAATGTATCAAAGGAAAGAATTATTCTATTGGAAGGAGTTCAAGATCATATTGTCTTGAACCTCCATGGAAAGGAAACTCCATATTCTATGTAGAATAACTTAACATATTTTTTTTAGAACATCAGCGACCATAAGAAGTCGGTGTTGAAGGAAAAGCTTAGTGAAATGAATATGGATAAGGGTGACACAATACCAAAGTATTTGACCAAGTTCACCCAATGTTAGGATGAGCCTAGAAGAGTTGGTGTTACAGTTTCTGAGGATGTTTTGGTGAGCCTAACACTTATGGTCCTTCCCAAAATTTGGCACAACTACTAATATTTGATAAATGGGAGGTAGAATCTACTAGAGTGGGAGTGATTGTGGTCCTACTTGGAAAAAGAAGAAATTCGACGAAACACCAAAGATGGATCCTCATCAAATAATGATGATGAGGAGGATTGTGCCTTGGTTGGAAAGGCAAAGAAAGGGAAAGGGAAGGCATCCTATTCCAAATTATATTTTGTTGAGGAAGGCAAGAAGAAGGACTTGTCTAAGACTAAAGTTTTTCAATGGCATGAGTTGGAACACTATGCCACGAAGTGTCCACACAAGAAGACCGACAAGAAGCCCTCAAGAGGAGCAGTAGATGAAGCTATTGCTTCAAAATTCAAATTATATTTCACTCTCATTACATGCATGGTGTCAATGGTGATGGGTTTTTTGTGGTACATGGATAGTGAAGCCTCATTTTATATTACCAGAAACAAATATTTCTTCAGTCACCTGGAGGAGAAGGATATCACGACTGGCATCGGTACTATTACCATTTACAGGGAGTCTGGTTCTTCGCTCACATTAAAATATGTCATGTATGTTCCTGGTTTGAGAAGAACAAAGTTTCAGTTGCTATGTTGGAATATCATCGATACAATGTGATATTTAGCAAAGGAAAATTGTTGCTTCATCACATAGCCACGGGGCAGGTAAAGAATATTGGGGTTTGGGTAAATAACCTCTAAAAATTGGATGTATAATATTGTGCTTCCTTGAGCATGAAACTAGAGAAGGTGTAGAGCCAAGACATCATTGAGTTATGGCATAGAATATTGGGCCATCTACACCACGTAGCTTTGAAGATCATGCATCAATATATTTCTACAAGACTTCCCAAGGGTGCACCTGAGCAATGTGATACATGCAAAGGGTGTACATTGGGGAAGTACACCAAATCCACCTTTCATGATAATGACAGTCAAGCACAAGAGATCCTTGAAAGAGTTCACTAAGATGTGTGTGGACCATTATCAACAGCCTCCACAGCTAAACACAAGTATTATGTGATTTTTGTAGATTATTTTTCACACAAGTGTTGGATATTCTTCATGTAAAATAAATATTAGAAGTTCTCAAAATTTTGTGAGTTCAAAGAAATTATCAAGAAAGACATGGGAAAGAAGGTGAAAGATCTCATGAGCGATAACGACGGTGAATATGTGTTGAATGAATTCAATAAATTTTGTGCATAAGAAGGCATATGACAGGAATTGATAGAACCTCATAACCTACAGTATAATGGGGTTGCAGAAAGAAAGAGCATAACTATTTTGGTAGTTACATGAGCGATGTTACATGATGAAGGCCTACCATTGCACTTGTAGGCTAAAGCATGAAACACAATAGTAGTTTTGCATAACAGAATATCTCATTGAATTATCGAGAAGAGTACACCAAAGGAATATTTTTCAGGTAAGAAACAAGATGTGGTTCAGTTTAGAATCTTTACTTTATTATTTTACTGTCATGTTTCCAAGGATGGATGGAAAAATATAGAACCAACAGCTTAGTTGGGCATATTTTTGGGGTACACTGATACACCTCACAACTATCAGGTGTACCTAACATCTCACATGATTAGAGTGGTTTGTAGAGAGGTGAAATTTGATGAATATAAGGCCATGCGAATTTCCCTTGAGAGGGAGCTTTAGTTGCATGCAATTGAGGAGCTATTAGCTCCAAAATAAGAACCTAAAGATGTGGATGAGCCATAAGAAGAGGAGCATATTTTGGAAACACCCACTCATATAGAGACATCCATAGATGTAAGGAATTGCACCAGAGAGGTTGGCAGGTTGATGCATGATGCTAGAGAGAATGTGGGAGCACCCACATCACAACACGAGTAGAGGAGGTCCCTAGAGCAGTACAATGGCTACATGGATCTTATGAGAGAGAGTATAGAGGTTGATTGTTATGAAACTAGCTCTAAAAATAGAAGAAAAGAGAGATCAACACCTTATAAATAAGCCACTTTGAGGGGGAAACCTCCAACACATTACATAAATGAACAATTCTTAGATGATACAAATGACATAACCTCCTTTATATATATATAGGATTCTGTCGGGCCACAATGTAATCCTATCCAACCTAACAATAATAATGCATGGGCACAATAATAAAAATATGGGGGTTACAAGGGTACAACAATAACAATAAGGGGGTTACACTAACAAAAATAAGGGAATATAATAGTAATATAGGGACCTAAGGTGCCCCTCTCCTTCAAAAAATTGTTTTCCTCAATGCTTCAGTAGCTCTGTGTGATTCTGCATAAAATTTTCATCCTCCCATGTAGAATATTTAGTGGGTAAGTTCTTCCATTTGACGAGATACTCTAAAATTTATCGATTTCATAGCTTTCGAGTTCTTTTTTCTGTTACTGCTTCAGGTTTCAATATAGTTTTTCCTTCCTCATCAAGTTCTGGCAATATTTTTTGAACTGGAATTTTGTCCCCTATAACCTTCTTTAAGCGTGAAACATGGAAAATTGGATGCAATCATGAAGAAGAAGGAAGCTCCAATTTGTATGCCATAGTACCAATATTTTGCAACACCTTGTAAGGACCATAGTAATTTGGCGAGAATTTATTATCCTTCCTAGCTTATGTTATCACTCAAAAAAAAGTCAAAACATCATTCTGACAAGATTATTTAGGTTCATGGGTCAAAATAGGATCTTAGGAGTCATTTCTTGAGTTTGACCAAGGGAAGTATTAATTTTGTTATAAGTTTGAGCCTACCCTAGTGTTTAAATAAACTCATTTTTAAGGTCTTTCATGTCAAGTCTTTCATCATTTTAGGATTCATTTCATTTCCCGAAGTTTTGTATAAAAACCGCCCAATTAGCCAAGAAACCACAGTTTCGTAGCACATCACGTTGAAAAAAGTCACTTTTTGCTACGAAAACGTTGATAATTTCGTAGCGCAAACAACAAAAATTACACTATAGGTGCTATGAAAGCATTATTTTATAACTGTATTTTCATTTGAGTTGTCAAATTTCAGAAAACCATTGAGAAAAGGTAATATGGAGGCTTGTTGAGTCATGTAATGATGAAATCAAAGTACACACCCACATTTTCAGTCATCATGGTCAGTATGGGTTATGAGTGGGCCATCATTTTCAGTTATGAAAGGACACTTGAAATTCAAATTCTTTCCTAATTAGTCATTCTCATTCATTTTGCGTTCATTCGTGATGTATGAGCTCTGAGTATCGAGCCAAACTTGTGGTTGGTTCTTACAAAGGTTTATTAAATCCATATCAAGTGAGGTTGATACATTTATTCAATCGAGCCTGATATATCCATATCAAGCGAGGCCGAAATATTTATATCAAGCAAAGCTGAGAGGTTCTCTAAAGAATATGGTAGAGGAAATAAAAATACGCAAAGGAGGAAAATGCTTAAGGCATGAACCTAAAGACATCAAGGAAATAATTGAAGACCCAGCAGTGATGGAAGCATTTAGAAGAGTGGGTTGCCTACAGTTTTGTGAGAAATTGCAGGGTTTTCACACACAGGTATCCAAGGAATTTACTATGAATTTCAATGGAACAACTACTAAAGTGGGGATGCTAAGTTTGTCTATTGCACCATAGGTCATTGCTGCCATTACAAAGATTCCAAGCAGACAAGAAACATGGTTCAAGGGGTTCAAATTTAATATGGAGCAGTGTAAAGAGTTCATGAAGCATGAGTACATTGAGATGGATCTCAACAATGCTATCCTTAGAATTTGCATCAAAGATCATTATTTGAAACTGCTGCTTAACATTCAAAAATATTTTACCTGAGAAGGCAGATATCATAAGGTTTATTCATACCATTTCAAATTTCTTCTACACTTCACTGGTAAGATTTCACTTGAATTACCTTTTTATCTGCATATAAGTCTTGCAAAGATAACCGATAAGGTGCAAGAAAAGTCTGAGGGGAGTGATACATCATTATTTCATAATGGCTTAATGAAGTTATTAATTTTATATGAACTTCAAAATATAGGCAAAGATTGGTCTTCATTCTGGTTTGTTGATGGTTTTGAGTTGGAAACCCTAACTCCTGCAAGAAACCCTAAAGTTGAAGGAGTTCCATCACCACCAGTAGCAAAACCAAGCCAACCTATGGTTGCAAAACCAAAAGAACCTGCAAGAGTAAGGCCAAAGAAAATGCAAATGCTTGATACACTAACTCTCCTACCTGCAAAACAGAAATCAAAGGTTGTCAAAGATGCAAAACAGGAACAAGCTTTCAGCAAACAAGGGACCAAAAGAATAACTAGAAGCCAAGCAATGGTTTTGAAATAAAATACAGTTGCTATAGAAGAAAGTTAGTAACAAAGGGGAATCTATAGGATATTCTTCATGCCATTGACATAGAGGAAACACCTATTTTCCAAGCTGAATTCATAAGGGAAGATGAGCATAAGTTGAAAAATTCCAACTCTGCAAAGAGATTAGAGTTTGAGGGGGAAGATGCAGGTTTCATTTTTCAAGCAAGAAAGCCTATGACAAGGCATGCTACGAAATTAATGGAAGGTAGCAAAGAAGTTCAAAAACCCACTGAGACAACTAAATCACCTAAAGATATTATTTATCTCTCATCACCCACAGTGAAGGATACAATCAGAAAATTAAAAAGGGGAAAAGAGAAAGTGATAGAGAAAACAGAGTTTCAACACCTTGAGGAAAAGTTAAAATTGGAAAATCAGGAAATTGTTGTCATGAAAAAGGGAGATAGAAAACACTGTTTTGAGAAAGTACAGTTTAAAAGGATGAAGTCAGTGTGGGGAGGACAAGTTGATTCTATTTCTGAAACTTTAGACAATATAGAGTAACTTGTCAAGTGGACAATTCCAACAATAAAAGAAGCTAAGTTTTTCAGAATAATAAACACCCATCTGAGAGCTACTAAAAAAATACTTAAACACTAGGTGAAGTATTTACAAGAGCGACTTGAGTTAATTCATGATGAGCTATAGAGCAAAGACATTAAAATGACAGTCATAGAAGAACCAATAGCTCAACCAATTGTAAATGAAGAAGGAATGCCTCAAGGAAGCTAAAATGAAGTTGATTTATGGTTTGTATGGTTTTTAGATGATGAGGACAGGTTATATTTTGCGTTTATGGGAAAACACAGTTTTCATTTGACAAATTTATGAAAATTTTTGCATACTCAGCAGTTTCGTAGCGCCTCCAGGCTTAAAAAGAAGAAAAGCGCTATGAAACTATAGTAGCTTCATTTTTTTATTCTTTTGATCAGTATTTAAGGTGTTTGAGGCTGAGTTAAGAGTTAAAATTTCTATGAAAGATGTGTTGAAGGGTGATTAAAATGACGCAAGAGGAAAGAGTCAAGTTATGGAGGACAAAGGCTTGTAATGGCAGCACTACAGAAAGCACTACGAAACTGTTGTATTTTCGTAGTGCAATACATTACATACTTTTGAGCAGTTTTTGAAGAGGTTTTAGATAGTTGGAGTCTAGGAAAGAGTTATGGGACATGTTAAGCCAATTTTCAACATCCAAGGACCATGAAATGAAGATTAAATGATAGTCAGAATGTTCAAAGAAGGAAAATATCCTATGCCTAAAAAATAGGGTATTGTTTCCTATTTCTGTCGAGGTCAGGTAAGTAGTCATGAAGAACTGAATGCCATTATCCAAATTTGACCATGTGATGATACACTTGTCAATGATGTAATTTCAAATAGGTAAGGTTGTTATAGATATTAATAGGGAGTTTGAGTCCTTTTTGAAATAGGACTGTCAAGTAGGATAGGTGTCTTTTTGTAATAAATTTCATGTTTTATGGTTATGAAAGGTGTTGGTGGATAGAAATTCGATGTATCTAACCTAGGGGAAGATCATATAAGGAGGTAAGAAGTCTATTAAAAGCCATTGGGTTGAATTTTTCAAGGGTTGGACATTTTTGGCAAAAAAGGATCTTTTTGTGAATGGACTATTTTCAGCTAATACATAGATCTTCTACTTTACCAAATTAAGATTTTGAAGGGGTTTTTAGTGCTTTCCTATTCTATCTGTATGTCTTATATATCTCATTTGCAATGGTGTTCATCTATATTACTCAGAATTCATCTATAAGATGCTCTTACTTCCTTTATAAGTGAACTGACCGTGTTTTTACATGTTTCATGTGTGTGTACCTAATTACTAAAAACTCTAATATGCCTCAACTTCAATGGTAAGTAGACTCACTGAATTAATGAATTTTTTTGACTCCATAAGCCCAATGTATACATGTTGATGTTATTTTCAACCTACATCTATCTTTATTAGTTTATTTCCTAAATAGACTTATCCATCTATATCTTTATCCATATCATTAACCCTTGAGAGAGCCCTCTCAGGCTGAGGAGGCTAAGCCTCAGTCACAAGATTAGGTTTGAAATAGTTACATGAGATTATCTGATCAAGCAGCCTATCAAGTCCAATTTTTTGATAACATTTTGGTGCGTCTGTTGGGAGCCTAAAGATTATACTTTCCCAAAATTTTGAAGTTAAACTTCTGAAGGTAGCAGGAGCTCAGGAAGTTGTTCGAGGTTGCATCTACCTTGGGGAATCCATTTAAAATTTATATGATCAAAGGTGGCTTCGAGAAAAAGATACACGAGGAATAATCCTGACCTAGATCCACCTACCATTGTGGACAATCCAAAAACCATTTCCAGAGGCAGTCAAGGCATTTTTGAAATATCAATTACTCCATCACGTACAAAATCTTTGTCCTCTAAAATATTAAGAAGTCCTGAAGATAAAAGAGTTGATGATAAAACATAGGAAGTCTTGTTTAGATCTGAAAGAGAAAAATAATTAACTAAAATTATCTTAGACTTGCATAAGAGAGGTATTGATACCTCAGCCCTAGTAACACAGGAAGATAAATAAGAGTTTTGGGAAGTAGTTACTTCTGATTTGTTGTTAGAGAGAGAGTCTTTAGATAAGTTGAAAGAGCTTGACCCTTTTGAAATCTTGTTGAAAAGTAAAGCTGGTTTTCCTCTTCTTGATTGGAGTTCAATTGTTAGTGGACAACAAGGACAAAACAATCCTCCTCATAACAGTTCTTCATCCTCTATTGCTACTATCCCTAAAGCTACCAAAATCCCTTTCACCATGGCTGGAAATGTACCTCCTCCACCTGCTGCACCTGCTATATATGCCCCTCTTGTTCTTCCAGTTGTTTTACATGACCTCCCTAGCAAATATTCTGCTAGAATCAAAACTTGGGGAAGTGATGAAGAGATTACAGCAGAAGAACATGTAGATCAATTTAATGATTTTATAGACAAGGAGGAGGTTGATCATGAAGATGTCAAGTTGATATTGTTTTCTCAGAGCTTTACTGGTGAAGTTAGGAAGGGGTTCAAATCCCTTAATCCTCAAAGTATTAATAATTGGAATGGGTTTGTAGATACCTTTTTGGGAAAATGGGGGAATAGAACTAATACAGTACAAGCCCTCACTGAGTATAACAGTTTAAGAAGAGTTGTTGATGAAACTGTTCAAAACTTTTCAAAAACGCTTAATAAGGTTTATGATGTTGGAAATATTGAGAGGGGGGGGTGAATCAATATTCCTTTCAATTAGAGCGTTATTTAATCTTCAATTATGATCAATGTTTGTACAATTATAGCAGAAAACAAAAGGAACACAACTGCACACAATTTTTAAGGTGGAATCCCACTCTGGAACAAAAACCACCTAATGCTTTTCTAATAATTGTTTAATATTCAACTCCTATTGAAAATAAAGCTCCAACTTCCTAGAATATAGAAAAGCATTCTTCTCCAGCTCCCACTGGATGGATGCTCCAACACTTGGGATTATTCAGTAATCAACTGAACAGATTCCCCAACACATAATGAGCTACAACTCGCCCTAGCACCAACCTACCACCCTACAGAAGAATAAAAGAAGAATGGAATCTCGTACCAGGGAAAATGGTCCACTTTACAATGATATAGAATGATGTAGAAGAAGAAGACACACTAGACCATAACCCCAACTATGGCACAACTACCTAATGATGATCCTAGACCTCCCGTCACTGCCTCTTCAACTCTTGGGAGATAGACACTAGAACAATTTTTACAATAATGTATTTACAATGACTTAGTACAATGATACCTTTACAGTGACTGTATGCAATACTGCCCACTTGAAGACATCATGTGATGAAGTTCTTGCTTTTTTTATGCACCTTGGTTTCTACTCTTGTCATGCTACCCTCTTTTGCACCTTGCTTTGCTTTTCTGCGCTAGAAATTATGGTCCTTTGCAGCCCTTGACAACACATGATTTAGCTTTTTCTTGCCTTCTAGGAGCTCTATATTGAATCTAGTGTATCTCTGTTATTTCAGATCACCAATATCTGATTTTCGGTCCTCTATTATTCCTCTAAGTCTTCTTTCAAATGCCATAGGTCTGACCCATTTTGGATTATTCAAGGGAGAGTTATGCCCAATTTCTCACAATGCCCTAATTATGGACTGTTTCAGTAGAGCGAACTTGTACAACATACCATGTGTCACTGTTTCTTTATTTAGCTTTGAAATTGATAGAGAGAAAACCAAATTTCGTGCAATATCTTCCACTTATTACAGAATTCCAATCCGATACTCAGAGAGAGAGCTATGACGATTTTCCCAAGGTCACTTCTTTGAGATGAATTTCAGGAGCCTGCAAAAACACTGACTTCCACAAATCATATCTCCGAAAATATTGTGCATATTGAGTTGAAATTTTCACAGGAGTGTCCGCGGGATTTTTTTTTTGCCTCATGAAAATTTCAGCTTCTGAACCTTCGTAGAAAAAAATTCGAGTGACAATTCCACAATGACCTATTTCAGATAGCGAAATCCCTTGCATAAGGAGGATATGAGGATCACAATTTATATAAATGCTTAGATTGAGAGAGGCTTCAACAAGTGAACATGGAAGGGATTTTAGGAGCTTGAAAAATATTAATTATGACTTTTCAGTGACCCATGCCACAACCCCACAGGGTTTTAGCCCACTAACTGGGGTTTCAAACTTCAAACATGAATATATCTCAAATCGTGAAGAATTACATGGCATGCCATATATCAACGGAAAAATCTCGACAAGTAGAAACCATCAAAATAATTCTTGATCGAGAATATATTAATTTGGTAGGTAAAAATTCCCATGCAATATTGGGGTAGCCCCTGGTGCTGCTTGGGTTGACATCAATGACAACCACTGATAAACAATCTCCCCCTTTGGCATTGATGGCAACATAAGTACTCCCCCTGCAATCATGACACCTCTTCCTCCATCATTCTCTCCCTCTTTGACATCAGTGGAAAAGGGTAACTCCCCCTGACACACAACCATATTGCGGACTTATACACACTTCCACTCCCCCTGAAATAAAACCATCTTGTGGACCTGTACACACTTCCACTCCCCCTTGATATTCTGAATAAGGAAAATATAATGATAACTTGGGAGAATCCCAAGATTCTGGCAAAGATATTCCAATGCTTCATGAGTACTCTCACGATCATCAACACTTCCTTCCCAATCTACATATGTAAAGGAATGAATAATGATATTGTTACCCTTGGGATACCACAAGCCATATTCTGTTGTTCCCTTTATATATCGAAGAATTCTTTTGATGGCAATAATATGTGATTCTTTTTGTGCTGCTTGGAATCTTGCTATTTTTCCAACTTCTTGCATAACACCTGGTCGGGAGGTTGTTACATAAATAATACTACCAATCATAGATATGTACAACCTTTGATCCACATCCTTAGATGAGTCGTCTATTCTCAATTTATAACCTGTTACCATCGGAGTAAGGATGGGTTTGCAATATTTCATTTTAAATTTTTTGAGCATTTCCTTGATGTACTTGGCTTGACATAAAAATATTCCTTTCTCTTGCTGAGATATTTGAAGCCCTAAGAAGTATGTTAGCTCACCAAGTAAAGACATATCGAAATCACTTTGCATCTTTGTAGAAAACTTCTTACTTATTCGATCATCATTGCTACCAAATATTATATCATCCTCTTTAGCTATTAAACATGCTTTAGTTGATTCATCTAGAACATATATGTTGTTTTGAGCTCGACTTGTTGTAGCCACAATTTCATCATACCTGCCTTTCCTAATTTCACATTTTGTAGAGTTGAATAGTATTGTGTGTGCTTGATCACACATTTTTCCAACACTGAGCAAATTATGATTCATGTTTTCAACCAATAGAACATTCTTGGCTAAAACATATTTTCTTCCGAGAGTGGCAGTACCAGATCCTATAACATTTGAAGATCCATCATTTCCAAAGGACGCGGTTCCATCCTTCTTATCTTTCGGAGATACAAATTTATTTGTATCTCCAGTCATATGCGTTGAGAAACTGCAATAAACATACCACACATATTTTTTGTTTTGAGCCTTAAGAGCGAGAGCACAATTATCAGTCTTCTTCTTCTTCCATGTTCATTCGTTTTGTGGCTTCGAAGATTCTTCTGGAGGATTTTCAAGTTTGCAGTCTCTGGCTATGTGTCCAAAGTTTCGACATTTGTAACATTCAATATTATTTCTTAAATGTTCAAATCTATTGATGTTTCGCTGAGCCCTGGGAGGTTCATATTTGACAAATCTCCTGGAATTATATTCGTTCCTGGGGTACGTGCGACATTCTACAGCTTTATGACCAAATTTTCCACATGAATGACAGTAGCCATAAAAAATATGTTGGTACCTGGATGGAAATATTTGTCGAGGAATTATCTTACAAGGTTGTTCTTGCAAATATTGTCCAATGAAGTCTACATGCATGTCATATCTCATAGGTTCATTATATTTTTTTGTAGAAGGTCCTGCTTCTTCTTCTTTGTAACCAATGTCAGTTTTGTCATTGTAAGATCGTTGATTGTTGATGTGTTCTTCCAATGCCCTCGAGCTGTTGGAATAATTTTGGATATTTTTTCGTTTCTTCACTTCCTTACACAATGAGACTACTTCGGCTTATAATTATTCCTTTTCTTGGTTTCTTTCTTCAAACTTCTTTTGAAGTGACTCTTCAATGCATTTGTGTTCTTCAACTTCAATTTTGAGACCTGTAACTTGTTCTTCAAGAGTAATGGAATGGATCTTCTCTGCCTTGAGCTATTTTATAAGTTTGATTGCTTCCTTTGAAAAATATTCTATGGTCAATCCTTCTTCTTCGTGGTTTGATACCTCTTGTTTGTTTTGCTTGTCCATAAAAAATACTCTCTCATTGTCTTCTTCTTAGTTGTCATTGTCTTCATCGGATGATGAGCTATCTTCTTTAGAGACAAATTTCCTTTTGGATCCTTTCTTGTTGAATTTATAAAAGCTTTTCTTTCCTTTTGAGTTTCCATCACTTATGTTTGGACATGTTGATGCGAAATGCCCAACCTCACCATAGTTGAAACATTTCAATGGAATTTTACCTTTGAATTTTCTCTTACCAATTTTTAGTTTTCTTGTAATGTAAGCATATTCTTCATCTGAAAGACCTTCGTCATCATCTCCCTTTTCTTCACACTTGCACATGCATGTCTTTTCAATTTAAGTTTGTTTGTCCTTATGGGTTTTCTTAGATGCAATGAATGCAATTTCTAGATATGAAGTACCCTCTTCTTAATCAAGTCTCATTTTGTATGGTATGAGAACTCCATGTAATTCCTCTTTGCTGAGTTTGTCCAGATTTGCACTGTATTCTAATACTGGTACCTTTGGGTTGAATCTCCCTGGTAACATTCTAAGAATATTTCATATAATAGTCTTCTCATCAACTAGCTCTCCCAATCCTTCCAGAGTATTAGTTATTTCATCAATGTATTGGGAATATGCAGTAATGTTGCAATCTTCTTTCATTCTGAGTTGCTCAAATTTTCCTCTATAGATTTGAAGCTTTGCTTCTATGACATTTAAGTCACCTGCATATATATTCTCAAGCTTGTCCCATACATTTTTGGTTGTTTTACAACCCAACACCTTATGATAAGAATATTCAATAAGTCCATTGATAATAATATTATTTTATTTTGCTTGATTTACCAAATTCTTCTTACCTTGTTCATCTACGGTTGATGTAAATCCATTTTGAACAGTGTCCCATACTTCATAACCTTGTGCCAAGAGATAGACCTACATTCTTCCTTTCCAAAGTGCATAATTATTTTCATTGAACAGAGGTACACCATCCTTGGTATGCTCCATGACCTCCTTCAGTTGTTAAATTGTTATTGAAGGAACCAAGCTCTGATACCAATTGTTGGAAATACTGAGAGGGGGGGGTGAATCAGTATTCCTTTCAATTATAGCATTATTTAATCTTCAATTATTATCAGTATTTGTACAATTATAGCAGCAAACAAAAGGAACACAAATGCACACAGTTTTTAAGGTTGAAACCCACTCATGGACAAAAACCACCTAATGATTTTCTAATAATTCTTTAATATTCAACTCCTATTGAAAATAAAGCTCCAACTTCTTAGAATATAGAAAAAAATTCTTCTCCAGCTCCCACTGGATGGATGTTCCAACGCCTGAGATTCTTTAGTAGTCAACTGAACAGATGCACCAACACCTAATGAGCTACAACTCACCCTAGCACCACCCTACCACCCTATAGAAGAATTAAAGAAGAATGGACTCCCGTACTAGGGAAAATGGTCCACTTTACAATGATATAGAATTATGTAGAAGAAGAATACACACTAGACCATAACCCCAACTATGACACAACCACCTAATGATGATCCTAGACCTCCCGACACTGCCTCTTCAACTCTTGGTAGATATACACTAGAACAATTTTTATAATAATGTATTTATAATGACTTAGTACAATGATACCTTTACAGTGACTTTATGCAGTGCTGCCCACTTGAAGACTTCATGTGATGAACTTCTTACTACTGTTATACACCTTGGTTGCTGCTCCTTTCATGGTACCCTCTGTTGCACCTTGCTTTGCTTTTCTGCCCTAGAAATTTTGGTCCATTGCAACCCTTGACAGCACATGATCTAGCTTTTTCTTGCCTTTTAGGAGCTCGATATTGAATATAGTATATATATGTTATTTCAAATCCCCAATATCTGATTTTCATCCTGTAGTATTCCTCTAAGTCTTCTTTCCAATGCCATAGGTATGACCCAATTTTTATTCTTCAAGAAAGATTTATGCCCAATTTCTCATAATTCCCTAATTATGGACTGTTTCAATAAAGAAAAATTTTACATCGTGCCACATGTCATTGTTTCTTCATTCAGCTCTAAATTTTATAGAGAAAAAATTAAAGGCCGTGTACTATCTGCCACTTTTTACAAAATTCCAATCCAATACTCATAGAGAGATTTATGACGATTTTCCAAAGGTCACTTCTTTGAGATGAATTTCAGGAGCCTGCAAAAACACTGACTTCCACAGATCATATCTCCGAACATTTTGTGCACCTTGATTTGAAATTTTCATAGGAGCTTCCTCGTGATTTCAGCTTCACCTCATAAAAATTTTAGTTTCTGAACCTTCGTAGAAAACACATTAGAGTGACAATGCCACGATGACCTATTTTAGATAGAAAAATCCCTTTCATAAGGAGGATATCAGGATCACAATTTATATAAATTCTTAGGTTGAGAGGGGTTTCAACAAGTGAATGTGCGAGGGATTTTGGGAGCTTAAAAAATATTAATTATGACTTTTCAATGACCCATGCCACAACCCCATGGGGTTTTAGCCCACTAACTGGGGTTACAAACTTCAAACATTAATATTTCTCAAACCGTGAAGAATTATGTGGTGTGCCATATATCAATGGAAACATCTCGACAAGTAGAAACCATCAAAATAATTTGTGACCTAGAATATATTAATTTGGTAGGTCAAAATTCCCATGCAATATATGGGTAGCCCCTGGTGCTGCTTGGGTTGACGTTAATGAAAACTGCTGATCAACATATAACTCTATTCCAACCCATTTAAAACCTCCATAAGCCTTAGCTCAGATGAGATATGAAGAAGCTTTTGATTATGATTTTTATATACTGCTGAGAGAGAGAGAGAATCCCCTTCACTTACTGAATGAAAAATGATGCAGTGAAGGTGGAGGTGAATATGATAGTAGACAAAAAGTCAAAAATGGGTAAGACTAAGTTAAAAGAAGAAGATAAGCCTTCCTCCTATACCTCTGATGATAAATTTGGTTCAATGATGAAAACAATGGAAAATTTGATGGATAAGCTAGCCCTTGGGAATACCTCTTCTCCTCATGCACCACATGAACCTCAGTTTAGAAACCCTTAGTTTAGGAGACCTCAGAATCAACAAAGACCAAGAGAAAATAGAAATTAGCAGCCTGATCCTCCAGTGAGACCTCCTTTCCGGCAGAACTTAATTGATGAAGAAGATGAACCTGAAATTCCTGAAGCGTCTATTCATTGTTTAGATGAAGAAATGTCTGGAATTTTTTTGAATAAAGAGGAACATGATGAATCATACCAAGGTAAGCATGGAGAGGAACCTTCAGATTATTTTAAAGGGTATCAACATGCTATTTTTGAGATGCAAAAACAATACAATCTCTGAAATAGAAATGTGCCTATCATTGCAAATAAAACACAGCCTAATAAAGATACACCTAAGGCTACTGATGGCAAGAAAGATACTCCTAAGGTTGCTGAAGGTAAGAAAGATACACCACCTCTTCCTTCTATCAAAGAAATTGAAAAATCTGTTTCTGTTTTTAGTTTGGAAAACGAAATTTCTAAGATGAAAATACCAGTACCTTTTGGTGAGATTCTCAAGGTAAATGAGTATAGAAGAAATATTGTTAAAATGTTGAATTCACAACCAGGAGCTACTGATATCTTGAATGTACAAGAGGATCATCCAACCATATACTTGGTCCAAGATTAGAAGATGAACAGAATTAGTAGGTGCCTCCTTTTTATGTGAGCCTTAGCATTCATGACATGACATTACATAATGCTATGTTGGATTCAGGGGCCTCTCACAATATTATGCCCAAAGTAATCATGGAAAGGATGGGGTTAGAAATAACTAGACCATATAAGGAATTGTTTTCTTTTGATTCAAAAAGAGCTCAATGCATTGGTTTAATTAAGGATGTTGTTGTTGGCCTTACACAAGTCCCTTCCAAGAAATTGGTCATGGACATCAGGGTAGCAGACATTCCACCGAATTTTGGCATGCTATTATCAAGGTCATGGGCAGAAAAAATCGAAGGTACAATTCAGATGGACCTTACTTATGCCACCATTCCTATTTTTGGTGAGCAAAGGACATTGTATCAAGAGACAAGAATGGCTTACATGGTGAGTAGTAAAGATAAACCTCAAATTTTTCCAATTTATGCTCTTGATACTGAACTTGGATTGGCTATTATTTTCAATCAGTTGACTGATGAAGCAGACGATGAGAAGAAAGCAAAAAATCAGTAATCTGAAATTCAGCCATTCGAAAATCAACAAACAGAAGATCAGCAAGTAAGTGATAAGAAGGCAAAAGGTTGGTGGTCATTTCATTTTGATGGATCAGTAGGTAGAAAAGGGGCAGGAGCAGGGATTTGGATCACAAGTACAAGTGATGAATGTAAGTTCTTTTCCTACAAATTGAACTTTGATTGCACAAATAACATGACTGAGTATGAATCCTTGATTTTGGGCTTAGAAGTTTTGAAAGGAAATATTGCTCAAAATATTTCTGTTTTTTGAGATTCGGAATTATTCATTAAACAAGTTGAAGGTGTTTATCAAGCAAAGGATATAAGGATGAGGGCATATAGAAACTTATTTTTGGACATATTGGAAAATTTCCAAGCTTACTCATTTGTTGTCAAAACTAGAGACCAAAAATTCATTGTTGATTCTCTAGTTGTCTCTGCAAGTCTTTTCATTATTCCCATACATTCCACTGAAAAATATGAGGTTGAAGGTATCCATAGACCAGCTATCCCTGACAATATTACTCATTGTAAATTTTTTAAGGATGAACAACAAGTGAAGAACTTTATTAAACTGAAAGAAGAGTTTGAAAATATACAAGTAGATCAGCAAAATATGCTTGCTGAATCTAAAGGAAATTCTGAAGTTTTGCAGCTAAAGAATAATTCCATACCAAAGGGTCTCATACCTCTTGAAATTTTTTTTTATCAGAATGATGTTTTTAAATCTCCTAAGATACAATCTAATGATGAAGAGGTAGAGATTTGTAACCTTGGTACAGTAGCTATGCCCAAAATTATTAAACTTTTAAATTTTCTTTCAGTTGATATGAAGTAGAAGTATATTGAGATGATGAAGAGATTCATAGATGTTTTCTCTTGGAATTATGTTGATTTGAAAGAGTATGACCCCACTATTATTCAGCATACTATTCCCATCAAAGAAAATGAAAGGCCTTTAAAGCAGAAGTTGACAAGGATTAATCCATTTCTCATGCCATTGAATGAGAAGGAAATCAAGAAACTCTTTGATGCCAAAATCATTATCCCAATCAGATTCTAAAATTGTCTTTTAAACTTGGTTCTAGTTAGGAAAAAGAGTGGAGAAATTAGAATATGTATTGACTTCGGAAAATTGAATAAAGCCTCTCTGAAGGACAACTATCCTCTACCAAAGATGGACAAAATTTTGAAAAATATTATTGGTTCTCAATGGATTTCTATGCTTGATGGTTTTTCAGGATACAATTAGATCCTTGTACATTTGGATGATCAGGAAAAAACAACCTTTAATACACCATGGGGCACTTTTATGTATGCCAAGATGCCATTTGGTCTCATGAATGCAGGAGCTACCTTTCAAAGGGAAATGGATATTGCTTTTTCTGAAGAGAAGGAGAATATGGTGGTTGTTTGTCTTGATGACATAACGGTCTTGTCAAGGAGGGAAGAAGATCACTTGAAACACCTATAAAGAATTCTGCTGAAGTGAAGAAGGTTTGGCATCTCTCTAAACCCCACCAAAATTATTTTTGCTTTAACTTCATGTAAATTACTTGGACACATTATTTCTAAATATGGGATTAAGATTGATCCAAACAGGGTCAATGCAATTTAGAAAGTGGATTTTCCTAGAATCAGGAAGGAGATTCAATCTTTCCTTGGAAAGGTAAATTTTGTAAGGAGATTTATTCCTAATTTTGCTGAGATTGTGAAGGACGTTACAAGGATGCTGAAAAAGGTAGTTGACATTAAGTGGACAGCAGAGTTAAGGCACTCATTTGAGGAGATAAAAAAGGCACTCACTCAAGCACCGATATTGATCAGTCTAGATTTCTCAAAAGAATTTATGGTTTTCACTTTTGCATCATAAAATACTATTGCTGGAGTTTTGTTGCAAAAGGGACAACAAGGTATTGAGAAACCCATTCCATTTTTTAGAAGGAAATTAGCTAAATCTGAGCTGAAGTAAAATATCTTAGAGAGGCAAGCTTATGCCTTGGTTAAGTCTATCAAAGATTTCAAAATTTATTTTCTGCATTCTCATATTGTGGATTTTGTTCCTAATATTGTTGTGAAAGACATCCTAACTCAAGTTGATCCTGATGGTAAGAGGGTAAAATGGATTGCTAACTTGTTGGAATATGATATAGAGATCAAGCCAACAAAATTGGTCAAAGGAAAAGGCTTAGCAAAGCTGATGGCAGGGTCAAAATTTGACTCTCTTGACATGAATTTAATTGCAGAAATATAAAAAATTTCAGATGAGGAAGAAGAAATAGTCCCTATTGAAGAAAAGTACATCACTTCAAATTAGTATAAGGATATTGTTTTTGTCCTACATCATCATTAAGCACCCACTAAGCTAAAAAAGTCTAAGGAAATATTTGTGAAGCTAAAATCCTTAAGGTATTTCATTTTTGATAAAAATTCGTTTTGGAAGGATATCGGTAGTATTTTTCTGAATTGTTTGCTGGAAGAGGAGGCCGATAAAGTAATTGAGGAGTTCCACAAAGGAGATTGTGGAGGTCATCATTATTGGAAGGCCACAGTAAACAAGATTCTTAGAGCAGGGTATTATTGGCCTATAATGTTTAAGGATTTCTACAGAAAGATTTTTTCCTGCCATGAATGTCAGATTTTTTATGGTAAGAAGAAGCTTGTACCTTTACCTTTAATGCCTATATATGTGGAAGCACCATTTTAGAAATGGGGGCTAGATTTTATTGGAGAGATTCATCCATCATCATCAGGTCAGCATCACTGGATTCTCACAGTGATTGATTACTTAACCAAATGGATTGAAGCAATCCCAACTAGGTAAGAAAATGATTACGTTATTACTTATTTTTTGGAAAATAATATTTGTCTATATTTGGTTGCCCCATGAAGATCATAACTGATAATGCACAGGAATTTAAGTATAAGAAGCTAATTAATTTCTGTCATCAATATCATATTACTCTTGGGAATTCCGCTGCATATTATCCACAAGGGAATGGTCTTGTTGAATCTTCTAACAAGAGCATTGTGAGTATCATTAAAAAGGTGTTGCAGGAAAATAATAAGGCTTGGCATTTGAAGCTGAAATATTCCTTATGGGCTAATAGGATATGCATAAAAAGGCCAATTGGAACTTCACCTTATGAACTGGTATATGGAGCTGAAGCCATTTTTCCTACATCTTTAGGGGTACCTGTCATGAAGCTTCTTCAAGGATTAAAAGAGGAACCAAATGCAGTTCAGAGAAGAATCAATCAGCTAATAGCTCTGCAACAGAATATGGATGAAGTTTATAATAGCAATCAGCAATCTCAAAATAGAATCAAGAGGACATTTGATAATAAATCCAAGGAAGAAAGTTTTCAAATTCAGGATGTAGGGCAGAAATGGGAGGCCAGAATTGAGGAGAAAGGAAAGCATGGTAAGTTTGAGAAATTATGGAATGGTCCTTTCAAAATAGATTCTTTCCATAGAAATAATACTTACATGCTGCAAGAGATGGATGGAAAATCATATGCTGGAGGACTTGTCAATGGCAGGTTTTTAAAACATTACTCTTCCTAAAATCTGCTAATCATTCATATCATTGTATATATTCCATTTTATGAGTTTTTTCTACTAATAATGACATGCTAAATTAGTAAGCTTGAGCCCGAGGTGAATGCCATTAGAGTGTGAGGAGAAAGCTTGGAAATTTCAAGGCTTTTCTTTTTTGTCAAGAAAAATGGATAGCAACACTGGAACTACTGGTTCTTAAAGTACCACAGGGGCACACTATCCCAAGTGGAGCACACTGTTTTCACTCAAAAAAAAAAAAATCAAAACATCATTCTGACAATATTATTTAGGTTCATGGGTCAAAATAGGGTCTTAGGAGTCATTTATTGAGTTTGACCAAGGGAAGTATTAAGTTTGTTATAAGTTTGAGCCTACCCTAGTGCTTAAATAAACTCATTTTTAAGGTCTTTCATGTCAAGTCTTTCATAATTTTAGGATTCATTTCATTTCCTGAAGTTTTTTTTATCAAAACTACCCAATTAGCTAAGAAACCACAGTTTTGTAGCGCATCATGTTGAAAAAAGTCACTTTACACTACGAAAGTGCTGATAGTTTCGTAGTGCAAACAACAAAAATTACACTATATGCGCTACAAAAGAGTGGTTTCGTAACTGTCTTGTCATTTGAGTTGTCAAATATCAGAAAACCATTGGGAAAGGGTAAGATAGAGGCTTGTTGAGACATGTAATGATGAAATTGAAGTACACACCCACGTTTGCAGTCCTCATGGTCAGTATAGGTTATGATTGGGCCATCATTTTCAGTTATGAAAGGACACTTTAAATTCAAATTCCTTCCTAATTAGTCATTCTCGTTCCTTTTGCCTTCATTCATGATGTTTGAGTTATGAGTATCAAGCAAAAATTGTGGTTGGTTCTTACAAAGGTTTATTACATCCAGATCAAGTGAGGTTGATACATTTATTCAAGTGAGGTTGATACATCCATATCAAGCGAGGCTGAGAGGTTCTATGAAGAATATGGCAGAGGAAAGAAAAATACAAAAAGGAGGACAGTGCTTAAGGCATGAACCTAAAGACATGAAGGTAATAACTGAATACCGAGAAGTGATGGAAGCATTCAGAAGAGCAGGTTTCCTTCAATTTTGTGAGAAATTGCAGGGTTGTCACACACAGGTATCCAAGTAATTTGCTATGAATTTCAATGGAACAGCTACTAAAGTGGGGATGCTAAGTCTGTCTATCACACCAGAGGTCATTAATGTCGTTACAGAGATTCCAAGAGGTTAATAAACCTAGTTCAAAGGGTTCAAATTTAATATGGAGAAGTGTAAAGAGTTCATGAAGCCTGAGTACGTTGAGATGGATCTCAACAATGCTATCCCTAGAATTTGCTTCAAAGATAATTATTTGAAACTGCTGCTCAAGATTCATAAATATTTTACCTGTGAAGGCAGATATCACAAGGTTTATTCATATCATTTCAAATTGCTTCTACACTTCACTGGTAAGATTTCACTTGACTTAGCTTTTATCTTCATATAAGTGTTGCAAACATGGTTGATAAGGTGAAAGCAAAGTCTGAGGGGAGTGAGACATCATTATTTCATCATGGCTTAAAGAAATTATTAATTTTAGATGAACTTTAAAATATAGGTAGAGATTGGTCCTCATTCATGTTTGTTAATGGTTTTGAGTTGGAAACCCTAACTCCTACAATAAACCCTAAAGCTAAAGGAGTTCCATCACCACGAGTAGAAAAACCAAGGCAACCTATGGTTGCAAAACCAAAATAACCTACAAGAGTAAAGCGAAGAAAGAAAAATGAGAAAGGGCTGGAGAAAATGGAAATGCTTGATAACCAACTCTCCTACCTGTAAAATAGAAATCAAAGGTTGTCAAAGATGTTTCGGGAAATAACTCCCTAGAGGTTTTTTGGGTCAAAAATTCCATATATCGGGGCATGCTACTCAAGAAGGAATCACACAACCATGCTTGTATGCTAAAAACTAGATAACATCAATAGTAGAACCCACCCGTAATCCTACGTTTGATGTAGATCCTGCAGGGTCCAAACCCCCAGCACCCTTCTTCCTCCTCAACCTGAAAACCAAGAAGAAACGTGCATGGAAATCTAGTTTTACAGCATATATATATATATACTAAATGTCAGTGAAATCCATGTGAAACATCATATAAACAATAATAAATGCTTAATTAATAATATTTTCACATATGCAAGTAGATATTAACACGTGAATTCAGGAACAAGACGGTTCTTCTTCATTACGAACAACATGTACAGTAGTAAAAAGTGGAGATATCACCTGAATCCTTCCACGATCTTCGAATAGACCATCGTCTGAATCCGTCCCGCCCTTGCCTCCCTGGGATACTTTTAAGACTTGTGCACACGAGATGACATATAAAATGATGAACATCTCTAGGAAACAAGGGTTTCCTGTAAAAATCTATGAAAGTGCAGGAGGCATGGGAAATCAGACTTGAATTGGGATTCCAACAGAGTATAATATCTATAAGATTTCTCTCTCCCTTAGGCCATACACATGAGGGGCTTTTATACTCCCTCAAAGTAGTTTCAATCAGTTGGAAACAGTTGGCCACATGCTGGGGTGGTTGAACTACTGGAGTAACCATCAACCCAGCCCAAAAATAGGGAATTTTTTTATATTTTTTAATGATTTTAATGGCATACGCGGAAAAGTACATGTGTACTCGCGTATACACGTGGAAAATTCTGGGCATACCCGCGTATGGGATTTTTAACACTGTTTTTTATGAATTTTATTCGAGTCTGTGGGAATGGGTGCCCAAGGCTATAGAGACAATCATGAATCACATGAGGGTGAAAAATGATGCTATAACAGATGCCCCCTAATATATGAGGTCAGAAGGGGTACATGATGGCCGAAATGTATTATGCACATAGAAAGAACTTCGCAAGGACAAGAGATGACTTCACCAGATTTTAGCCTGCCAAAAACCAATGAAAGAAAATAGAGAGTCAACTCATGCTGAGGCGGGCATACCCATGCTCAGTCAAAAATATATCATATATAAAGTACAGAATGGATCCAAAATGTATACAAGTATAACTGAACTGAAAGTACATAATGAATCATCTTAGCAGGGCCCGGAAGTATAATTTGGAATCAATGTCGAAGTATCACATATAGAAAGCTGATCAATGATGCTAAAACTGGATGTCTGATCATAAAAGTAAATGAATCTCCAAGTACCAAATAATAAGGGGTGGAACACATGGTACAATCACGCAACTCGGGAGCCAACATATAAGATGTTGCTATACTGACACTGCAGCATATAAGGGTGGACGGCATCACTGATAGAAACTGAATGAACTGTCAAAAGTGAACCGAAAAATGCTGATGCAACTCGAGGTCTTCACCGATCTCGACGACACAATTCTACACAATGGGAATAAATGAGCTGAAGTCGACCATGTGAGAAATCGTTTGATTACCGGTCAATAATGTAAACCATTAACCAACGCGAGACAACCCACCAATAATTAAAATGAGTGTCAAGGTGCCCCAGTACAATCTAACAAGTGCGAATGAATGAGTTGAAGTCGAACACTCGGAAGAATCTACCAATCAGGAGGCAATGATGAATCCCCACTGTCGATAGTGAAGAGTCTGCCATTGATGACTGCAAACCCTAAGGTACTGAAAAAAATACTCTAGACCTTATTCCCAGAGCAATGAGTCAGAGTCGATGGGAAAAGATCTGCTGGAAGGAAGGCATTAAGGCATCCCACATCAGTTCAGCGTGAGTGTAACCCGCAGGCCAAAATTTGGAAGGAATCGAACGAAGCAGAGTGACGGAACCAAACCGAAGTATGTTTCCGACATGCACAAGATGAAGCTAGCGCATGGAAGAAACCCTTTGAACCAACCAATAATGAAAGCTGACACAGAGGCGATATATCCACCAATAGGGTCAAATGGAAATCAAGGTACTGCATGAATCCCAAGTGTGATAATGTATGCTGACGTCGAACACAGGGGAAACCACTCAGTCAAATACCCATAATGATGATCAAATGCTGAGCACAAACTCACCTATCAATTATGGAAATAGGGCCAGGGTGCAGCTCTAGGTTTACTCTCAGAGCAATGTGTCGTAGTCGATGAGAGACAAACCCGCCAGCGAGAAGTCAATGGGGACCTTCTCAAACCAGCACGAGCAGAAGACCAAAACATCTGATGTGATAAAACAAGATACTAACAAGACTGAGAAGGCCGACTGAGGAATGAGTCAAGAGACACCGCAGAATGGCCGACTCTGGTTAGACTTCCCTTGAACAAAAGCACAACTCGTGATGACCATGGCAGTAAAAAGTGACATTGTATAAGTCTGTTATGCAGGAGGCAAAAAAAAACTCTCCATATGATTGGAAGAGATAACCAACCGGGGGAGAACAGACCAGTGAAATGAGGAAAAGGTTGAACCTAGGTCAAAACTAAAACCATCCCAAATGAAGGAAAAATATAAGTATATGTGCTTTGTTCAAGGGCGACAAACTAACACTGTACTACCATCAAATTATGAAGTTACATCCCGTTCCTGCTCTTTTTGTTATATTTGATTTTTTTGTCTTTTTCATATAATAAGCCTGAAAAAAAAAAAATGCTATAGTACAATGGATAGAGCGAGTATCAAGAAACAGGTGCACTAGTTCCTAGGATAGGAACAATCCTATGCTCAATGCAAGGTGGCGGAAACTGGTAAGCGATACTCAGAGGAATGTTCAATCCATGGGTAAAGGGTGTAAAGTCGCGATAGCTAAATGCATGCAATGGTTAACTTTTACAGACAGTCAAGGTCAAAATTTGGCTTAAACATCGAGTCCAAAATGAAGCCGACTAAAGGCCAGGATAAACAAGTAGCCAATATGCAATGCAATAATACAACTCAAAAACACCAGGGAGCCTCTAGGGTAATAGCCAGAAAAATAATAGTGGAGAAGAATAAGAATGAAGCTTCAACACATAGGTCATGGTGGGACTAAAGAGGACTCCCGAGCCTACATAAAACGCAGCATGGGCAACAAGTAATAGTGAGGAACTAACTAGGAAGCCCATGTAAAGGAAGGCTCTACCACCAAGTCATGATTAAATAATCGGCGAGTGAAATGGGTTAAATACTCATGACCTGATGGGATCGACCCTATGGCAAGTGATCAAAATGGAGGCTAGTATGCAAAATGCAACGGAAAGTGGATTTCCTAACCTATATGCCAGTTTTAGTCTATAAAAAAGAGATTTCAAGAAGACCAATTGAACTATCCGGTAATTAAGTCAAACAAACTCTGAATTTCAAGTATAACTTCAACAAAATTCTCAAAGCCAACCACGCCACTCTTGCAGCAGGGCTTCATACGAGCAAAAAGGAAGACAAGAAACTCAAAAAATCAACTTAGTACAATAGTATAAACTTGCAATAAAAAACTTCAAAGAATCAAAAAGAAACTCTTCGAAAATTGCAACAAAACTAGTCTATTGAACATCAAGGAAACCAAACGCACCAAATAGGTAAAAAATCAAAATGTATAGCAACACACAAGGAAAGAGTAAATGAGCAGGAGCTCTCTGTTCTGATTAAGTAGAACAGCCAAGAATCTTCAAAAAAAGACCTTGGTACTCAAACCAAAATTGCAAATGTAACAACCAAAAATTTCACCAACCGAGAGAGTCTTCACACAAAGGAGAGAGAAATAGACATATAGACACCTTAAACATAGCCTAGAGATTGAAAAACATTGTAGAAATAGGTCACCACAGGTAGACTAGACCGGAAAAGCTAAAAACCAAAATTTCAAAATTTTCCCCCAGGCATACGTGCTTTAATAGTTTTCAACCAGCATGTATACGCGACTGTGTCAAAGGAAACCCGCGTATACATGTCCACCTTTGACATAAATAGTGTGTATACCCAACTGTGAAAGAAAAAACCGCATATGCAAAAGAAAATAATGAAAAATAAAAATGATTAAGCCTGGATAAAAAACCAGGTCTTCAGTCTGACTGAGAAAAAGTTAACTGGACTGGAAATAATGATTAAAACTGTTGAAAACCTTTCAAACAGCTGAAACCACCCAACATGGGAATCACAAGAATGCGATCCCCAGCGGAGTCACCAATTCTGTTTCGGGAAATAACTCCCTAGAGGTTTGTTGGGTCAAAACCTCCATAGATCGAGGCATGCTACTCAAGAAGGACTCACACAACCACACTTGTATGCTAAAAACTAAATAACATCGATAGTAGAACTCACCTGTAATCCTACGTTTGATGTAGATCCCGCGGGGTCCAAACCCCCAGCACCCTTCTTCCTCCTCAACCTGAAAACCAAGAAGAAACATGCATGGAAATCTATTTGTACATCATATATCTATCCTAAATGTCAGTGAAATCCATGTGTAACATCATATAAAAAATAATAAATGCTTAATTAATAATCTTTTCACATATGCAAGCAGATATTAACACGTGAATTCAGGAACAAGATGGTTCTTCTTCAGTACGAATAGCATGTACAGTAGTAAAAAGTGGAGAGATCACCTGAATCCTTCCACGATCTTCGAATAGACTGTCGTCCGGATCCGTCCCGCCCTTGCCTCACTAGGATACTTTCAAGACTTGTGCACACGAGATGACATATAAACTGATGAACATCTCCAGGAAACAAGGGTTTCCTATAAAAATCTAGGAAAGTGCAGGAGGCACAGGAAATCAGACTTGAATTGGGATTCCAACAGAGTATAATGTCTATAAATTTCTCTCTCCCTTAGGCCATGCACATGAGGGGCTTTTATACTCCCTCAAAGTAGTTTCAATTAGTTGGAAACAGTTGGCCACGTGCTGGGGTGGTTGAACTACTGGAGTAACCATCAACCCAGCCCGAAAATAGGGAATTTTTATATATTTTTTGATGATTTTAATGGCATATGCGGAAAAGTGTGTATGGACTCGCGTATACACGCGGAAAAGTCTAGGCATACCCGCGTATGGGATTTTTAACACTGTTTTTTATGAATTTTATTCAAGTCTGTGGGAATGGGTGCCCAAGGCCAAAGAGACAATCATGAATCACATGAGGGTGAAAAATGATGCTATAACAAAAGATGCAAAATAGGAACAAGCTGTCAGCAAACAAGGGACCAAAAGAATAACTAGAAGCCAAGCAATGGTTTTGAAAGAAAAGATGGTTTCTATAGAAGACAGTTCAGTAACAAAGGGGAATTTATAGGATATTCTTCATGCCATTCACATAGAAGACACACCTATTGTCCAAGATGAATTCATAAGGGAGATGAGCAGAAGTTGAAAAAGGCCAACTCTGCAAAGAGATTAGAGTTTGAGGGGGAAGATGTAGGTTTAATTTTTCAAGCAAGAAATCCTATGACAAGGCATGTTAGGAAATTAATGGAAGGCAACAAAGAAGTTCAAAAACCCACTAAGACAACTAAATCACCTAAAGAGATTATTGGTCTCTCATCACCCACAATGAAGGATACAATAAGCAAATTAAAAAGGGGAAAAGAGAAAGTGATAGAGAAAACAAAGTTTCAACGCCTTGAGGAAAAGTTAAAGTTGGCAAATTAGGAAACTACTATCATGAAAAAGAGAGCTAGAAAACACAGTTTCAAGAAAGTACAGTTTAAAAGGATGAAGGCGGTGTGGGAAGGACAATTTGATTATGTTTTTGAAACTTTAGACAATACAAAGCAACTTTTTAAGTGGACAATTCCAGCAATAAAAGAAGCTAAGTTTTTCAGAATAATAAACACCCATCTGAGAGCTACTAGCAAAAGACTTAAAGACTAGGTGAAGGATTTATAAGAGAAATTGCAGTTATTTCATGATGAGCTACAGAGCAAAGGCATTAAAATGACAGTCATAGAAGAACCAATAGGTCAACTAATTGTAAATGAAGAAGGAATGCCTCAAGGAAGCTAAAATAAAGGTTATTTATGGTTTATATGGTTTTTAGATGATGAGGACATGTTATATTTTCAGTTTTTGGGCAACCACAGTTTTCATTTGACAAATTTATGAAAAAATCTGCATACTCAGCAGTTTCGTAGTGCCTCCAGGCTTAAAAAGCAGAAAAGTGCCTTGAAACTGTTGTAGCTTCCTTTTTTGCTTCTTCTGATCAGTATTTAAGGTGTTAAAGGTTTATTTAAGAGCTAAAATTGATACGAACGATGTGTTGAAGGGTGATTAAAATGATGCAAGAGGAAATATTTAAGTTTTTGGATGACAAAGGCTTCTAATGGCAGCGCTACAGAAAGTGCTAGGAAACTATTGTATTTTGTTGCGCAACACATTACATCCTTTTGAGTAGTTTTTGAAGCGGTTTTAGACAACTGGAGGCTATGAAAGAGTTATGGGACATGTTAAGACATTTTTCAATAGCCAAGGACCACTAAATGAAGATTAAATGATAGTCAGTATGTTCAAAGAAGGAAAAATATCCTATGCCTAAAAAGTAGGGCATTGTTTCCTATTTTTGTGGAGGTCAGCTAAGTGGTCATGAAGAACTGAATGCCACTATCCAAATTCAACCATGTGATGATACACTTGTGAATGATGTAATTTCAAATAGATAAGGTTGTTATACATAGTAATAAGTAGATTGAGTCCTTTTTGAAATAGGACTGTCAATTAGGATAGGTGTCTTTTTGTATAAATTTCATGTTTTATTGTTATGCAAGGTGTCAGTGGATATAAATTCGATGTATCTAGCCTAGGGGCAGATCATCTGAGGAGGTAGGAAGTCTATTAAAAGCCATTGGGTCAAATTTTTCAAGGGTTGGACATTTTTGGCAAAAAAGGAGCTTGTTGTGAATGGATTGTTTTCAGCTAATACAGACATCTTCTACTTGACAAACTTGAGATTCTTAAGGGGTTTTTAGTGTTTTCCTATTCTATCTGTATTTATTATATATCTCATTTGCAGTGGTGTTCATCTATATTACTCAGAATTCATCTATAAGATGAATTCCTTTATAAGTGAACTGACTGTGTTTTTACATGTTTCATGTGTGTGTACCTAATGACTAAAAACTCTGATATGCCTCAAGTTCCATGTTAAGTAGAATCACTGAATTACTAAATTGTTTTGACTCCATAAGCCCAATGTATACATGCTAATGTTATTTTCAACCTACATCTATCATTATTATTTATTTCCTAAATAGAGTTAGCCATCTATATCTTTACCCATATCATTAACCCTTGAGAGGGCCCTCTCAGGTTGAGGAGGCTAAGCCTCAATCACAATATTAGGTTTGAAATAGTTACATGAGATTGTCTGATCAAGCAACCTATGAGGTCCAATTTTGTGATAACATCTTGCTTGAGGGACATTTGTTTGTATGGTTGTAGCCATAAAAATACCCAGTCTCCTACATCAAAACTTCTCTCACTGTGATGTTGATCTTCCTATTGTTTCATTTTATTTTGTACCAAATTTAGGTTATCCTTTAAGAGTAGGAGAACTTCTTTTTGATGCTCGATGTGATCTTCCACTGCTAGAACCCTAGAATTTTCCAGTAAAGAATATGTGATGGATATTGGATGATATCCATAAAGTGCCATAAATGGGTTCATTTTTGCTGCAATATGAAAGGAATTGTTATACCACCATTCAGCAAGAGGTAACCACTTGACCTATTGTGCTTTCTTATCAGATACAAAAAAAAAGATATCCTTCCAAACATTTATTCACTATCTCAGTTTGACCATCAGATTGAGGATGATAAGATGAGCTATGAGCTAGTTGAGTACCCAAAAAAGAAAATAATTATGTCCAAACATTTCCTGTATAAATGGGATCTCTGTCACTTACAATAATCTTTAGGTTTCCATGTAGCTTTTGAATTGTTTCCATAAATGCAGTAGAAACTGTACTTGATTTAAATGGATGACATAATGCACAAAAGTGTGCATACTTGGTAAGTCTATCAAACACCACCATGATGACACTCTTTCCTTCGGACTTAAGTAAACCTGTGATAAAATCCATTAAATCTCTTCCCAACATTGACTTGGAATGGATAAAGGTTGTAGAGGACCTAGGGTCTTAATTTTCTCAACTTTATTTTGCTGGAAATCCAAACGTTCCGCCACAAAATTTTGAATATCATATTTAAGGCCATCCCAAAAAAATTATTTCTTCACCTGGTGGAAAGTTTTTAAAAATCTTGTGTCCTCCTAAAGGAGAAGTGTGCAATTCCAAAATAATATTTTGTTTTAGTTGGGAATTATTGCAAATATATAAGCAATATTTGTACCATAAGGAACCATTTTTCCAACTAAATTTATCATATGTACTAGGATCTTGCTGCAAATTTTGAATGAGAGTCCACACTTTGTCGTCCTTCTTCCATAAATCCATTGCTTCGGTTATCCAATCTGGTTGGATAATAGAAATAGCACATAGAAATGCTTCCACTGCTTCATCCTTTCTTAAGATTTCATATACAACAAAATTTAGCTTCCCTTTTTTGTAGCTGATTTCAAAGTCATAACCCAACATCTTTGTGACCCATTTTGCTTCTCTTCTTAAGATAATCTTTGTTCCAAAAAGTGTTTCAGACTATCATCATCAGTTTTTACCTTGAAGTGTCTTCCCATTAGGTAAGGTCACCATTTCTTTAGTGCATGTAGTATTCCAAACATTTCCTTCTGATAAATAACCTTTTGTAAATATTTTCCTTTTATTGGACGATTTCAAAAGAAATGGGTCTTCTTTCTTGCATTAAAACAACACCAATTCCATTTCTTGAGGCATCACATTCCACAATAAAGGTTTTTGTGAAGTCTGGCATAGCTAAGACTGGTGCTAGGCACATTACCTCTTTAAGATTTTCAAAGGCCTTAGTTGCTTCAGGAGTCCATGAAAATGCATCTTTCTTCAATAATGTTGTTAGAGGTGATGTTATTCTCCCATAATTCTTAACAAACTTGCGATAATTCCCTGTTAACCTGAGAAATCCACGCAATTGCTTTATGGTTGTGGGGACTTTCCATTCCTTAATGGCTTTAATTTTTTTAGGGTCTACCTTAACACCCTCGTGAGATACAATGTGACCTAGATATTCCACCTCTTTTACTCCAAAGAAACATTTGTATAATTTTGTATATAATTGTTTCTCCTACAATAGTTTGAGTACCATGTCAACATGTTGAACATGATCCTTCCAATACCTCTTGTAGATTAGCGTATCATAAAAAATACTAGCACAAATTTTCTAAGGAAGGGTTTGAAAATGGAATTCATCAACCCTTGAAATGTAGAAGGTGCATTGGTAAGGCCAAAAGGCATGACCAAAAATTCATAATGGTCCTCATGAGTTCGAAATGCTATTTTCAAAATATCTTTAGTCTTCATTCTAATTTGATGATATCTTGAACAAAGATCCAACTTGGTAAAATACATTTCTCCATGTAATTCATCCAATAATTCATAAATCACAGGAATGGGAAATTTATCTTTAATAGTGAGCTTATTGAGCTCCCTATAATCTCAACACATGCACCATGATCCATACTTATTGTGCACCAATACTACAGGAGTAGAGAAAGAAATTTGAATAGGTTGAATTATACCAGCCTCTAACATTTTTGCATACGTTCAATTTCACTCTTTTGGACATAAGGATATCTGTAAGGCCTAATGTTTGGAGGAACACTTCCTGGAATCAAATAAATAGCATGATCATGATCATGAATAGGCGGGAGTCCTTCGAGAGTTTAAAACACCTTAGAATGATTGTCCAAGACTATTTGGAGATCTAGATAAATACATGATTTTGATGTTGGAACTTCTAGTGAGCATAATTGTGCAATTACACCTCGTTGTTCTTTCTTCAGAATATTTTTCATGAGATTAGAGCTTATTATCTTTCCTATCTTCCCTGCATTACCCGATAATTCAATTTCCTTTCCTTGCAAAAAAATTTCAAGAAAAGTTCTAGAAAATTAAAAGCTACAGTCCCCAAACATTGTAACCATTGTACTCCTAGTACAACATCAGCACCTCCCATTAGGATGGAAGCATTGGACTATTCAATACATATTCTGCCATGGCTAGCTTCATATTATGGAATTTTCCAGATAAATTTATAGTTCCTCCATTTGCAACCATCACTTGACATTCTGGTGTTGGGTATAAGAAACAATTCAATTCCTTGGCTACCTTACAATGAATAAAATTATGGGTACTACCCGAATCAATCAACACTATTACCTTTTTCTTCTTTATATGTCCTTCTATCTTGAGAGTTTAAGGAGTGGTAATTCCTACCAATTCATTACACGATATGGTCAAACTCATTTCTTCTTCTTCTAGGGTTTGTTCCTAGTCTATATCCTCTTCTTTTGAAGTTTCTTGTTCATTTTCTTCCTCCTCTTCACAATCTATGTAAGATAATTTCTTCTCAGCACACTTACGACCTTTAGTGTATTTCCTATCACAACTGTCGCAAAGCCCTTTTGCTCTTTTCTCTTCCAATTTTTGTGGTGTCAATCTTGTAGGTTGTGGAATTATAGGAGTAGCAACACTTCCATCTTTATAGATGTGAGTGGTAGGCTTACTTGTCACCATAACTTTACATTCAATTTTTCTTGCCAACCTGAATGCCTTCTCAAATGAATTAGGCTCCCAAATGTGAAATTCATGTTGGATGTTATCCTTTAAAGTCCCTATGAAGACATCAATCATGTGTTCCTCTGTAATATCAGCTACCCTTATATTAAATTTTTGGAAGTCCTTAATGTGCTCCACCATTGAACCCTTTTGTTTGAGATTTATCAATTGGCTAAAGAAGGTGTTTCTCTTTGTATCCTCATAATGTGATATCATTTCCTCCATAAAAATTTACCAAGTGACAATTTTTTTATGGGAGAAAAGCTATCGAAACCATAAAAAAATATTTTTTTCTAAATGTAAAGTTGCAATGTGTACCTTTTGTGTGTTTTGCACATTATTGAGATCAAAATATTGCTCCATTTGTATATCCATGTTACGGGATCCTTGGCATCAAAATTCCTCATATCCATGCCCTGTTTTAGGTGAAATTCGGGAGCCTAAAAAAGCCCTAAATTCCACAGATCATATCTCCAAAAATATTGCGAACCAAGATCTGAAATTTTTGCACGATGTTCCTCAGGATTTCATCTTTGCTCTGTCAAACTTTCAGCTTCTAAAACTTCATATATATAAAAAAATTATGATGAAAATTCCACGATGGCCTGTTTGGATCAGCGAAACCATAGAATCCAAATCTCTGATACCAAATGTTATGAAACTACATCCAAAAATAGAATAAATGAGAGATCAACACCTTAGAAATAATCCACTTCGAGGGGGGAACCTCCAATACATTACATAAATGAAAAATTCTTGGATGATACAAATTAAAAGACCTATTTTCTATATATAGGAGTCCATTGGGCCACAATGTAATTCTAGACGACCTAATAATAATAATTTAAGGGCATAATACTAACAATATGGGGGTTGCAGGGGTACAACAATAACAATAAGGGGGTTACACTAACAACAATAAGGGACTATACTAGTAATATACGGATGTAACACTGAGCCATCCTCATTAGAGGAAGAAGCGCATCAAATAGTATGGGTTGATGCCATTGTATAGTAGTATGACTCGATTATCAGGAACGGTGCATGTGAAGTTTTCCCAAGACGAGAGGACAAGACAGTTGTTGGATCCAGGTGGATCTACAAGGTAAAGCAAGTAGAAGATAGGAGTGTTGAGAAACACACTACTAGATTTGTAGCCAATGGGTTCTCTCATGTGGAGGAAATTGATTACAAAGATACTTTTGCTCCAGTATCAAGGTACCCTTAAATCATATCTATTCTAGCACTTTCAGCACCGATGGGATGGAAGATACATCAGATGGATGTAAATATAGCTTTCCTCAGTAGAGTGATTGAGTAAGATGTGTTCATAGAGTAACCAGAAGGATTTGAGAGCTTCGACAGAGAGTTTTATGTGTGCATACTCAAGTGAGTATTGTATGGACTAAAACAATCACCCTGTGCTTGGTCCACCAGGATTGAAAGTTATTTCACTAGGTTGGGTTTCACCAAAAGTGAAGCAGATGTGAACCTTTACCATATTGTGGCTGAAGCTAAATTATTGATTATATTATTATATGTCGATGATTTAATTCTAACAAGTGATGAGAAGCTGATAAATTATTTCAAATAATATTTGTTAAGAGAATTTGAGATGAAAGACGTGGGGCTCTTGCATTAATTACTTGGTTTGTAAATTTGGAAAAGAGATGTGCTACACAGCTTTTTGTCACCATCCTTGCATTCCCCATCCCGAATGTTGGAGGAATATCAGATTGACTCTTGTGTACTATTATACATCACAATTAATGTCATTGCATCCATTAACATGTCAGGAATGCAATCTCCATTGACCATTCCTAAAGTTGACCATTTAAAATATATGCTTTGGGTCGATGTAGTTGTGTAGTTATGGCCTCGCGCCGATGGCTAGATTTACACTGGGGCTCGCTCATGTTCGCTCTGTCTCTTAAGAGCACTCGTGCCGAGCTAATTTTGGAAGGTTTTTTAAATATGGAAACAAAGCTTCTGATATGTAACAACTTCATGTGTGGAGTCATGGATGTTTGTTCGACTCGATTAGGTCGAGTTTTTCCCTTTGGCCTTCTAGTTCCTACAAAAATGAAACTTCCCAAAGGAGATAGACCTTTCCTCCATGATATGTGGATCTCAAAGCTCATGCTCCACTCCTATAAATCCCTCTTCATTCCATTGAATTATCTAGCCAGAGATAGCTAGAATAGACCAAGGGTTGATAGTAGAGAATAGTCCATAGTTGAGAGAGAGTTTGAGCCTTTTTGCCTCATTGAGCCAATCGAGGAACGGATTCTTTGGAGACGTTCCCGACTGAACCCATCAAGGAGATCTACAATGTCAACGCCGAGGTTGTAAAAATAAATTATTTTTACTATTTGCATTGTTTTTTAGCCTTTTCTAACCCTAATTAGGTTTTTAGACATATTTTTCGATTATTTTATTATTTTTTCTCGAAAATAGGTTTTATGCTTGTTTCTTGTGCAGCAAAAAGTCCTAAAAGATGGAAACAATGAAGGAACGAGTTGTATTTTATTACTTTTTCGAACTCGCTAAAAACACGAAAACATCACCCCCTGGATTCATCTTTTAGCTCTTTTCTAACTCCCAAAAAAAGAAAAGATTGTCGAGACTCTTTTCATTTTGAACTCGTTAAAGGCTACGAAATGTCATATGCCCAGTATACATTTACCCCTTTTTTGGAATGGGATAGATTACTTACGAAAAAGGAATGCCTTAGTCAAACATGGATAAGAGATTCTCTTTGGTATTTTTTTCTACCTTTTTTCAGATCTGAGAGACTACCTACAAAAAGGGACCTTCTGGAGTTTTCTTTCACACTTATTTTCAAACGCTCTAAACATGAAAAGACGTCAAGTTTATCCTTTGTTAGACTCATTGAAAATAAATTACATTGGAAACCATCATCATGACGTTACCGAGTTCCTCCTTCCTAAGGCTCATAAAATGTACTAGGATGGATTTGTCCGAAGAACAAACTTACATGAAAATTATATGCTATCCCCTTCAAGATTGTTTCCAAAAATTATTGGGGTACTCAAGAAGAATGGTGGGGGGAAATGGAACTAGTTATCAGTGGTGTCAACAGTATGTCACTCTTGAACATGACACTTGTCTACAGTTCATGTCAGGTTGGGGACATCCCACATTCGTAATTTTGCCTCCATGTGTTTGGGTGATCCATTTTGACCTCTCATATTCTCTTTTCCTCATCATCATGACTTCAAATCCCTTGATTTCAAATACTTCCAAATTCTAAAGTCATGTCACCAATATGTTCAAGAGAAGTCCCTTTTGTAGTTTTCAACCCCTGATCCTTCATTTATTATTGATTCACTATCATCTTATTTCTCTGTCTCACATCGATGATTCGGAAAACCTTATGGCCCTCCTTCGACTGATCACTTCCTATCGACTTCAGCTCATTATCCAGGAATTTGATCTAGAGACTCCCTTATGGTACCTTAGAGCTTGCATGCCTCAATGGAAAGTTCTTTGCATTCGACGACAGGTTCTCATCATTGGCCTTTGATCGAGTGATTTCACGGATGTTCGACTCCAACTCATTGTTCACATTCCATGGATTGTACTAGCAGTACCTTGAGAACCATTGTCATGATTGTTGGTTTCTCTCATGCATGTTAATATCTTTCATCATTGGCTGGTAATGTAAGATTCCAAAATTTGCAAGAAAGAAAATTGGAATATTAGATTTTGATGCTTTCACTTAGGAAAGGAATAAATGGGTAAAGAAGCCCATGACCAATAAAATATGAATAAATTCCACCTTAGTAAGGAAGGAGATCACCTTAGGATCTAGTTTTACACTTCCAAGTGTGAAAAAGGGAAAATGAGATGGAGACATAGTCAAGTTTGACTAAGTCAACATCCATTCTTGAGGAGGAAGAAATCAATCAAGTAAACTAGCTCAATGTGAACACGGATCAGCCTAGACACACATATGAGAACTGGATTGAATATCCCTTAGTGTGAAAGGAGGCATTGCAGGTGGCTTAGTTCCAGTTGACCAAGTCAACAGCACTGCTACAAAGAGGAGGGAAACTAGCTAGGGCAGTGCAGTTTTAAAAGAGGAAGCTTCACTAGGAAGTACACCTCAACATTATGTGGGATCCAGGGTGAGGAGGCTCACCAAAGATAAAAAGGAAGACCTAGCATCAAAAGTATTCATTCATGTATTCAGCTATCTTAGCCTTGTGACTAATTGCATGCTTCAGTTGTTTAGCCGGAGTTGCTGCACTGCTTAGTACAAAGAATTCCCATGCGGGAATTCCATCCTCTCTTTGGATCAGCGTGCTTAAGGGATCAAGAGGGAAGGATCTAAGCTTCCATTTCATAATTTGGCTCAATGCCACTCATCCAGAAACATCTACAGCACAGTCAACTTCAGAAACTATGTCTTCTTCTACAGGGGCATTGTTGTTGGGTTAAACATTGTTTTTTTGTCCTAGTCTTTGAGGAGGAGGTGCTCATCTCCCTCCGGGAATTCTAGTAAGAGGGCATAGGGTGATATTTCTGTATTTTTCAGCTATTTCATGTCATATTCAGCCATGTATAATACAAAGATGCAGTAATTTTTTTATTTCTGCAGTTCTACTTGTTATTTATACATTTTGCCAAAAACCTTTGCCGAGTGTTTGTTTCTGCTATATAAGTAGTTACACCTCAATTTCTCTACTATTTGATTAATATAAGATCTATATCATAATTTTTTCATCATTTTCTGTATAAACCCTCAATATAATAATGCAGTCCTTGCTTCATTACTTTCTGCATAAGCTAGGCTATGGGGTTTGGGCTTATTTGAGCTGCATTGACTTGGGAGATATGTTTATATGAGCTAGAGTGATTTGTTTAACCTAAAATTTTGTATGTGAGTTTTATGTCATGTATTATAAAGGTTCCAAGTCTCATTTCTCACTTTTATAGCGTTATTTTCGGAATACAACTATTTTATGCCCTGTATTATTGTATTTCCCCACTCGGGAAAGAGAATATATGCCATCTTGTTACTGAGGCTCTTTCATCTGCTAGTGTGATGTTATTTTACATATATAGAGCTTCTCTACATTTCAAAACTCATGATTTGTTGAAGCTCCACATTGGTAATAACTCAGATTATTCCCAATAGTGTAGTTGTCCTGATATTGAGATATTACAGTCGTATCGGAACTGCCATCTTGGCTCAGCCTGTGGATTTCAGATCCAATCAGAAGATAAAAATAAGAGGAGAATAAAATTATGGAGAGGATGAGCTTAATCTCATCCATTTTCAGATCTAAGAATAAATAAGAAGATAAATGCATTGAAACTCTAAGAGGGTTTCAAGGAGGAGAGAGTTGCAATGAGACCTCTAGAGGGTTTCAAGAGGCAGAAGAAGATGCATGCACTTCCTATAGGGGAATTAGAGAGCAAGGAGACCACTTATAGCATGAAATCCTGAGTGGGTATTTAGCAAAATACAAGTTCCAACCTAGGGCTTTCAAAGAGACCCTAGATTTCCCTCAGTTTATTCAACTGAGAGAGGAAAGAAGACCATGCAGTAAAAGAATTATGAGAGGCAACAACTTCCTATTGTCTAAATTTTATGGGGCACTCAAGTGTGCAAAAGAGACTTGGGAGATGAAATTAGAGGCATTTTTCCTACTGTATCTGGTAGTGGAAAAAGAAGCTGTGGAAATCTCAGTGCTACACTTAGAAGGAAAGGCAAGCTATTGGTGGTTCAGCCATGGAAGAGTGTTTAATTTTGCTAATTTCACTCATCAGATAATCAGAATATTTGGCAGTGGAATATCAGAGGAGGAGGATTTATCTTCTCCACTTGAGGAGACCTCTACCAGTGTTGTCATATTCATGGGGGTGAAGCCACCCATGGTAGCAGTTGGATCAGCCAACACATTGAAGAGAGGGACTCTTGCAGCCATAAAATATGTTCCAAAGGCTCACAAAGGTATGCATAAATTTCCATGTCTTAACATTTCAGAAAATTTTATGGAAGACTTTGTAGATTTGTTTGCATATGGCCCAAGATCAAACATTATTGTTGAGGTAGAGCAGCAATATTGCACTGCGTTGTGCAAACTTGAATGGTTCAAGAAACAAATGAACCATCATTCTCTTGGACCCTTGTTGAGTTGCACCCAATCCTTGAGGATGAAGTGTGAATTATTGAAGGATGGAGTGAACTTTGCTCCAAACAAATTCATGCATAAGCAAATTTTCATCCGGGAGTTGATACATGAGATATCCAAAACACCTTGGAGGAGGGTTACAACGCTGTCAAGAAGTAGCAGCAAGGAGGCTTTGCCTTCAGGCCACTTGGATCCTTATAGGTTCAAGATAATCATTGGTGAGAGATCTTTCCTATGAGATCTCCAAGGAGTTGAATTTCAGCATCCCATGAAATTCAAGGAGAAAAATATGATATGGGAGGATGGTAGTCTCTTTTGGAGGAGTACCAAGATGGATAATGATAGGGGGCATCCATCAGTGGATAAGTGGATGTGGATAGAGAGCACGAAGCTGGAAAGCTACTTGCAACTCTATGATACTGGGCAGCAAGAGGCAAAACTGCGTTGGCTACTCTTGAGAGAGTTTGGCCATCATGAGGCATATCCTTCTTCGAAGGGTGTGAGCGAGGAGAATATTTGGCAAATTACTTGCATCATGGGGTAGCAAGGAGTGTGGATGCATTATGATGGTATGGTAATTTTTTTTTCACTGCATAAGTTGTATGATGGAGGTATGATGAGGTAGCAAAGACATTTGTTGCTTTGGAGGATTGAGGAAGAGCAAGGGCAGAGTTGCTCTCACATTTTGTATGATGTTGCAATGGGAGGAGATGGAAACATTATGAGAGGAGTCTTTGGCATTAAACATGTCATAGGTTGGATTTATGATTTGGCAAGAGCCTATTTTCTTAGGCCAACAACATTGTCACTTTGGAGCATGAGCTTGTTGATGGAGTGTTCCCAGGATCACTTCATATTTGATGCACTTGGTGGGCATAAAGGAGGTGATATTGGTAGAGTTGTGGATGGACTTATTTGTTACTATGGTATGTTCTCCTTGACTTGGATTTCCAAGCATAAGAAGGAGGATTTTCATGGAGCATGTGGTTCATTCCTCTTTAGATGGGTATGCCATACCACTATGGAGGATTCATCTATGGATCTTGTCACCATATTGCTTCCATCACATGGTAAGAACTTTGTTTTTGCACTTATTTATTGTTCAACACTATATTTGTATACTCTTACCATTTCCTTGCAATGCATTTCTCTACAAAGGGGAAAATTTCTCTTTAGGCTCCATAAACCAATTTTGGCTAGCTATTATGATGGAGACAACCATCTATTGTATTATTTGGGGCAAATGTTTGGTTACTTCTTGTATGCTCAGTTGATACACTCAGCCATTTACTACTTGCTGTTAGATGTGGTGACTTACACAACTAGCCATCAATCGAGAAACAACTTGCCATGCTATTGTCTGAAGCTGCAGTGGGGAAGACTACGCTATGACCATGTGGTAGACTATTGGTATCCTCCAGCACCACATAAAACCTTCATTATTTCTTTTATTATGATGTTTATCATGATCCTATTTGTTGATATTATTCTTGCCTATATGAGGAGCGTGATTGGAGGAGGGACACATGGAGTGGATGTGTTTTATGGGGAGGAGGATCCCCACACTTTCTGCATTACATGCTCTAAGGGGAGCATGGGAAGAGACATGGCCTCTACAACCAAGTCTTTTTTTCTGAATGAGGAGGGCCATGAGATCGATGGGATGCTTTATGATGATGATTTATTATCCATCATGTGTGAGATGGTTTGGGCCAGCTTGATTCACAGCGTTGGGAGAGGGGCCTTTGGAGGTCTAGCTTCCTTCTTGCCATTGGAGGGCAATAGTATTACAACCCAAGATCAGAAAATTATCTACACTTATCTTAAGTGCAGGGGAATACAATGTGGGGTAGGCTCTCTTTTCTACCATATTCATATTTTCAACCCAACTATTCTGTATGAGCTCAAGGTGGAAGAGATCCTTCATGTGTTGCCAATTTGGAGGGTGACTCATTTTATTTGGTTGATATCTTGGGGGGGAGAGATTCAAATGGGGATGATGAATCCCAATCTATATCAGCTTTCATGCCCCAAGAGGACCTTCAAATAGCCCATTGTTGCCTCCATGGATGATCCATTGTCACATAATGCCAGCTATTTGGATAGCTTACACATTTGGGAGGGGCAACTTCGAGATATATTGATGATGCAACACCTTGACCTTTGGAGGATTTCATCTGATGAGGTTGATACAGGGGAGAAGAGGATTCTCTTCAGTCCTATCCTTGTATTTGCTTGAGGACAAGCAACATTTGGGTGGGGAGGACTGTAATATTCCAAAATTTGCAAGCAAGCAAATTGGAATATTAGATTTCGATGCTTTCACTCAGGAAAGGAATAAATGGGTAAAGAAGCCCATGAAAAATAAAATATGAATAAATTACACCTTAGTAAGGAAGGATATCACCTTAGGAGCTGGTTTTACACTTCCAAGTGTGAACAAGGGCAAATTAGATGGAGACATAGTCAAGTTTGACTAAGTCAACATCCATTCTTGAGGAGGAAAAAATCACTCAAGTAAACTAGCTCAATGTGAACAAGGATTAGCCTAGACACACATATGAGAACTAGATTAAAGATCCCTTAGTGTGAAAGGAGGAATTGCAGGTGGATTATTTCCATTTGACCAAGACAGCAGCGTTGCTACAAAGAGGAGGGAAACTAGCTAGGGCGGCACAGTTTTGAAAGAGGAAGCTTCACTAGGAAGTCACCTCAACATTATGTGGGGCTTGGGGTGAGGAGGCTCACCAAAGATAAAAAGGAAGGCCTAGCATCAAAGGTATTCATTCATGTATTCAGCTATCTTATTCCTATGACTAATTTCATGATTCAACTATTTAGCAAGAGTTTCTGCACTGCTTAGTGCAAAGAATTCCCGTGCGGGAATTCCATCCTCAATTTGGATCAGCTTTCTTAAGGGATCAAGAGGGAAGGATATCAGCTTCCATTTCATCATTTCACTCAAATCCACTCAATTAGCAACATCTATAGCACATTCAGCTTCAAAAACTGCGTCTTTTTCTGCAGGGGCATTTTTGTTGGGTTAAACATTTTTGTTTTGTCCTAGTTTTTGAGGAGGAGGTGCTCATCTCCCTCCGGGAATTCTAGTAAGAGGGCCTAGGGCCATATTTCTATATTTTTCAGCTATTTCATGTCATATTCATCCATGTGTAATACATAGGTGTAGTAACTGCGTTATTTCTATAGTGCTGCTTGTTATTTATGCATTTTTCCGAAAACCCTTGACGGGTGTTTGTTTCTGCTGTATAAGAGGTTAAACCTCCATTTCTCTACTATTTGATTAATATAAGCTCTATATTATGATTGTTTCATCATTTTCTACATAAACCCTCAATATAATAATGCATTCCTTTCTTCATTACTTTCTGCATAAGCTAGGCTATGGGGTTTGGGCTTATTTGAGCTCCATTGACCTAGGAGAGCTGTTTATATGAGCTAGAGTGATTTGTTTCACCTCAAATTATGTATGTGAGTTTCATATCATGTCTTCTAAGGGTTCCAAGTCCCATTTATCACTTTTATAGCATTATTTTCTGAAGACATCTATTTTATGCCCTGTATTGCCGCATTTCCCCACCCGGGAAAGAGAATATAGGCCATCTTGTTGCTGAGGCTCTTTCATATACTAGTGTGATGTTATTTTAAATCTATCAAGCTACTCTACATTTCCAAGCTCATAATTTTCTGAAGCTCCACATTGGTAATAACTCAGATTATTCCAAATAGTGTAGATGTCCCGATTTTCGGATATTACAGGTAATCAGGTGACTTTCTTGAATGTTTGACTTCAGCTCATCCATTCAAATTCCTGAATTTGTACTTGTTCAAGTCGAGACAGAGCGCAAGACCCTGGATTTTTTGATGATTTTGCTTATCATGAATATATGCATGACTCTTGTGATTGGATGGCTGCGACCATACCTGAGTTTATTTGATGATCCTTCTCACTGGATGGTTTTGTCCATACCTTGGATCTTATTACATGTTCTCTATTATGGATGGTCTTGCCCATACCACATATTCATGTATCATATATATCAGTCATACTTGATCTTGCACATCCTCTGATGGAAACGTTTTGTTCTGGGCATGTTCTAATAAAGCATCTCACCCCTCCCTATCTCTCGGACTTCATGCTTTATGGGGCATCTGTTACATAAAATTTTGTCACCGTCCCTGAATTCCCCATACTTAATACTAGAGGACTGTCAAAGTGAATCCTATGTACTGTTATACATCAAAATTAATTTCATTACATCCCTTAACATGTCAGGAAAAAAATCTCTGTTGACCATTCCTGAATTTTACCCTTTAAAACAAATGCTTTTGGGTCGGCACAATTGTGTATTTATGGCCTCGCGCCGATGGCTATATTTACACTCAGCCTTACACCATGGTCACTTTGTCTCTTAAGAGCACCCACGCTGAGCTACTTTTGGAAGGTTTTTTAAATATGGAAATGAAGCTTCTAAGATGTAACAGCTTTGTACGTGGAGTCATGGATGTTTGTTCAACTAGATGAGGTTGATTTTCTCCCTTTGGCCTTCTAGTTCCTACAAAAATGAAACTTCCCAAAGGGATAGACCTTTCCTCCACCATATTTGGATCCCAAAGCTCATCCTCCACTCCTATAAATCCCTCTTCATTCCATTGAATCAGCTAGCCATAGATAGCTAGAATAGACCAAGAGCTGATAGCACAAAATAGTCCATATTTGAGAGAGAGTTTGAGCCTTTTCACCTCATTGATCCAATCAAATAACATATGCTTTGGAGACGTGCCCGGCTGAACCCGCCAAGGAGGTCTATAGCCTCAAGGCACAAGTTGTAAACTGCCTTTTCTATATATTAATATGACATGACTGATTTCTAGTTCCATCTTTGTTTATGTTTGTATTCGAAGTTTCTGACTCTCCTTGACTAGTTGGATAGTTGTAAATGAATATATGTTTGTATGCTATTAGTGTTTGTTTTATCTCTATGCAGGTGTGTAAAAGACACTACTAATAGAGCACAAATATTGAAGGACAAATATTGAGGGATCGCTACAACATACTACATCAAAGGCACTAGATTAAGGTAGGACATTTGTTCCAATCCATATTTAATTTATTAAATAGGAATTTAGAAACCAAAATGTTCCCTTATTGCTAGACCCACCTTAGGGCTAGAGGGATCACCTCTGTTCGCAAAGGGGATTTTCCTTCACAACATGTTGGCAACTCCACTGGGGATTTCAACAACTGTTGTCTCTTATTATTCATTTTTAATTTTGATTTTATGTCCAACTTTGGTCATTTGTCATTTCTATGTTTTTTTTTGGCTTGCTTGACTGCTTCTGGCCACTTAGTATTCTCTTAGTGTGATAAGTTTGTTCTTGCTCAGCCATTCCTTTATTTTTTTCCTTCCTTTTCAAGCTCGATGATGCTATTTTTCTGACATTCGCACCCATCAGTGTGATTTGTCTTTGACACATGAGTGATTTTTCTTGTTTGGTGTTGGGTACTGCTAAACAATCACACTGATTCCTGTAGGATTGGATTTTGGGCTTTCCCACTAAGTTTCCAGTGTGTTTTTTCCTTTATATTGGTATTTCCCTCTTGGATTGATCCATCTGGCTTTTTTTTGTTGACTTGGATATCTCATTCATTTTAGTTTGTGTTATCTTCTATTTGACCTGTGTGACTTTCCCATCCTAGGTTTTTTGGGTGTCTAGAATCATTCATTGGGTCATGTGTTCATTGGGTGTTTGATCTCCTTATGAGTAAATTTAGTGGTTTATTATTCAACCTTTCATGTGGTTGGTTGGTATTTTTAGTTGATTTTATGTGAAGCAGGTTTTCAAGCTTTCATTCTGTGTCTGTTTGATTGTCCCTCCATCGCCCCGAGCATAGATCACATTTCTCGTTGAGTCAACTTAAAATCCCTTTAAATTGCGTAAAGAGATGTCGCCTAGCTTTGAGTGCATGTTTACATTCGCTTGGAATTGGTATCTTCATGTTTTGATGATTTCATTCGAAGCTACTCGAAGCTAGTATTTGTTTTTTATTTTTGTGTAGCACTGCATTGTTGCTTATGACTTATATAAAAGAACAAAAAAATCGCATTATTCCTTCTCATTTGAAAATGAAAAGTGTTCTTTTGCATTATTAGGCTTCTACTTCATTAGAAAGTGAAATAAAAGAGAAGAGTTCTCATTTTCTTCTTTGGATGTGTTAGTAGAATAAAGGAAAGAGTCATTCTTGCATTCGTTTGAATATTGCTTTGTTGCAAACCTCTATCCTTCTTAGCTAGATTTTCATCAAAATAAAAAGGTTTTCTTTCTCTCATATAGTTTTGCGTTAGAGATTTGAGACTACATTTGGTAGGGCCTTCAAACTAAAACATAATTTCAAGATAAACCATAAAATTAACTCAATTAATCTAAAGAAGCATTGAAACTTAACGCTCACATTTAGAGGTCTAGGCTAGTGACGTGTTCCGACGTAATTAAACCTAACAGTTTTCACTTGCAATATTTCATTAGACAATGCTTGTATGGACTTCTTCTCCCTGTACTATCGTGTATATAAATGAATACCCTCCTAGGTTATAATCCTTTATCCATAGGAAGCCGAGTCTGCCACCCTGTAACCGTGATACACTGAACATAGAATTTGGGGAGACTACCTACAGATACATTAAGTCCTTGGTAATTTCTCTTTCATTTGATCACTAAGGTGTATATTGTAGTTCACGGGAGCATGGTACACCCTTTTTCCTAGAGTTCTTGAGTAGTCATTGTAATCTTTCCGTGACTCTTTAAACTTTAAAATATCATCAAGCACTTGTCCTTTCGAGCTTGTTCAGCCTGAAAGTGACTGGAGTCACCTTTTTTCCTTTTATCGACTCTTAAAACATGAAAAGGTAGAGTATTTTTTCAATGTTATAAAATTAATTGCCCGCGATTACATGCCCATTAAGCTATTTTCTCGGCTGGTTCATGAGTAATTCTTGAATGATTTTTGTTCTAGCCTCAAATTGACCATCTCTTTTCTCTTCATATTTTGAGACAAAGTCACCGTGGTGGAACCACCTGTTTTGTCCTCCTCTTCATCACCTCATGGTGAAGAATCTCTACCTAGAGTCTCCTTTGATACACCTCAGTCTGTTGGGACCCAAGACCTTGAAAGTGATATCATATCGAGAATTCAACCTCTTGCCACTCGGTCTCTCGTTTAGGAGCTATTTGACATCAACTGGGAACCCTCAAATCCTTTTTTATTTTTGAGAGAAGATCCTCCTCAACACCTAGATTCGCCTGTGACACCTTTGTTTGGTGTTTTTCCCTCTACCTCTCGCCATCTCTTCCCTAACAACATGTTTTCATCCAAAATGGATGCTTCGAGTCCTATTAGTAGTGAAGATACTCTTGTATCTACTAGAGAAGATAAATTTCTTCTTGAAAAGTTTCCTTATGCAACGACTCAGCCTTCCTTTGTCCCAACTGGTTTTCATTCTTTGGGACATACAATTTCTGGTGCTTCATCTTTGTACCAAAACCCATTATGGTCAAGTAATGTGGCTCCTTCTACAAGGTCATTTGTGTTAGGTCCATCTTCTTTGATTCCTATTGTTTCGATGGTTGTCACGTCTTTCCCAACCCAACACACTGTTTGTGTGGCTTATTCTGTACAATCCATTAGCATAGTTATATCATTGTCATCGTCTTATTTTGTTAGTGGAATGCATCCCAATTCTTCTATTAAGTCTATTGGACCTGTTGTGAGTGGATCACAACCTCACGTATTGGAATTCCATCAATCTATTGGTATTTTACCTATCTCTTCTAATCTTATTCCGAGAGTTTCTTCATATGACTAATATATGATGGTTATTCAACATCAAAACTACCTCCCCTAGGGTTCCCAATAGGTTCAGGCTCTGATCAATCTATCACAGTACTACAATGAGTACGGTAATCACATATATTACCATGGGCATCTCCCACAAGGTCCATTATATGTTCAAATGACTCAAGCTATGATTCACCCAAATCAGTTCACATACTAATAGGGAAAACCCTATGGTTTGCAAGGACAACCCTCCCATCTACAAGGACACCTTCAGTCCAACAGAGACAACCCTACGGTCCTACTTGTCAAACCTACGTTCAGCAAGGAGTGTTTTATGTTTCTCAATGGAAAACCTATCTTCCTCAGGGACAACCTTTTATGCAACATAACCCACCTTATGTTCAGCAAGGCCCACATCTTGTATAATAAGTCCAACCCTTTGTCGGTCAGCCAGGTCAACCTGGTCTTCAGGGACATCCTAGCTCATCTCAATGATCAGGCCAACCTGGTTTGCCTCCTCTAGGCCCACCTAGTTTCCAGGGACAACCTTTTCCACCTCCTTTTGGCCCACCTAATTTTCAAGGGCAACCTGTTCCTCCTTCTCTAGGCCAAACTTGTTTTTAGGGATAGCCTAGTCAGCCTCAGGGCCCACCTTCCATTCCCCAAGTCCAACCATTGGTTTCCCAAGGTCAACCTTTGATGGTACAAGGTCCACCCCAAGGCACTTCTTTCATCCCGCAACAGAATCCATACGTTTCTCAAGCTGGACCTCAGTGGTTCACTCAGAATCAGTACCCTGGTCTTCAACCGAGATATGGGAAAAATTGCCAAAATTATAACCCCTATGGAAAAAATCCTCTGGGACAAAATCGATGGGCTCAAAATTTCTCTCAACCTAGTTGGAATCCTAACGTCGGTCTTTATCCAAGGCCTGTGATGACTTTTAATATGAAATTTTCCTTCATTGCTATGTTATAATTGCCTGACATGTCGAAGTTAACAAATGATGCCATTATTCATAATCCATATTGGCCCCCATTTCCCACTAATATTCCTCAAAATTTTCCCAATTTCGAAGGAAAATCCAGTGAAGACCCACAAGCGCATGTTATGCCCTACCATCTATGGTGCTCCTATAACTCCTGGATTGATGATTCTATTCATTTACATATTTTCCAAAGGACTCTCATTGGTGGTGCTGCAAATTGATACATTGAACTCTCTCATGGAGTCTTCTAAGATTTCAATTCTCTTGCAATGGTGTTTCTCACATACTTTCAGTTACCAATTCGCCATGAAATGGGAGTGCAACTCCTTACATATCTGAAACAAGATCATGCTACACATATCTCCAATCACATTCATGAATGGAGATAGCATTGTTGTTTGATAATTCCTAATCAACTTCTAACTGATTGGTTCACTACCTCTTTTATCAGTCTGATAGCTAAGGACATTAGTATGGGGGCATGTGTTACCGAAGATCAGGCCATTGCTCGTGCCGAGTACCTCAATCTAGTGTACTCCCAAACTGGGACACTATATGAAATCTTGCATGATGCTCCATGAATTGGAACTTCCAAAGCACCAGTGACACCATCTTTCGATAGTATCATTGGTTTCTTTTCTCAGACTTCCCGGAAGTCTTCTCCTAATCCTACGAATCATAAATCCACTTCTTCACTGATACTACTTCTCAGCCACCTTCCAATCCTGGTAAAATTGCAGAAGTGAATGTCATCTAGTCTATCTTGGTGGAAAAATCTTCCAAAGGTAAGAATAAGGGTAAAGGCAAGGCCAAAGTTGATACCCCGAAATAGGCAGTCTTTTCATAATCTTCATATTTTAAGAGTATTTACAGCCCTTTAATGATTTCCTTGATGCTAATATACCTTAACAATCAACATGAGTCAAATTTTCAATGTCTTCAAAATGTGGTGCCCTTCCCAAAACAAAACTGTATTAGGGATTTGTCACTTACTGCCTTACCTTTGTTGTAGTTGACCTTTAGAGTTTGTCAATTGAATTTCAAGATATTCAATCTACCTCTTCAACCTTCTGTTAGTAGCCCTTAAATTAACATTTATCCTTCTCACAAATTTAGCCTCTTTTATTGCAAGAAGAGTCCAAGTAAAATATTGAGCTTCACTGTTGACTGTTTCAGGTTTTGAAACTCTTTCAAGCTCCCACAGAGCCTTAATTCTGTTGAAAAAAATTAGCTAGTATCAACTTTTCTTTAATTGCTTCATAAATGCTCTTTTCTCTTTGAGTATTGAAATATTTGTTTCTATCATATTCAAGCATAGGTGATGAAAGTTCTATGGGCTCCTCATAAAAATTTGAAACTTCTCCATATTTATCTAACTCCACATCCAGCCCTTGCAACTTTTTTGAATTCCTGGTTAGAGGCCTTCTGGGCTTGAATACAAACTCTGAAATTTCATCATTAAAATCCAGTTTTTTGGAAGACTTGATCTTCTTAGAATTCCCTTCATCCAAAATTATAAAATCTGCCTGAACTAAAGGAGATTCCTCAATATCCATAGCTTGTAAAATATCATTCAAACTACCCTTTAAACCTAGATCTTCTTCTGAAACAACTATTTTTCCTTTTTCCTTTGCTATTTGACTTCTGGTCAATATTTTCTGGGCTGATTTGCTGGTTGAATATTCCTATATTGTTTCCTTACCTTTAGTTGTCCTCTTTTGTGCATATTGAGAGGTTTCTTGAATAATCACTGGTGTTTTAATCTCTGGCTCTTTCACTTGCTTTCTAGGCTTTAATTTGACAAATCTTTTTGATCTTGTCCCTGCAGGGTCACTGGTTTCTGATGATGATATTTCTTTGGCCCTAGGGCTAGTACTTGCCCCTTGTGTTTCCACCCCAAATCCACACAAAAACAAAAATTTATACCATTCTATTTTTATCCTCTGAAGTTCATGTAAAACAATCAATTTAACTAGACCATGATGGAAAAGTGAAGTTTCATAGTATTGAGCTTTCATCTGCACTTTATCTGTCGTCTTAGCTAAAATTCAAAACAAGAAGAAAGGAAAATCCAAAGAAATCATTCCATTAAAATGCAAAAGGATCTTGAAATGATAAGAGTACACTTTATGGTATCTTCCCTCACAGGTGAAGTACCTTTGAGTGTTGTAGAGCAGATTGGAATAGGTGTTCTTGATGTAGCTTCTTGCCACTGCTTTATTTAAATCTGTTTCTTCAAACCCTAGCTTTAGAAAAAATTTACAAGGTTCCATATCAAACCTGAAGTTTTTGAACCGTATTTCTTCTCCCCTTGGAATCTCTGTCACTAATGATACAATTTCAGGGGAAATTGTCAAGTTTAAGAGACCAACCTTTGTATTCAAACCTGTGAAATGGAGAGAAAATTCTTTTGTCACTTGATTATGACCTCCCTGCAATTTTTCACAGAACTTCCAACATCCTATCTTCTTGAAGGCATCCTCAACTAATTTGACTTTGGTTAGAGCCTCAATCCTTTCAGGCTCCGTCCTTAAATAGTGGCCTGACCGGTGATTCTTCCTTTCCTCTATCATCCTTTCCTTGAATTTCCTGTGTGCTTTTTGAAAACTTGTAACTAACAGCCTCGCTTGAAAAACTTCTTCGCTTGATTAGAGACACTGCCTCGCTTGATGAATGAAAGAGAAATTTTGGTTTCCACTTACCATGAGCTTATCATTCGAGAAGGGTATGTATCATATGTTTCTTGCATGAGACAATAAAACCAAAACCAACCCCTTTCAAATTTGAAAATGACATAAGACAAATGACCTCATACGAATGTTATGATGGCTATGAATGGTTGCATGTGTGAGAAAAGACTCGTGGCTAACACCTAATCATGAATGATTAACAAAATTTTGGTGGATTTGATAACTGACAAGACATGCTACGAATCCCTGATTTTGTAGCGTGCTCAATGTAATTTCAGGGTTTTTCATATGAAATGACCAGCATTTTCGTAGCACAAAAGCAGTTTTTAACACTGTTTGTGCTACGAAAATGTGGTTTTGTGGCTTAATCGAAAATTTTTCAAAATGGTTAAAAATTCGACTCTCTAAAAATGATATGAGACTGTTAAGGTATGTAACAATGTTTTTAGACTTTATTACATGAATAAAAATGATATTATAACCCTATCACTTAACCCCTAAAAGCTTAACATGACTTCACACCTATCTAAAAACCATGACTAGGAACCAAGCAAACTATCCAAGTTTGGAATTTTTTTTTATAGTGATAACAGGCTCCATAGCTTCAGAATGTTGAAAGCCTTTGTTGCCATCTTAGCTCAAATTTTTTCTCCATTAAATTTTTCAGCAATTCATGGTTTTCCTAATGCGGTGCCTTCTACGGATGAATGGAAACATCATCTTTTAATATTTCGAGGAGATGAAGATGAACATATATCTAATTACCTTATTTCATTTCATGAGTTTATGCACTGTTGTGAAACCATCTCCAAAAATAAAAGGAAAGAGAGATCAATGCCTTAGAAATCAGCCACTTCGAGGGGGCAACCTCTAATACATTACATAAATGAACAATTCTTGGATGATACAAATGACCAAACCTCCTTCTATATATAGGAGTCCATGGGGCCACAATATAATCCTAGCTAACCTAACAATAATAATTTATGGGCACAATAATAACAATAATGGGGTTACAGGGGTACAACAATAATAATAAGGGGGATATACTAATAACAATAAGGAACTAAACTAGTAATATAGGGACCTAACATGCCCCTCTCCTTCAAAAAAGTGTTGCCCTCAATGCTTGAGTAGCTCTGGGTGCTTCTGTATAAAATTCTCATCCTCCCATGTAGAATCTTCAGTAGGTAAGTTCTTCCACTTGATGAGATACTCTGAAATTGAACGATTTCGTACTTGTCAAGTTCTTGTTTCTGTGACCACTTCAGGTTCCAAAATTATTTTTCCTTCCTCATAATTTTTTGGAAATATTGTTTGAACTGGAATATTTTCACCTATAAGCTTCTATAAGCATGAAACATGAAAAATTGGATGCACTCGTGAAGAAGAAGAAAGCTCCAAATTTGTATGCCATAGTACCAATATTTTGCAACACCTTGTAAGGACCATAGTGCTTTGGCGATAATTTATTATCCTTCTTAGCTTGCTTGAGGGACATTTTTTTATGGTTGTAGCCATAAAAATACCTAGTATCCTACATCAAAACTTCTCTCGTTGCGATGTTGATCTGCCTGTTGTTTCATTTGATTTTGTGTTAAATTTAGGTTATCATTTAAGAGTTGGAGAAATTCTTGTTGATGCTCAATGTGATCTTCCACTGCTTGAACCTTAGAATTTTCTCTTAAATATGATGTGATGGATGGTGGATGATATCCATAAAGTTTCGTAAATGGGGTCATTTTTGTTGCAGTATGGAAGAAAGTGTTATACCAGCATTCAGTGAGAGGTAACCACTTGACCCATTTTGCTTGTTTATCAGATAAAAAACAACAAAGATATACTTCCAAAAATTTATCCACTATCTCAATTTGACCATCAAATTGAGGATGATAAGATGAGCTATGAGCTATTTGAGTACCCAAACAAGAAAATAACCTCGTCCAAAAATTTCCATTAAAAATGGGATATCTGTCACTCACAATAATCTTTGGGTTTCCATGTAGCTTTTGAATTATGTCCATAAATGTAATAGCAACTATACTTGCTTTAAATGGATGATATAATGCACAAAAGTGTGCATACTTGGTAAGGCTATCAACTACCACCATGATGACACTCTTTCCTTTGGACTTGGGTAAACTTGTTATAAAATCCATTGAAATCTCCTCCCAACATTGACCTGGAATGAATAAAGGTTGTAGAAGACCCGAGGTCTTAATTGTCTCAACTTTATTTTGCTGGGAAACCAAACATTCCGCTAAAAACTTTTGAATATCAGATTTAAGGCCATCCCAAAAAAAATTATTTCTTCACCATGTGGTAAGTTTTTAAGAATCCTTAGTGACCTCCTAAAAGAGAAGTGTGCAATTCCAAAAGAATATTTTGTTTTAGTTGGGAACTCTTACAAAGATATAAGCAATGTTTGTACCATAAGGAATCATTTTTCTAACTAAATGTATCATATGTACTAGGATCTTGCTGCAACTTTTGAATGAGTGTCCACACATCTTCGTCCTTCTTCCATTCATCCCTTGCTTCGGTTATCCAATCTGGTTGGATAATAGAAATGGTACAAAGCAATTCTTTCACCTCTTCATTCTTTCTTGAGAGTGCATCTGCAACAACATTTAGCTTCCCTTTTTTGTAGATTATTTCAAATTCATAACCCAACATCTTTGTGACCCATTTTTTATGCTCTTCTTAAGATAATATTTGTTCCAAAAAGTGTTTAAGACTATCATGATCAATTTTTACCTTGAAGTGTCTTCCCATTATGTAAGGTCACCATTTCTTTAGTGCATGTAGTATTTCTAACAGTTCCTTCTCATAAATATATTTTTGTAAATACTTTCCTTTGATTGGACAACTTTCAAAGGCAATGGGTCCTCCTTATTGCATTAAAACAACACCAATTCCATTTCCCGATGCATCACATTCCACAATAAATGTTTTTTGTGAAATTTGGCATAGCTAAGACCGGTGCTAGGCACATTTCCCCTTGAAGATGTTCAAAGGACTTAGCTTCTTCAGGAGTCCATGAAAATGCATCTTTCTTCAATAATGTTGTTAGAGGTGCTTCTATTCTCCCATATTTCTTTAAAAACTTGCGATAATACACTGTTAACCTGAGAAATCCTCGCAACTGCTTTATGGTTGTGCGGACTTTCCATTCGTTAATGGCTTTAATTTTGTTAGGGTATACCTTAACACCTTCGATATGACCTAGATATTCCACCTTTTGTACTCCAAAGAAACATTTGGATGCCTTTTCATATAATTGTTTCTCCTGCAATAGTTTGAGCACCTTGTCAACATGTTGATCATGATCCTTCCAAGACCTACTATAGATTGGTATATCATCAAAAAATACTAACACAAATTTTCTAAGGGTTTGAAAATGGAATTCATCAACCCTTGAAATGTAGAAGGTCCATTGGTAACTCCAAAAGGCATGACCAAAAATTCATAATGACCCTCATGAGTTCGAAATGTTGTTTTCATAATATCTTCAGTCTTCATTCTAATTTGATGATATACAGAATGAAGATCCAACTTGGAAAAATAAATTTCTCCATGTAATTCATCGAATAATTCATCAATCATAGGAATGGGAATTTTATCCTTAATAGTGAGCTTATTGAGCTCCCTATAGTCTGTACACATGCACCATGATCCATCCTTCTTGTGCACCAATACTACTAGAGTAGAGAAAAAACTTTGACTAGGTTGAATTATACCAGCCTCTAACAATTCTGCAATCATATGTTCAATTTCACTCTTTTAGAAATAAGGATATCTATAAGGCCTGATGTTTGAAGGAAAACTTTCTGGAATCAAATTAATAGCATGATATTGATCATGAATAGGTGGGAGTCCTTTGGGAGTTTCAACCACCTTGAACTGATTGTCCAAGGCTTTTTGGAGAGCTGCATAAATAGATGATTTTGATGTTGAAACTTTGAGTGAGCATAATTCTGCAATTACAGAACATTTTTATTTCTTCAAAAGCTTTTTCATGAAATTAGAACTTATTATCTCTCCTGGATTCTCTGTGATACCCCATTATTTGACTTCCTTTCCTTCTAAAAAAATTTCAAGAAAATTGCTTGAAAATTAAAAGCTATCGTCCCCAAAGATTGTAACCATTGTACTCCTAGTACAACATCAGCACCTCCCATTGGAATGGAAAGAATTTGACTATTCAATACATATTACCCCATGGTCAGTTTGATATTATGGCATTTTCGAGAGCAATTTATAGTTCCTCCATTTGCAACCATCACTTGACATCCTAGTGCTGAGTATAGGAAACAATTCAATTCCTTGGCTACCTTACACTGAATAAAATTATGGGTACTATCCGAATCAATAAAAACTATTACCTTTTTCTTCTTGATATGTCCTTCTATCTTGAGAGTTTGAGTGGTAATTCCTGCCAATTCATTACATGATATGGTCGGACTCATTTCTTCCCCTTCTAGGGTTGGTTCCTAGTGTATGTCCTCTTCTTTTGAAGATTCTTGTTCATTTTCTTCTTCCTCTTCACAATCTATGTAAAATAATTTCTTCTCAGCACACTTATGACCTTTAGTGTATTTGCTATCACAACTTTAGAAAATCCCTTTTTCTCTTTTTTCTTCCAATTTTTGTGGTGTCAACCTTGTATTTTGTGGAAGTTTGTAGGTTGTGGAAGTCTAGGAGTAGGAACACTTCCATATTTATAGATGTGAGTGGTAGGATTCTTTGTCGCCATAATTTTACATTCAATTTTTCTTTCCAGCCTAAATGCCTTATCCAATGAATCAGGTTCCCAAACACGAACTTCATGTTGGATGTTATTCTTTAAAGTCCCTATGAAGACATCAATCTTGTGTTCCTCTAGAATATCAGTTACCCTTATATTGAATTTTTGGAAGTCCTCAATGTGCTCCACCACTGAACCCTTTTGTTTGAGATTTATCAATTGGCTAAAGAAGGTGTTGCTCTTTGTATCCTCATAATGTGCTATCATTTCCTCCATAAAAATTGACCAAGTGAAAATATTTTTACGGGAGAAAATCCATCAATACAATACAAATGTATTTTGTTGTAAATGTAAAGTTGAAATGCGTACCTTTTGTGTGTTTTGCACATTATTGAGATCAAAATATTGCTCCATCTGTCGTATTCATTTTACAGGATCCTTGCCATCAAACTTCCTCATATCCATCTTTCGAATATGGTGGTTCTTCCATCCAACATTAGAGTTTATGAAATCATGATTAACATCTATTTTTTTCTCATCATGAGTTTCTTCTACTATCTTTTCGCCATTAGGAATCCTTTATTGTATCAACTTTGTCAAACCTTCCATGTCTACTTTTAGATCGTTGTCCATGTTTTCCATGTTGTATTTCATTTTTTCTTCCATATCCCCCATCTTAGCTTCCACACCTTTCTTCAAACCATCCATATTCACTTCCACACCTTTCTTCAAAACTTCCATTTCATTTTTTTTTCTCTTTGCGAGAGCGAAATTTGGTACACTTGCTCTTGTAATTTTGATAGATCATGTTGCAATTATTCATATTCATGAGTCATAGTAGAGTATTATGAGAGCTTAATGGGTTTTAAATCCTTTTTAGAAGGAATTTTAGAACCCAATACTGAAATATATGCTCAATAGGCCCTTGGAATCACTTCAAACTGATTTTTTACACAAGACTTATGCAATTCGAAAAAAAAAAATTCACACTTTTTTCATGCTTTTGAGGAGCTCTATATTGAAACTGAATTATCTCTGTGATTTCGGATCTTCAATATATGAAATTTGGCCCCAAGGTAGCTCTCTGAATCATCTTTCGAATGCCAAAGATCTGACCGGATTTGGATTCTTCAAGACAAATTTATGTCCAATCTCCCACAATGACCTAATTATGGACTGGTTCAGTAGAGAGAAATTGTTGACTTTCCACATGTCACTGTTTCCTCCTTCGGCTCTGAAATTGATAGACAGGAAACTATAGTCTGTGTACTTGTGGCCACTCTTTATAGAATTCAAATCCAATGCTCAGAGAGAGAGCTGTGAATATTTCCCCATGATCACATCGTTGAGATGAAATTCGAGAGCCTGAAAAATCCCTAACTTCCACAAATCCTAACTCCAAAAATAATTCGAGTCAATCTCTGAAAGTTTTCCAAGATTTTCCTCAAGATTTCAGCTTCACTCTGTGAAACTTTTAGCTTCTGAAGCCTTGCATAAAAAAATTATAGCAAAAAATCTGCGATGACTTGTTTAGGTTAAATTCAGGAGCTTGAAAAAAGCCCTAACTTCCACATATCATATCTCTGAAAATATTGCGAACCAAACTATGAAATCTTGCAAAAATGTTCCTTATGATTTTATATTTGCGCTCTAAAATTTTCAACTTCTGAACACTCGTAGAAAAAATGTTATAGTAAAAATTCCACGATGACCTGTTTGGAGCAGTGAAACCCTAGAATCCAAAGCTCTGATACAAAATGTTGTCAAACCAGCTCTAAAAATAGAAGAAAAGAGAGATCAACGCCTTAGAAATAAGCCACTTAAAGGGGGAAACATCCAATACATTACATAAACTAACAATTCTTGGATGCTACAAATGACCAAAACCTCCTTCTATATATAGGATTCCATGGGGCCACAATATAATCCTAGCCAACCTAAAAATAATAATTTAAGGGCACAATAATAACAATATTGGGGTTACAGGGGTACAACAATAACAATAAGGGGGCTATACTAATAACAAAAAGGGACTAAACTAGTAATATAGGTACATAACATGCAATTTTTGGATTTGTTTCATGAAGATGTCCTCATGAAAATATTTATGTTTTCCCTTCATGGAGATGCGCACAAATGGTTCTGGTCCTTACCTACTGGTACTATTTCTTCATTAAGGGATTTTCATGAAAATTTTCATCATTAATGTAAAGGACTATATTCATCTGAGTTGTTTCTTGATAACTAGTACGAATAATTTGAGTGTTATGTTCAGAATGATAAACAATATTCTTCTAGTAGTGTTATGGAAAAATTTTATGAAGTGTTTGAAAAAGGTATGGATCCAGTTCAGCTTCATATGGATCCAATTCTTCCTAGTACTCAAGATGAAGAATCTGATGAGCATGATGTACTTCCTTTGGAACCTGATATATTTCTTCCATTTAGTTCTGTTGGTTTAAGTGCCTCTAATGAGTTTTTTGTCAAAGAAACTAATCAACATTTTAAATAAGTTTTTTTTTCCCAAAAATGTAATGAAACATACACAGTTAATGAGTTGTTGCAAGGAGGACAAGAGCAGCTCAGTTTTATTGAAATAGAAAATTTTAAAAAACAACAGCTTAGTCTTTTGGATCAGCTAGATATTCCTCATATGTTTCATGATCTGGTTTCCGATTGGATGGATTCATTTTTAGCAGGTGTCTCCAATATACTAGCAGTTGAAATGACACACATGATTTATAGAAGTAACTATATGTTTCCAATTTGTTTCTTGTTTCTTATATTATATCACTTCTGGGTCTTTTCAAACAGTTGCATGCGAGAGTTTCTCTCTACTGGTCAAATGAATTTATGGTTGCATTAGAAATCAAGTTATACTTGATTAGGAAAGTTTTCAGCTGATTAGAAGTAGGAGGATGAATAAGCTTGCCACTCGAGAATTTATTTTCATTTTTAGATTTCATTTTTATTGCTGTATTTCAGTCTTGTTGAAATAAGTTGCAGAATATTGAAATCTAGCTTATGACTCCATTACCAAATGGCTAAGCATGCTGGTCTTTTTGAGTTAATGAGAAGAATTGTTAGTTAGATAAATAAGGGTTGGACAAGGCACAAAACTATGGTCCTTGAAGCCTCACAAGGAGAACATCATCCCCAATAGAAGCCATTGTTAGCACTATAATTTTTTATAATATTCCTAAAACTAGCATACAGCTAATGGGAATATTAAATTTTGTTTCTTGCACTTAGTAGGTGAATAAATGGGTGAAAGGGACCCATACTTTTCTTGTATTAACATAAAAGCCCTCTTAGTCTGAAAAGGGGATATCTTAGTGGCTATATTTTTCACTTTCCATGTATGAACAGGAAAATAATCATGTTGATTTATTCAAGTTGACCAAGTCAGCAACGCAGTATGGAGGAGAAGTCTTGATAGAGCTACAACGCAGTTTTGGAGGGAAAGTGTTCACATGGTGTTGGAAACCCTAATAGGTGGGACCCAAGTTGAGGAGGCTCACAAACCTTATAAGGAGGAAGATAGAAGACATTTGAGGTAAGCTTATGGATTATTGATTTTGGTCTACTTAGACTCTTGAGCATTCTTTAGTTGTTGAGTTGAGTATGTAGTGTGGTTCAGCACAAGGCATTCCTGCTTAGGGATTCCTTCTCCTTCATTGAGTGATCTCTTGGAGGAGTTATGTTCTTCATTTTCCCAAATTTAGGCTTGAGGCCAAGCATCCTCCTTCAGTCACATCTTTATTCCTATAGGAGGGGATTTTGTGTTGTAGGATGTTGCAGTGGGAGACTTACAGCACTGGCTTCTGATCTTATCTTTCAGAGTAGGGAGCTCCCCCTTGGTTTGTGAGATCTGTACAAGAGATTCGCGGGCTTATTTTACATCTTGGCATGTGGCTAAATCACTTCATATCCTCTACAACTCAGTTATTTGTAGAGACTGCATAATTTTCCAGAGTGCTGCAGTAGCAGGGTTTGAACCCTTGCTTGTGAGCTAGTTCCTTGGAGGAAGGGCCAACCCTTCTCCTGGAAAGCTCTGTATTTTATTACTATTTTGTAATTTTTATATTTTATCTACCTTTATACAGTGCTACAGTATAACTGTGTTTTTCAGATCCAGATTTGCATATCTATACTTCTATACATTGTACGCTCATGAAACCCTTGCCGGGTTAATCTTATCTTATATAAAAAGGAAGGAATCTCCATTTTCTCAGCCATTGGATGAGTGTGGTCTCTAGATCTATCATCTCTCATTATTTGCTGCATAAACCCTCATTAAAATAACGTTGTACTTTCTTCATTCCTTTCTGCATGAGTTAAACTATGGGTTTTGGGCTTATTTGAGACATATTAACTTGGGGACATCTTTTTATGTTGGCTAGAGTGATTTGTTTCATCTCTAATTCTGCATGTGAATTTTATATGATATATTCTAAGGGATCCAAATCCCATTCCTCACAGGTATAGCGTTATTTTCTTAAGACAGTTTTTTTATGCCCTATATTGTTGCATTTCCCCACTTGGGAAGGAAGATATAGGCCATATTATTGTTGAAGTTCATTCATATGCTAGTGAGATGTTTTTTAACATCTAATGAGCTGATTTACATTGCAATCTCATGATTTTCTGAAGCTCCAACTTTATAATATCTTTAGATATTATATTTTTTGTAGAAAACCCTTATTTTGGGATATTACAGTGGTATCAGAGCTGCCATCTTGGCTCAGCCTGTGGATTTCAGATCCAATCCATAAGATAAAGAAGAACAGGAGATTAGAATAATGGAGAGGATGAGATTACTCTCATCAATTTTTATATCTAAGAAGAGCCTCTCCAAGGAGGTTCACTAAATGAAAGAAGAAAGATGAACTGAAACTCCCAGAGTGTTTCAAGAAGGAGAAAGCTATAGTGAGACCTCTATAAGGTTTCAAGAAGAATAAGAAGACCCATGCACTTCCTATTCTCATAGAGGAAGTGAATAACAAGAAGACCACTTAGAACATGAGGTCCTGAGTGGATATTTGGTAGAGTACAAGTGCCAACCTAGGGCTTTCAAAGAGACCCTATATCTTCCTTAGTTTATCCAACTGAGAGAATAAAGAATGCCATGTAGTAGCAGGATGATAAGGGGCAATAGGTTCCTATTGTCTACTTTTTTGGATCACCCTTATGTACAACAAAACCTTGGGTGATGAAGCTAGAAGCATTCTTCCTACTACATCCAGTAGTGGAAAGAGAGGTTGTGGAGATCTCAGCACTGCACTTGGAGGGCAAGGCAAGCACCTAGTAGTTCAGCCACGTGAATCATGTAAGAGTGTCCTCTTTTTTAGATTTCACTCACCATGTAATCAAAATATTTGACAGTATAAGATCAGAGAAGGAGGAGTCCTCTTCTCCAATTGAGGATTCTTGTACCAGTGTTGTCACAATCATGGGGGGGGGGGAAGCCATCTATAACAGCAGCTGGATCAGCCAACACCTTGGAAGAAGGAGCTCTTTCAGCCACACAATATGTTCCCAGGACTCACCAAGGTATGTATGTATTTCCATTTTTTATCCTTTCAAAAAATCTTATGGGAAATCTTGGGAAGTTGTCTCCACATGATCAAGGATCAAAACACATTGCTGATGTGGAGCAACAAGCTTGCACAACACTGTGCAACTTTGGTTTGATCCAAGAAGGGATAAACATTCATTTCTTTGCACCTTTATTGATTTGCATGAAGGGTTAAGGTGCAAGATTTTGGAGGGAATAATGAGTGTTTTTCCACTTTCTGATGATGTTTTGCCTTCAGCACACTTGGATTATTTTGGATTCAAGAGGATTATTGATGAGAGGTCTTCTCTAGGAGATCTCCAAGGGGTTACATCTCAACTTCCCATGAGGTGTAAGGAGAGAAACCTACTGTGGGAGATTGCTAGTATTCATTGGGAAGATACCAAGGGGGAGAATGAATGGATACATCCACATTTGGATGAATGGAGGTGGATGGAGAGCAAGAGGTTGGTGAGCCACTTGCAGATCTATGACACCGGGTAGCAAGAAGAAAAGTTGCGTTGGCTACTCTTAAGAGAGTTTGGCCATATTGGATCATACTCTTTGTCAAGGAGTATGTGGTGGATGGAGGCATGGCATGAAACCCATATATATAATAGTAGAAAAATTGTTTGTATGGGGCATCATACAATACAACCATCATGATAATACTCTATGGCTTGTATGGGGGAGATATGAGGGAGCAGAAATAGTTGTTGTTGTTGTGGTTACACTTGGGAGAGTATGGGTAGAAATTTTCCAATAATTTTCATGATATTTCCAGAGAGAAGGAAGGTACATTCAAGGTGCAAGGAGGCTAACCTTCAACATTGGAGGATTATGAGAGGCTTCCATGTAAGAAGAAGATCTTCTCACATAGCAGCATGATGGTGGATGGCTTTGGCTTATGGAATGCCAAAGGGAGGAGTCAGGAGCCTTATTGCTAAGGCCTACAACACTATCACATGGGGGTATGTTCTTATTGATGGAGTGTTCCAAGGAGAGTATGTATGCCTTCTTCTTGCAGATTCTTATGGGGAGATTCTCATGGAAGGACTCATTCATGGGCCTCACTTTTAGCCTACTCACTATGTATGGTAAGAAATGCATTTATGTACTTGTTGATTACTCTATTGATTATTTGTATCTTCTCATCATATATGAATAGTGCATTGCTCCACAAGAGAGCAAGAGTATTTTTGGGTTTCATGGTCACTTTCGGGCCAATATTTATAATGCTAGTAGACCATCTATACATGTATTTGGGCAAGTGTATTGTTATGTTGATTGTGTACAACTGATATTCATTGTTGCTTACTACCCCATGGTGGAGGAGAAAACATGCACATCTTGTAACTCTTTAAAAAACCACTTTCCACTTGATATTCTCAAATAGCAGTTGGGGAGACTGCGCAATATCCACTTGGAAAACCATTTGTGCCATCCAAATTTGCACACAACCTTCAGCAATTTTCTGATTTGGATGCCATATGGTGATGATGTTCCATTCATCTTGTATGGAATGGTTTGGGTTGGCATGGCTCATGAAATTGGAGAGAGGATCCTTGGAGACTCAATCCTCTTCTTTCCATTTTAGCAAAATCATGTTGTAGCCCAAGATCAATATGCCCTCTACACTTATCATAAGTGGAGAGATGGACAGCGTGGGATAGGCCCTCTTTCCTATCATGTGCATCTATTCAGCCCACCTACACTTCATGAGCCAAAGGTGGAGGAGATTCTTCATGAGTTTCCATGTTGGAGGGTGACTCATTTTATATGGATGATAGCTTGGGGGTGGAGGTTTCACTTGGGAATGAAATTTTCCCATGCATTTCAAACTCCATGCCTTGAAAGGACCTCTAGACAGCACATAGTTTTATCCTTGAGTATTTTACTTTGCATGATGATATCCATTTGGAATGTATACCAAGTGCTAACTTGTATGCTTGGGAGAGACACTATGGAGTTTTCATTGTTGAGACAACATCTTATTCTTTGGGAGAGCTCATCATATGAGGATGCTACCGGAGGAGGGTAGGATAATTTCCAGTTCTATCCTTGCAGTTGCTTGAGGACAAGCAACATTTGGGAGGGGAGGACTGTAATATTCCTAAAATTAGCATACATCTAATGGGAATATTAAATTTTGTTTCTTGCACTTAGTAGGTGAATAAATGGGTGAAAGGGACCCATACTTGTCTTGTATTAGCATAAAATCCCTCTTGGTGTGAAAATGGGATATATTAGTGGCTGGATTTTGCACTTTCCATGTATGAACAAGAAAAGAATCATGTTGATTCAGTCAAGTTGACCAAGTCAACAGTGCAGTATGGAGGAGCAGTCTTGATAGAGCTACAATGTTGTTTTGGAGTGAAAGTGTTCACATGGTGTTGGAAACCTAATAGGTGGGACCCAAGGTGAGGAGGCTCACAAACCTTATAAGGAGGAAGAGAGCAAACATTTTAGGTAAGCTTATGGATTATTGATTTTGGTCTGCTTAGACTCTTGAGCATTCTTCAGTTGTTGAGTTGAGTATGTAGTGTTGTTCATCACAAGGCATTCCTGCTTAGGGATTCCTTCTCCTTCATTGAGTGATCTCTTGGAGGAATTATGTTCTTCATTTTCCCACATCTGAGCTTGAGGCCAAGCATCCTCCTTCAGTCACAGCATTATTCCTGTAGCAGGGGATGTTGTGTTGCATGGTGTTGCAGTGGGAGACTTACAACACCAGCTCCTGAGCTTATCTTTCAGAAGAGGGAGCTCCCCCTTGCTTTGCAAGATATGTACAGGAGATTCCAGGGCTTATTTTACATCTTGGCATGTGACCAAATCATTTCCTATCCTCTACAGTGCAGTTATTTGCAGAGACTACGTCATTTTCCAAAGTGCTGCAGTAGCAGGGTTTGAACCCTTGCTTGTGAGCTAGTTCCTTGGAGGAAGGGCCAACCCTTCTCTCGGAAATCTCTGTATTTTATTCTTCCTCTATAATTTGTATATTTTAGCTAAATTTATATAGTGATATAGTATAACTACATTTTTCATATCCAAATCTTCAGATTTGTACTTCTATACATTGTACTCTCATGAAACCCTTGCCGGGTTAATCTTATCTTGTATAAAAAGGAAGGGATCTCCATTTTCTCGGCCATTGGATGAGTGTAGTCTCTAGATCTATCATATCTCATTTTTTCTGAATAAAACCTCATTAAAATAATGTTTTACTTGCTTCAGTCCTTTCTGCATGAGTGAAACTATGGGGTTTGGGATTATTTGAGACATATTGACTTGAGGAGATCTGTTTATGTTGGCTAGAGTGATTTGTTTCATCTCTAATTTTTCATGTGAGTTTTATATGATATAATCTAAGGGATCCAAATCCCATTCCTCATAGTTATAGAATTATTTTCTAAAGACAATTGTTTTATGCCCTATATTGTTGCATTTCCCCACATGGGAAGGAGGATATGGACCATATTATTGCTGAGGTTCATTCATGTGCTGGTGAAATGTTATTTTACATCTAATGAGATGATTTACATTTCCAAGCTCATGATTTGTTGAAGCTCCAACTTTAGAATATCTTTAGATATTCTATTTGTTGTAGAAATCCATTATTTTGGGATATTACATTTTCCAAAGTCTGGTCACTATTGTAGTTGTGTCGTTGATCCTCTCTTATCTCTTAACCTATCGTTGAAGGTCCTGGAGGTTTAAAATGTGTTTTTATTTTATCATTTTTAAACCAAAATCCAAATTCCAGCACTCAAATTCCATTTAAATCCATTTTAAACCCTCTAAATTCAATTATGTTATGCTTTGTTATCTCACCGTTGGGTTCCTTTGTTGTGCTCCTGTAGCGTTTAAAAACTTCAAAACTCCTTTGTTACACTTTGGGCCGCTTTATTTATTTATCAATTTTCTGCTTTAAAACCATTAAAAGGAAATACTTGATCCCAAATCGCAAATTTTCGATGCATTCACTTACTCTTGCCTCCTTAATTCCCCGATTGTGATAATAGTGGGACCCGCCTACCGCCATGTCATACCGCACTATCATATTGCTTTGTGGACCCACCTTACCTTATTTCGTAATCGTCATTTCACAACTCCTTTTTTATCATCTTCTGTCGCTTCCAAAAAACCATCGATTGCGATAACACTAGGACCCATTTCCCTACCACATCACTTCGCATATCGCATATCGCAAATCCTATTGCTAACTATCCATTTTTCCCCCTCCGATTGCGAAATGTGATAATCCTCTAATTGTGAAATTTGATAATCCTCCGATCCCCAATATGCGATAAGCTCTGATCCCTGATTTGTGTTAACCCCTTCGTTTTGTGATTGTGATATATCACATTGCAATTTTGCCCTGATAATGTATTCACTTCGCTCCACTCTGTGATATATTTTAATTCACTTACTCCTTCTGCTTGTTATTATTCCACTTAATAGATTCTCACGTTTATTGCTCCATTCCCACACCTTTCACTTACTTTCCATTCCTGTGCTTCACTTCACTCCCCTCCACTCTCATCCCGACACGTGGCCAGTATCATCACACTTTCGAAAGCATAAGAAGGATTTCAAAGGTAGTTACAAGTTTTTTTTAGGAATTTCTGGAAGCACTTGTTTTAAAATATTATGATATCTATCAGTAAACATAACAGCTCCTCTTCAAAGCTCAAAGACAAATCTCTTATCTTGGTCAGGGTATTTATTGTTATTCGAATATTGAAGACCTGTTAAAACAAGAGGTGTTTCTCACCTGAAAGATGGTTATCCTCCAGTTGGTTACACCTTTGAGTTAGTTGCTCCTACACTTTTTTTATATAAGGGTGAAGGTGTTCTTTTTAGTTGGTAGATTTCACTTTTTGTGGTGGCAGTTTTTTCCAAGAAAAGAGAACTCAGCCACCTCGAGCTCCATACTTCCATGATCTATCTTCATTTCTATTTCTATTTTTTATTTTATGTTTTGGATAAGCTCTACTATATGTAGAGGGTTGTAATAAAGTCTCAGAAACAGATTTTCACTTTTTAAGGAGGATTTTTACATAACTCATTTTTGTATATATACTGTGTAATGAAAGTAGAAAAGGGATTGGTTGGTTATCTATTTCATGGAATATTGTGTTGTATACTTTTGAACATATAAGATATCCAAAAACACTCTTGAGGACTCATAAACTGTGTGGTATGTGTATTTTTTCCCCTTTTATTTTTACATGCTTTATCTGTCTTTCCAGATTTATCATAAAAGTTCTATCTTATGTTTTTATTAGTCTCACGAACCTCCAAGACATATGGATCTATTTTTGTAATTCTTGTTCCAAGCTTTCTTGATTCAGTATAAATTGAAGATTTTTCATAAGCTTTCCTTGAGGTGGAATTAAATCTTGTTTCATGTTTTTATAAGTCTTTTGATCTAGCATGCATGTTAATATGTTTTTGTTAGTCTTGTTTCATCAAGAATTCCTGATTCAAGAGGTCATGTTAGTCAAAAGTATTCCTTGTAATGCGATTCTTAAAACGTAGAGTTAGATTCTTGTAATTATTTTAAAAGCATTCTTTCACTATACATTTTAGATTTAGAATTTTTATTTACCTTTCCTCTTAGCAGTGGTCTTATATTTTACATATCTACATTTTGTCTTCCATTATTCTAACCATCAAGCTACAAAATCAAACTTGCTACCACATCATTCACCAGTTCCCTCATATGTGTGAGAGATTCTTATCTACTCAAAACCCATTTCAGTGTGTATGAGTTTCAACCACTTTCCAAAAAATTCAAAACAAACTATAAGAAAATCACTTGAGCTTAATATGTGTCCAGTCAGGATCTTGTCACAATTCAAGTGTTGATTCCAACGCTAACAAGTGAAAATTTTGGTGTTGTTGCATGACATATCTTTGTTAAAATCGAGGGAACAGTGCATGATTGTCAAAGGCCAACATCCAAAAAAAAAAATTGTGTGATTTAAATGATAAATTTTTTAATTCTCTAGGTCTCATGTAAGAAATAATTTTTTCAAATTATAATGCTAAAATCAATAGATATTGCATGCACCTATAAATCTCATAGTCATTTCTACCATGTATGTCTACTTGGAATCTTTATTCCAAGATGAGTGACTATAGAATCTTAAATTATTTTATTTCTAGTCAATTTTGGTGCAATATCTTTTTCTCAAATTGACACATTTTCTAAAGTACATATGCAATTCAATGTTGTTATAGTACTATAATTACAATTGAGTGATGGTTTTTATTTGCAATTTCTATAGTCTTGTGTGGCTATAATGTTATTTGTTACTTATGGCATAGTAGATAATGCTTTCAATGGCTAGAAAACAATATGATACAAAGTCACATTTCCCACCTTGATTTTCAATTTATTGTACTTAGTGTACTATTATTACAATTGGGGGATTATTTTTTATTTGTGATTTCTTTAGCCATGTGGTGACTAGAATGTTATTTTTTTTATGACATAGTATCTAATGATTTCAATGGCTAGAAAAAAATATGATACAAAGTCACATTGCTCATCTTTGGTCATTGTTATTTACATAATATATATATATATATATATATATATATATATATATATATATATATATATATATATATATATATATATATATATATATATATATATATATATATATATGTACCTTGCATAAATTTTTGTATACAGTTTTATAAATACTACTATTAACAATGCAAATAATCCTACTTTCGAAAGCATTATGGTTCTCATGTAGTCTCATTTTAAGTGTGTCAATCTCTTAATGATTAGTGGGTGATCATGAATAAATTTGAACTATGTATAGGAAATTCATGAAGACAAATTATATAGAACTAATGTGATTAATTTTATTGTGTCATAAATCATAGAGAGAAAATTTATATATAATAATTCTAAAATCATATATATATATATATATATATATATATATATATATATATAAACTAGAATTTTAATGGAAAAAAATTTCATAGGTAGTTGTGCAAAAAAATACAATGTGTGGTGTGTTTATTGATCAGAACACTTATATTTTTTCTTTGGTGCTTCTTGATACATAGAAATATCAATTATTAGTATTTCTAGCTGTCACTTTTTCCATTAACTACATGCATTGTTCTTGTCCAACAATTATCTCTTGGTTTTGTTCCCCCATATGCACATACTAGCTATGACACCTTCTCCAAATGCTATGATGTGGATATGTCAAAAGACTATGATTTTCATGTTTTAACCATAGATATGCTCAATGAATTGCAACTATATTCATTTGCACCAAGTCTTACAAAACAAATATTACATTATGCTAGGAATCTAAATACTTTACAGTTTTTTTGATAGCATAATGTATTTATAATGCAGCAATAGGTTAGTAACTTAGACATTGTGCAATTAATAGCTTTATAGTAATAAGCATTTGAATATGTTTATTATTTCAATAAATTTTTGAATATGATTATCGTTTTAAGTAGCTTTGTGGTTGTTATTACATAAATCTATATTGTAATTGGTTTTTGAAACTAATGTTTGGATTCTATTTGATTTATACATTTTGAAAAGAATTTACAGTAATTGTCAAAAAAAAATTAATGGAATTTTGAAAATTATTAAAATGATAATAGCGCTTTTATTGGTATTATCTTAAATTGTATAAGTCTTTAATTTTTAATTATATTTCAATTTCAAAGAATGAAATATTCAAGGTTCCTTATGCCCATTTTGTCTACTCCTTTGTCATAGTCTTGGGTACTCATTTTCACAGTATTGTCAAACAAAAACCAGGAAAAACAAATAGTCACAAAGAAAATTTATACTACATAGTATATAAGGTCTAACAAATTTCTAGTATCATATGTGGTGATTGAAAATTCAATGCATCCATGCTCTTAATGCTATAAATCATTGTCACATTTGGATAGTTTTTCACATTGTCTCAATATACTTCATGGAAATGAAAAATATTTTTGTGTTGAAAGAATGAAAATTGCAAAAAATTGAACACAAGTTATATAGATTCAATTTACATAGATTAGAGAATTTGTACTATTATTCTAGTGATTGTTTATTTGACTCATTTTTTTTTCTTCTTCACTTTCATTATAGTTCAACTGAAATATGACATGGAATTTTAAACCACTTTTGAAATTTCTTATTTCATGGAGATGATGTTGCTTTGAATTCATTGCATACATAATTGACTCCTGAATACCTTCACGATCTTCATGATGTTAATGATCTTGAAATGTACTTGGAAGGATTTTATAAACCTTCTTATATTTTTTCTCAATCTATAATTTTCTTATGGTGGGATGCATTATGTATCAAACGGTTCTCCAAATGGTTTTCAGTTCCAGTTAATGTTTGGGTATTTACAAATGGCCAACCATATCTATGGTTCAATTTAGAGATTGATGGATATCAATATAATATTTTTCTACATAACCAAAATCCTACATGTGGACATTTTGAACCAGTCTTGTTACATAGCACAATAGATAGTGTAGCTTCAAAAGATAAATAAATTGGCTCATGAATTTGTGCATACCAATTCTCACTTGGACAGTTTGACATATTTTCAATTAAGAAAATTTTATCTGAACAAGGGTTCTTGATCTATCAACAAAATTTCAATGACTTCCATGATTCTTTGATTGAGAATATTTGGAGACTTGCACCATGGTTTGATATGTATAATATGAGAAAAAAAATTGCACAAAATTTTTACAATTGTTTCATTTGCAATAACAATATAGCTACCAATTTCTTAAGACAACACCTGAATTCAAGAAACATTGAACAAGAGAAATGTATCAATTATTGGAAAGATTATATTATAAACTTGTCAATGCCATATGCATATGGACATATAGAGGGAAAAGGTTTTATAATACAATGGATATGTGAACTACTTGATGTTAACATATGTATATATATATATATGGAATATAAAAATAAAATATATTCCCTTGAGATTCTATTCATCAAAAACTTGCTCCAAAGTCTTGAACACCTTATGCATGTACCAATATATACATGACATGCACATGTTCGTTCACTTCTGGAAATTCATAATGTTGAAAATATTAATCACAAAGACAAGACATGACAATTCCTTCAAAGAACCTGAGAAAGAGAAAATTTCAACAAAATCTCAAATGTACCACGTATATATCTTGTTAGCAAAGAATATAGTTTTACTAGATCTTCTACTCAACTAAAGCATTTGTTAGTTGGCAATGCAATATCAAAAAAAATGAAAATCAGTTGAAGTATTGAATAATTTCACATCATCAAATGAGGAAAATAATCCTTTTTCAATGGAGACACAAAATAAAAATAAAAAAGGTATCTGCCTCTCTTTCCAATAGATATATTAAGTGGCACACTCACTTACATCAATTGAAACCTGCAATATGAGCACAACGTGATATAATACAAGAAGAAAAAAAGCAACATGTAAAGTCAAATAAAGAAATTGAGGCATATTTTCAATCAATCCAAGACACGCCTACATATGCATGTTGCATTTGTGATAGATTTTCCTTTGTAAAGGACATGCAATATATTAACAAATACATATTATCTAATATTTTCCATATTATGCCTGCATCAAACTTCAAATCCATTAAATTTAATGAAAAAATATGAAAAAATTGTAATAATTCAATACTCAATGAAAAAGTGCCTACATTTGCATCACCTCTTCATATTCGACGAAATGAAAATTTGATCTTTGTTGCACAATTGACATATTAGGAAGAGATATTAGTGGCACCAAGGATGTATTTTTCCCAAATAAGACAAATTGGTTACAAAAAATCACAAATTGGATTAACAAGAACAATCATAAATGTCCCTTCTAGCCTAGATAGAATTCAAATAGCACTGCCTATAGATATTGATGACAATATGATAGTGGGAATTAAGCTAAAAAAAATGGAATACAAGAATTCATATTTGTCTAGAAATATTTGACCCAAAAAGGTGATGTCTACATTAGATGACTTGTAAAACACATCACTATACAAGAGCAAACAAATAGTAATCAACTATGAATGGAATTTTTTTTTTTATTAAAGTATGCTAGATCATCAGAACGATAGTCCAAAAATGAAGGAACTAGACTCACCAAATGCAGATAAAGATCTAGAGCCATAAACTAGAAAAAAATGCACATATTTATTTATAGGCCCACCTTATCCATGGTCTTGATACAAGAAAAATACAAATTGCACCTTTTTAAGCCCTAAGTATTTTTCAAGACAAATTCTTTGAAGAAATGAACTTCCTGACACTGTTCTTTGGATATTTTAGTGCCTGTAAATTTTCCAGTCATCGGTGATAAAATGTGCTTTTACCAAGTGTGTTGATTGGGTCCTTTTGCAAATTTTTATAGTTTCAACAAGGGTTTCAATAAAATAAAATTGGTTACTAGTTAGTGTGTCTAGGTTTTTTGACTAATCCTTTAAAAAATTTCCATGTTTTGGTCACTGTCATCATAAATTTATATTTTCCATCCCTCTAAAGTGCTATGGTCCTCTCAGTCATAGTATCATGGTTGGCATTTAGTTCATTTTTCATCCATTAGGTCACTAGAGTTTCACTCATTTCCTAAATATTCAGTTTCCCCACACTCTACTACACTCCCTAAACCCCTTCCACTCTCTCACACTCTATCCCTAATATTCTACACTCAAACCCTAGTCCCTACACCATCATCACTATCCTATGCTGCATTTTTGGTAGTTTAGGGTTTGGGAGTGTCTTTTAATTCACTACACTAATCCCTATACCATTTTTATCATTTTACACCCCCTAAACCTCCTAACACTCTCACCTACACTCCATATACCTCCCCTAACCTTTTTCACAATCACATTCCTCTCATTTCCCTCACTTTCTCATAAACCCTAGCCTATTGCTACACTTTTGACACCTTCCTAGGTTAGGGTTGTGTTTTTCCCTTTTCTAAGCCTACCCCTGACTCATTTCCTAAAATTATACTTCCCTACACTCCCTAACATCTATCCCTAACCCTAAAATTTTTCACAAGAATTTATAATCCCTCTAACCCCTTCATCTCCCTCCATTCCTAAAATTGCCCTAAAATATCATGTTTTCTTAAGAGCAAACCCTAATGTTTCCTCCTAGTAATATATGATTTCACCATGGAAGTAGAGACCACATACACTAACAATAAAAAATACAATAATGGGGTACATGCTTCAATATTTGAGCCATCTAACATCAAATATATGAATGCCTCACAAACTCATCAAGAGGTCATTTGTTGTACATAGGGACAGTTATGCTTAAAGTATGTTTCTAGCCAAATAGAAATGAGTTTGAAAAAAATGAAAGAGATTTGTGTCAATAATAGAAAATTTAACAAAACCTTCCTTCATTTTATACACAGGTGTTATTATTTTGGAGAAATTCCCAAAATATAGTTGCTATAGGAGAGTTGTTGTACTTTTGGGGTGATCTTGAGAAAATGAATTTTTCTCTATCATGGAGTGCCCAAAGACTTTTTTGATGATTCAAATGATAAATATAAAAAAAAATCCAATGATATATCATGAGCTCAATTTAGATTTCAATAAGGCCTCCAAAAGTGGTCTACAAATCTCACGATGTGCATTTCCTTCTAGCACTGCGCTTTTTGACCAGTTTTGGAAAAAGTCATTTTTCATGTGATTAACTCCATCATTTTCAATGCTCAAGGAAATTTTGGACAACTTGACAGGAACATATTTCCAATGAGCTATCTGGAGCTCAATTTTGACTTGATAAAGGTAGTCGAAAATTAGCTTGAAGGTCACGTTGTGCTTTTTGCACTCACATTGTGCTTTTTCCAATTTTCCTGCTATCTTTATAATTTTGAATTTTTCTAAGTTGGTTGATGAATTTCATGAAATTTTACTCATGTAATTTTGTAAATAAAGTGTAATTATGTATATTATAGTTACTAAAGGTAGATACATCAAGTAAAATTTGTATTTTTTGTCAAGTGAATCAATTTCACCAAAAAAGGGAGAGTTTGTTGACCTCCCTAGTCATTATGATTCTAGTTGAGGATTTTGGGGAACATCTCCACAAGTCATGGATTTGACCCTTGAGAGTGGGTAGAAGTTTTTTTGGTCTATATTTTTCATTTTCTTTTCCATTACAATGGTTGGATGTTGTAGAATTGATCTTTGAACACTAGTGTATTCAATCATTTTTGGCAGGAACTAATTGACAGAGTTGCAACTATTTTAGTGGGATTCCTGTTATATGTGTTTTAGCAGTGTTACCTCTTATGTTTTAATGTGTTTGAATGTATTATGCTTTCCATATTCACTTCCATCTCTCAATGTGATTGAATCCTAAATTGTATAAGTAGATTTCATTATTTTGATGCTCTCTTTTGGAGGAATTATCATAGTTGTGTTTCATTTTCTTCTTATAGAAAATAATTAATGATTTCCATGCTCCTTTTGAAACCCTACCAATATAATCACACTCATCAAGATTCCTGAAAGTGCTAAAGTGTGTGCCTACCTTTCCCCGTCAGATCTCTGCAAGTCTGATCCTCAGTGCCCTGACCTAGTTCTTCCTAGACCTAATTCACCATCCAACACCAAAAAATCAATCAAAAAAACTCTAGAGACTATTATACCTAGCCTAAAATCCTCATTATCCATTCAATTTGGTTTTGATATCATGGAGAGAGCCCTCTCCTACCTAGTAGGGCTAGCTGCTAAGCCAAAGCGGTCTATGGTTATTTTTGCTGGTCTCCTTCTGAGCCTTCAGAGATCTGGTGGAGTGATAATAGGTTCGAGTCACCCTAATGATGTTATCAATCATTTTCGTATAAAATATTGCACAATGGGAATTGTTTCACACGTTTGGTGGCTTTTCAACACATATTACAAATGTATTTTTTAAAGCAATTCATATTTTGATAAATCAACTCATCTTGGATTTTTGTTCACAAAGGAGAACATAGAGGACAAAAATTATTTGCTAAAGACGTAAAAATAAAACCAATCTTTAAAAATTATTAAAATCACCATTTTCATATCAATGTCTAAGAAGAATTTTCAAATCTCCTAGATATTTTGAACATTTACAAACATATATATTTGCAATGATATGACAGCTTGGCCCATCGTCTTTCATTGTCAGGTTCAATAGTGTTGAGCATCTTTGGGAACTATTGATAAGTTCACTAAAAATACAAAGGATTGACTCTAACAAATCAAGAAAACAAATTTGATGATGAATGCATTGAAACATTGATCAAACATAAACCATCCATCTATATTCGATATTATAAGCATATAATCTCATCACTATGTTCCTTGATAACAAAAAATAATGAATTATTTGCTCAAGGTTATTTTTTTACTATAGAATTTGAAAGTGGAGGAACATAGCATGAACATGGATTACTTTGGATTCAATATGCTCCAATATATCAAAAATCCCCCGATGTCTATGTCATAGGTTTCATTGATCAATATTTGACTTCTGATTCAATAATTTTTTCAAATCAGATGATTCAACTTAAAACTCATCACCACACAAAACCTTGCAAAAAACATAAAAATTGTACTTATATATTTGGTTTCCCTATACCACCAATTGATGAAACTTGTATCTTTTACCCTTTTTGTAGTGAAAAAAATGATATCCAAATAATGAAAAAGAAATTTTAATTATTTATACACGACAAATCCTATTAAAAAACATAATGTTTTCCATGTTTTTAGTTGATATTGGAATTAACAAACAAGAATACATCATTCTCTTATGATTTTGTATTACTCGGAAAATTTTACAACTCAAAAGAAATCCATGTGATGTGTGGATAAATGAATTTGCAAAAAAAATCCTTCATTGTGGCAACGAAACACATATGCTCAATTTATTTTGGATGCTTATGTTGTAGTAGCATATTGCAACTCTTATATGACAAAAATGGATCGATCCATGACAATTGCATTCAAACAAATTCGAGAAAATTGCATATCTTGTGAAGACAACAAAATTAAAATTATTCGTAAGCTTGGAAACACATTTATAAATATGAAACAAATGTCAAGTCAACAAGCATTCCACAGTGCTATGTCAATTCCTTTGTATTCAACTTCTAGAAAAACAATTTTCCTTAACATTGCTCCAATTGAAAAAAAAAACATATGTTCTAAAAATACCTATTCTTTTAGAGGAAGAACCCGATAAATCTAGAGATATTGTTTGCATGACCAATACTAATAAATATGTTGCACATTTTTTTTCCCTTGATAAAATTTTCTTGGCAGAATACGTTTCTTCTTTTTCAATCACAAAAACAACATCAAAAAAATAAAACGTCCATGTGTCATAATACTCATTTGATGCGATGAACACATGGATCCAGAAAACCATTATAGATAAAAAAAATTAATCTACATCCCATACAGAGAGTCTGAATACACATTAAATAAAAATGAAGAGACATGGACTGAAGCAGAATTTTCGCATAATCACATTTTCGATGTCACTAAAAATAATTTTCTCGTTTAATCACACCATGGGGTGATATTAAAATTTCTTCTACTAAAATTTCATCCCAAAGTGATGAGATATTTATTCTTCACTTTCCATCAGAAACTGGCAATAGGGATTTTTCTAATGAAAATTATGACATTCGACAAGACTTGCAAGATAAAATGCAATTCAAATTAAGAATCTATTTGTTTTGGACACATTGGAATACCATGAATTTATGAGACAATTAAATCAAGAGAAACAATTAATAATTAAACAAATAGTTGTATGGAAAAATAATATTTTTGGTAAGTTATTTTATTTCTCCATCACTAGAAGTGAGGGTACATGAAAGGCATTCACTACACAAGCACTTTACCATGAACTAGTATAGCTTTATAAGAAAGACTTACAAAGTGATCCTTTGAAAAAAAAAAAAGGTCTAATACTTGCATTTACTGGCAAAGCTACATATATTTCACACGGTGTCACAGTCCATCCAACTTTTCATTTTCCACTTTTACCATGTCACATTATTCCATTGGATTCTAACATGCTTGATATATTGAGCAAATAATACAAACAACTTAAATTCCTATTAATAAAGGAGGCTTCGTTAATTAGCTCTCGATTTCTATATAAAATTTCCAAGCGACTTCGTGAAATTATGCACACTCCAACTTCACGTTTGGGAACCTTCACATAATATTCTATGGTGACCTATGTCAAGCACTGCCTATATGTGATTGTTGGATATTTGAACATCCACATATTAAAGTAACTAGTTCTCCTTACAACTTTTGGAAAGAAAATGTGAAAACTTATGAACTAAAATAATGCAATAAGATAATAAAGAATTTGTATTCATCTTAAAAATAACTAGGACATGTTCACATATTAATAATGATCTTGCATTCTTGAACAAACATTGTTATAGATCGACCCCAAATGATCCAAATTTTCGATACCTTTGTTATTTAAACAATAATGTACATGAATATATTGAAATAATGTTGTATGTCATCAACAAAGAAGAAATTATATTAAATTAATACGATAGAACAATTGAATCAAAAAATATAAATTGAAATAAACACATACCAAAGAATTTACCGTGTTCCATTGTGCTCAAATAAAATACACATATGGAACTAATTGGTAGAAATTAAAACATTCAGGATGGCTTGGTCAATGGTGCTTAAGGAATTTTTAGAGCATCCACAAAATTTGAAAATGGTGCAATTTGGATCGAATTTGTTGATCCAATTTTTGGTACTATTCAACGGGAAAAAATGGCACATTTGTACAAATATGGAATAATGTCTACCTGGACACATTACTATAGTTTGTAGGGATAATGAATCAAACAAAAAAATTAGTTTTACAAGAAAACAATTCCTTGTTCAACTGGCATGTGCACGAACTATACATCGATCACAAGGGTTAACAATAGACAAATTGGATTTTTAATCAAAATGAGTTAGGCAACATGGACTTGTCTATATTGCACTTTCTCTTACCAAATATATTAAATCCTTGTATTTATTAAATAAATTGGAACATGGTAACTTTTCCATCAATGACAAAGTTGTTATTGAGCTAAATAGATAGAAACAATTCCTCTTATGAGCTTGAATATATCATATATCAAAGTAAAAAAAATGATGATTTGACAATATTTTCATTGAAAACTCGTAGTTTCTCCTTGAATTTTGAAGATATCATTGTTGATTATAATTTAATGAGTGGTTTCATTCTTTGTTTCCAAGAAACACAATAAAAATCCCCTCCATCAAGTCCATTATTGTCAAGAAAATATCACTACATACATTTATTACCATTTACATGGAATTATCGCATACTACATAAAACATATTGTAGTTGACATACAAGGAGCCAAATTGAATCAAAAATTGCAACATTCCATGTTGAAAAAAAAAAACATTACAGTTCCAAATGTATATATTGCACCCAATTTAAGCATTGAATAAATAATTGAATTCATCAAGTTCATTTTAGAGCATGCATGTAACAACTGCCCAATTGTGTTTATTGGTGATTTCAATTTGGACATGTTGCAAAATATCCATCAACAAAAAAACTACTTTCAATAATGAAAAATAATGACTTCAATTTTCATATAATAAAAAAAACAACAATTATTTTTCTAGATCATTTTTGGACAAACCTTTCATGTAGTATTGTTTCTTTCCATGTCTTCGATGCTTATTGGACATATCATCATAGAATTTGTCTTACCATATCTATCTTGTTGGCTTAAGTCATCTTTCCAATGTTCATACTCTAAAACTTCATTGTTGACTTGTCACAATATTTGTCACATTTGAAAATGTGCACATTTGACATATGTTTTGATTTGCAAACATTTAAAAACAAAGAAATTCAGATATAAAACTTGGAATATCAAATTCTGGTAAGTCTTTGAACCATCGACATAACTTTTTTCAATTTTTCTTTTATAATTGTAATTTTTTATGTCATGGTTACCATGGAATTTACACATTTTGGTTTTCATTTTTTGGAATTTTGTTCTGTATGCTGAATAGCATTATTTTATTTATATTTTAGTTCATATTTCATTATTTCATGTGCAACAGCATTTGAAAAAATATATATATATTGTAGCCATGGTGATTCTTAATAACACATTCTAAAACTGAAATTTATGTGTAATTTTCAATGAAATCTATAAAACATTTACTTATTGTAACTTATGCACATTTACTACATAGCCACCAACAATGGCTAAGAGTACTATAAAAACAAAATACATGTATATATAATGTATCAATGTAGACTATATGTTGTTTTAAACATTCTTTATACACTTGTTTCAAACTTAATGACTTGCATTTTCGTTTTATGCCAACGATTGTCTAGTTATTTGGAAAAATATCATGGAAATACCTAGCTCTAGAAAACAATCATTCGAAGAAGAAACAATGGAAGATGAGAAACTAAAAAGGTTAGGTTTGTGTTGCACTGAATATTTGTATAGTCAAATGACATATCTGCATTAAATCAATGCCAATGTTTTTTAGAGCATATTGTTCTAACTTTTTATATAAATGGACCAAAAACAATGGAACCAAGATCCTCATCAATCATTAAAATATGCTCAGGAGAATATGAAAATACTTTAGGTGATATCTTGCTTATTTATGGGACCTCACAAACTAAAATTCCTAACTCTCCTACAAATTCGCAGTTCCTCCGTGCTGATTTGGTTGATAGCCATGGTGAGCTGACTATTACATTGAACATGAGAAACGATCTTATTGAGTGTTTCCAAAACATATTTACTATTGGAAACAATGTTCAAATTATATATTTTTCGATAAGAAACAATGCATTTATGAACAAGGAGACACAAAATATTTCATAGTGTTACAAGAAAAAACCATGGTTGAATCAATTGCACATGTTTACAAAAAATGAAAATTGGCTCCAGATACAACAATACAGAGTCTTCTTGTCTCAAATGATACGTATGTAGTTTTTTCAATAGGAGAAATAGTGATAGGTTGTCAAAAAAATAACAAGCAACTTAAAATCAATATAAAATATGTTGAAGTTGTTGATGACAATGCCATTGTAAGTCTGATGCTACAATAATTATAATTAAATTTTCAGCACAAGGTAATAGTTTCTTTGAAATTGTGTTGTTGTATCTTTGTTTTCCTTTGTTATCAAGGTAGAAATTATCTCATTATTTCTTGCACAAACTGCTTAATAAAAAATATGTTACTTGATTCCTTACAATTGTTATTGAATCATAGTCATAGAGAACATTTTTTAAAAATATAATATGAATTGGCATCAAATATGACTCCACTCTATTAGTTCAAAAACATTGTTATAAAGGATGTGAAAGGTAGTCAAAAATTGTGCTCTGGATCAACAACTTTTGTTGAACCATTGAATGATGAATTTGCAAGAGTGCATTTATTATCTTTTGTCATGTCAAGAACACAAGTATGTTTTCTAATAGCTTCTTCAACAGTTTTAGTTTGATGCACAAAATATTTCATTTTAATGATACATATTTGAACCTAACAATTCAATTTTCTAGAAAAAAAGAAAAAAACATATCGAAGAAGTGTTGAAAGCCAAAAATGTTTTCTCTCCTCCTTTCCAGCGAATTTACATTAAATGCAAATAACTCATTCATCCAAACACGTCTAAATGCACAATTTTTAAATATGACAGAACATTTAACTATGAGCATAGTGTTGAATGCACACTGGAAATAGAGAGTTTCAAAATTGATTGTATGTTATAGATGTCCTAGCTAAAAGATCATTTACCACTTATTACTGAGACAAGATTTCAGCAATACATGAAAAACACATCATCTAAAATTTTATTTATGAAAACTTTGTATTCGAGGTCATTTTAATTTAACATTTAACAATATTAATGCAAAGATAAAAGAGTTGTGACCAACATACAAAGATCTTCATTTGTATATCAAGTTCATACATTTTGAAATTTAGGATATTCTTCCTGTTTTCATTTTTACTTTTTGTATTTCACCAACTCATAGCTCACAAATACTTGTAGCAACACTAATGTATGGTTTTTCTTTTATTGCGGGTTCCAGAATTACAAAACACAAAAAACATGTAGTCGAGTAATTTCTGGATATTTTCTACAATACCTCAATCACGAATATTTTACTTTCCTTTTTTTTAACTATTTATTGTTTTCTTTTTCTTATAACTTTGAAATCAAACATCATTTCTTGTTGCAAATGAAAAAAAATCAACATGCACATTATGCAATATATTATTTCAGTTATATATCAAAATTTCTGCGAGACTATGGTCTATTTTTTTGTTAATAAGAACATAATATCTCAGTTCCACAGTAACATAAGTAAGTCCAAAATACTTATTATGCCATATATATATATATATATATATATATATATATATATATGCCAATATTTTTCTCTCCAATGTTGAAATATTAACTTGGATTCTCATCTGTTGTAAATTCTGGAATTATATTCTATTAAGAAAAAAAAGGAAGAAAATAGTTGCATGTGTATCAATGTTGTTGAAGTAATTCACTATAGGAGAATTAAGATATTTGTGTTCTAGTTTTCTTTTCCCATACATAAAATTGTCCTTATTTTCCTATTTGCATAATTTTTTTCATGTAGTGTTCATTTGATAAAGATTTTTTGTTCTTTTTTTCTGAGATATATAGTGTTGTGTTGCAGTTATATACAATTGCAAATTTATTGTGTAGTGAATTAAGAAAATTTGTTTCTCATTTCTGTTCTCTAGTTTTTTTTGTCTCTTCTTAAAATTCATTTCAACTTAGAAAAAAATTTACAAATTTAACTATAATCTAGGCATATTGTGGTTTTATTGATAGTTTATGCTTCAACTATGGTCCTCAATTATCTTTTAGTTGTTTTTCCCGAGACATAGATGGAAACCAATGTGCATAGTTACTACAGCAACTTGTTCTTTCAAACTTTTATGCCAACCTAGTGCATCATTTTGTTAATAGGACCATAATATATCAGTCGCACAACATTGTATAATTCCAAAAAAATTATTATACCATATTATATACATACGCATGTTTTTCTTTCCATTGTTACAATATTAACTTGAATTCTCATTTTCTGTAAATTCTGAAATTTTGTTGTCTTAAGGAAAAAAGTAAAGTTGCAAGTATCACAATTGCTTAATTTCGGTATATGTTCAATGAAATCATCTGTATCAAAAAAAAAAAAATTCCTCTACATGATCATTCATATGTTTGTTTTCTCTCTTTTTGTTCGCTATATCAAATCTTCCATAAAATTTATTTTTCTATTTGCACAAGTGTTTTTTCACGATGAGTGATTTTGTTGATTGGCTTTCTTGTACAAAGAGTTTTATTTCCTAAGAGTTTTATTTCCTAAGCTATATAGTGTTGGATTCCATTTATATATAATTTCAAATTTATGATATAATGAATTAACAAATTGTGCATCTTATTTACGCTTTCTAATTTATTTTTCTTTCCTCTTATAATGCACATCAACTTGCAAAAAATTGCAAATTTAGTTATAGTATAGGGAAATTGTGGTTCTTCTAATCCTAAGTGTTATAACTATGGTGCCAAATATTTTTTTGGCTCTTTGTCATCAGCCATAAATGGTAACAAGCATGTGTCATTTCTATACCCACTTTTTTTTTCCATTTCAAGCTAATAGTTTGTTATTTACCATAGTACTTGTTAATAGTTTTGAATGGTTGGCCTGTGATAGTGAATCTTGGGTGAATGGTGAATGATATATGTATTATTTAGAGTCAATGATCCTTTTTTTATAGAAAATTTCCATTGCTATGAATAATAAATATATCAGTTATTTTTAACTGTGAACTCTTATGATAAATTTTCCATTGACCTGTATAATCAATTTTACTTGGACATTATGATATATTTTACTCTCTCACTAGCATAGTGTTTTTTATAACAATATTGTCTTAGGTATTTTATGTGTTTATTATTTAACATATGTAATTTAGCACTCCATATATATTTTAATCAAGAAATTGAGAAATTTTTAAAATAATCTCTAAATCATTGGTTACGTGATTTCATATTTTTCATCTCTCATGTCACTCTAGACTCTATGTTTTGACTGTAATTGATCAGAACTGGATCAAGGACCTAAGGATTAGCTCAAAATTCAAAGTTACAGGATTGGTTTGAAACCATGATGGTTTCATAGGTCTCGTCTTTCTGATTCCATTGCCGCAAACGGTTCAAAAAATGGACACTGTATGAAGAATTTATTACACTTTGAATCCTGAGTGCGTCCGGCAGAGCACGGAGGGGCCAGCCCTCCTCCCATGGAATCTCATCATATGGCTAGTGGGGGAGCTTAATGTTAAGAGTGCTTAAGGAGCCTAATATCAAGTTTAATATTTAATTTAGCTTCAATTAATTGAAGTTTAATATGGCATAGATTCTGGAGGCGCTCCCAAATTTAGGCGGACTTCCACTTTTAGTGGAGTTAACTGGCAATTGCCCCACATTTAGTGGAGGAAATTGGGGCAAAGTTTTTTTGGTCATAACTCTCTCATTATTGAACTAAATTGGATGAAATTTTAGTCAAGTTTAGGTCTCTTTGACCTCTTGAGCACTTTGGGATAGTTTTTAAGTCGAATGGAGGGATCTTCAGAGCTTTTTGCTTCAGGGAAGATGAAGGAGTCATTAGGGCCACCATGAGAAAAATTCAGTTTGAGGCCTAACTAGGGGAGTTAGAGTCATTTTCCAGAGTTCCAATAGTCAAATTTGGATATTTTAGATTTTTTTGATATGCGGAAATGGTTTGCAGATCCAATAGTGAACGTTTTAAGGCAAAAAAGCTTCAATAAAGTTCCAGGGGCCATTAGTGCCATCTTTTTCCAGCAGTAGTGCAGAGCTTAGAAAGAGTTGTTTGAGACCATTCGCAATGAACCAATGGTCGTTATTGACTGAAAACATCATTCTAAATCTATTTAAAGAGGTTTCAGCAAGTGTTAAATAATTTTAGAGGTCAAAAACTCAGTAGAGAATTTTTCCTTGACCGTAGTGCCAAGGGGTGCTGATAGGTGATTGAGGCGAAACTGGAGTAGCCAGAGGCTATTTTTGATGGAAAAAAACTCTATCTTGAATATTTCAGTCATTTTGGAACCAATGGAAGTGTTTTCAGAACATTTTGAGAACTTCTAGAGCTTGAAAAGCTGATGTGAAGTTTTGGGGAGCCTTGGGAAAACCATGGAGGATAGCCTATTTGGGGAATGCAGTGCTCAATTTGAGCAATTTATCAGTTGGTATTTGGTGCTTGATATGTATTGGATATATTAGTAGTGGTTTTAGTGACAGAAACAGAATTCTGAGGGAGTTTGTGCCATTTAGAAGCTCAGAGTAGCTTAGTGCACCAACAGAAGGAATCGTGTCAACAAGAGCCTAAAGCTGTTTGCAAAATTTGGACAGCCATTAGAGGGATATTTATGGTATTTTCAGTCCTTTGGATCATTTTTGTATTCATTGGAATTAATTATTTTCTTTTTAAAAAAACTTACCATAATCCAAAAGAGTTGAGTCATGATGACCAAACTCAAAGGAGACGTAGCCCACGAGATTTCGGGTGAACTCCTAGATTAAAATTGATGTTTTGTTTGAATGATTATTTGATGCATTATGTTGTTGTCATACATGTTAAATTATAGAAAGAACAAATGAATTTAATACACATACATAATAAAAATTCATACACCACTTTCAAGTAAATAATTCCGCAAAATTGTCAAGTACAAGCTAAATCATTTTATTGAAAACTGAGTGGTAGGTTCTTGAAATACATACAAGTTATCCAGACCATTTTCAGATCAGTAATAATATGGAATCATTATCATTGATAAAAATATCACTAAAATTATATGTTTGGACTCACATACTTCTAAAATATTGAAATCTATTGAATCGTTGAATCAAATGCTTTTATCCCTTTATTCATTAAGAATAGTAGAACTATGTCCAGCATTAATTTAGTTTCATTTAGCCCTGAATTCGAGGCAGAAAATTGTATTTCCATGAATACCAGAATAAACAAGCATGTGTCAGATGAGCATTTTAAAGCAGAGTTATGGGAACTAACATAAAATGTGTCTACAATTGCTCTTCATCCACCTATTCTTCTTGTTCCAATATTATGAATTAATCAATGAATTGAGCTCAATTATGATCCAAAACATGTGCCACACACTTCAAATACTTGAGTTACTAAGTGATCCAACTGGAAATCGCTGGCCACACCCACCTATTCCATTTGGACTCGCGACATCAATTCTTGCAGCTTTTCACTTCTGGCAGCTTACTAGTTTTAGCAGGTTTTCGGGTCCTGCACACCCGAAGCCATTTTGGGGCATTAATGATCCAGGTGGATATTAGTGGCATCCCACCTATTCCATTTGAACCCCCACCATCAATTCTTTCCATTTTCAAGTTTCAGCACAGCTTACTATTTTTAGCAGTTTTTCGGGTCCTGAACTTCTGGAGCCGTTTTGAGGCCCTAAATGATGTTTTTTTTGGGCATCGTTCCTCCAGAAAATATGATTCCATTATAGAATTAATATTCATGGCAATGGTTCTATTCCTTGTATATATCTTTCTAACAATGTATCATACGCGTCAAACGGAGATCGTATGTCGAAGTTACGTCCCTGGGAAGTTGAAACACCAATTTACCCAAACGGGGCCCATAGTTTTGGCGCTTCATCTCCTAGGGTTAGGTTTTTGGATGTTTAGAGTTCAACATTGTTTCTCAATAATAAATAGGCCCTCAAGCCTCATTGTAACATAGTTCAAGGGCTAGTAGCTGTCACATCTCTTCTCAGGGATACGCTGCCAGTACGCTAGCTCATCTATTTCCATTATGTGTATAATAGGCCTTTGAGCCTCAATGTAGCACAGTTCAGAGGCCCGCGTATGCCACATATTTTCTCAAAGATAAGCTGCTAGCACCCTAGATTTCTTCTGTTATGTTTGTAAGCTTATTTCAGTTATTATTTTATCAATAAAATGAAGCATTATTTCCACTGCATCTCTGTGTTTATGGGTATATGTGTATTATGTTTCGTTCCTGCATAAATTCTGGATAAGTGGTATCAAATCGGGTCTGCGCTTTCTCTATTTTTCTTTGCATGTCCCCAACGCGGTCAGGGTATAAGGAGTTCGGGCTCGATATGGTTGCACCCTACCAACATCAGCCTCACAAACCTCGACAACCCCCCATGGCGGAAGGAAAGAAAGACGAGGGAGCAGAAGATCCTATCGAAATCTTGCTCGAGGAGGCCCTCGAGAAATAGAGGAACGCGATGATGGATAAGTTTTCCCAGATCCTTCAACGGCTGCCCACCAGTGACACATCTACATCCGGTACATCACACTTGTGGTGCGACATCCTGGACAAATCCAATACCAATTTTATTGAAATCCCACATGGAGAGACTTAACACAATGGGGATCATTGCTTCCTAAGGAGGGAGGAGTGATCTAGGTGAATATCGATGGCTACCCACCTATTCCATTTGGACCCGCGACATCAATTCTTGCAGCTTTTCACTTCCAGCAGCTTGCTATTTTTAACAAGTTTTCGGGTCTTGCACACCCGAATCCATTTTGGGAAATAAATAATCCAGGTGGATATCAGTGGCATCCAACCTATTCTATTTTAACCCCCGCCATCAGTTCTTTCTATTTTCAATTTTTAGCACAACTTACTATTTTTAGCAATTTTTCGGGTCCTGAACTTCCATGCCGTTTTGAGGCCCTAAATGATTTTTTTTGGGCATCGTTCCTCTGGTAAATATGATTCCATTCCAAAATTTATATTCGTAGAAACAATTTTAGTCCTCAGATAAATCTTTCCAACGATGTATCATACGCATCAAACGGAGATCGTATGTCGAAGTTACGTCCCCGAGAAGTTGTGTAATGTTCCCAATTTTTATGGAACATTGATTTTTGCCATTTTCACATAGGAGATAAATAAAATGGGTAGGAGACCCATTCATTTCATGAATAGTAATAAAAATCCTCTTGGTATGAAGGAGGATCACTCATAGAGCTGGATTTCACACCTCCATGTGTGAAAGGGGAATTTTGCAAGAAGGCTAGGTCGAGTTTGACCAAGTCAAATAGCACAGTGGCATGAGATGGAAAGCACATTGTGGGCCAGCATAGTGGGATAAGGAGGGAAGCTTCTAGAGGAAGGAAAACCTAATGGGCGGGGTCCATAGAGAGGGAGCTCACATTGTTTAAAAGGAGGGCAAGGTAGCCATTGCAAATCATCTTGAGTATTATTCATCTTTGGTCCTTTGGACTTGCTGCAACTTCTTACTGCTTAGCAAGAATTTCTGGGAAATTCCTGTTTAGGATTTCCTCTCCTTCTTGAGTAGCTCTTGGAGGATTGCACTCCATTCCCCATATTCAGACATTGAGGTCAAGCATCATCCTTCTTCCTCAACACAGTTTTAGCTGGAGATTGTGCATTGTTGTTGGGTGTTGCTGGGGAGGTTTTCTACAACACCATCCTTGGCTAGTTTTTCAAAGGAGGGAGCTTCCATCCCTTTGGGAGATCAGCAAGGGAGGTTCATGAGCTTATTCCACCATATTTGGCACCAGGCCAACCACTTTCCATCATATGCAGTGCAGTCCCTCTCTTAGATAGCATTATTCTTGGAGAGCATTTGTTGTGAGGGATTAACAGATAGTTGGAGGGTGAGATATTAGGTGAAGGGATCAAAATTTCACTTCAAATTTCCATTGGAGGAGGGTTCTTCATTTGATGTAGCCATTTCAGCCTTCTCCATCTATTTCTAGTTCTTGAGTTGCTGCTACCCAGCAACTCCGACATTTCTGCAGGAGTGCCATTTTGCTTGTATTTTAGCCAATCCTTCTAGAGGATTGATGTCTTGTATTTTCAGGGGTTGAGATCATGCTCCCCCACTTTTTTTGAGCTTCATATTGTCACATATATTTATTATTTTAATTTATGCAGTTGTGCCTCTATATACAGCACAGTCATAGCCTAGGGCTTATTTTATATAGCAGTTTTCTTCATGTTTATCATGCAAGTGATGAGAGGTTTGTATTGTATTGATTGAATGACTGATTCCTCAAGTCATTGCATTTATTTGACTACTGTAATCATATGCTTTGGCTATTTACTTCTTCTCATAACCAAGCTCAGAAAAATAATGCAAAGAATCCATTGTGTGTTCAACAATTGTTGCAGCCCCATTATTTGGGCAATTCCTGAAGGGAACTAGGTGTGGGAGGCTTGTCTCACCACCCTAGGAGGATTTCCTTGATCCCAATCCTTGGATTTTGGTCTTAGACACATTGGTCTAAGGGATCTAGGTCTTGGTATCAAATCCTACTACCTCCATTTCTAGAAAATGTGTTTTCCAACCATGGATTGCTAGCTATTCCAAAAAAGGATCATTACAGTGGTATCAGAGCATCTTTCTTGGCTCAGCCTATGGCCTTCAAGCCCAAGAAAGAAGAAGAAGAAGATGATGTTGAAGATGCGCTTGATCTCATCTATTTTTAGGACAAATAAGAACCTCCCAAAGGAGGAGAAGCACAAAGAAGAAGAGGAAGGTCCATGCACTTCCTATTCTCAAAAGGAAAGCAAGCATGAGAGATGCTTGGATAATCAGGTTCTAAATCAATACCTAAGTGAGTATGAATCCCATTCTACAGCATTTAGGGGAGCTAAAACATTCCCATAGTTTATTCAATAGAAGGATGAGAGGATTCCCTACAGTAGAAGATAAATCAAAGGCAATAGGTTTCTACTGTCTACATTTTATGGGAACACTTCAGCTAGAGCTTGGGTGAAAAATCTAGAGGAATTTTTCTTGCTACATCCAGTGGCAGAGAAAGAAGTAGTGGAGATTGCAGTGCTGCACATGGAGGATGAAGCCTTTTTTTGGTGGTTCAAACCCTTGGTCCATTCAAGGGTAAGTTCTTTTGCAAAATTCGCTCAAAGGTTGATCCAAACCTTCAATGGAGAGAAGACAAAGGAGGAGAAATCCATTCCACCATGGGAGGATAATTGCACCAACGTTGTCACAGCTTTGGAAGGGCAGCCTTCTAGATCTATGGATGAGGCAGCCATTAAATTGGAGGAGACAACTAATGCAGCCATACAAGAAGGAAACCCCAAGTTCCACCAAGGTATGAGTGAAGTTCCACTTTTCATTTCAGCAAATCATTTAAAATATTATGGAAATTCATCTTTAAGGATGCAAGAAGCTACACATTGTGTTATTTTAGAGCACCATGATTGCATCGAACTGTGCAATGGGTTCCAAGAGGAGATGAACCCTCATCCTCATACATTTTGGTTGAGTTTCATTCAGCCCTTGAAGTTTGAGTGTGGACTTCTGGAAGATGGAGTGAACCATGACACCCCCATGAAAAACAATGAATCAAATTTTAAACCGGAGGATGAAACAGTTGCTACATCATTGGAGGAATGAGCAGCATCGTTAAACATGGATGGAGAGGAGATATTACCTCCATCACATCTGGGTCCTCATGGATCCAACATAGTCATGGATGAGAGATATTCTCTAGAAGGTCTCTAAGGAGTTGCATTTAAACCTTCCATGAAATGCAAAGGGGAAGATATGGCTTGGGAGAATGGTAGCCCTTATGGGAGGAGTATCAAAGGAGGAAGAAGGAGAAGACATTCACAAGGAGCTAAGTGTGTGTGGATGGGGAGAAAGAGGCTGATTTTCCACTTTCAAATATATGATACCGGGCAGCAAGAGGCTTGGCTACATTGGCTCCTCTTGAAGGAGTTTGGCCATCACTTGTTGCACCCCTTTTCCAGGAGGATGGGAATGAAGAAGAGGTGGCGGAATGTTTACATCATTGAGAAGTAGAGAGTATGGATACATGGATCTAATATGGCATATATACCAGTCATGATACCTTCTTCACATGAGTTACATGATGTGAGCAAGAGGAGGCAACAAGAACTTGGGTTGCTTGGGCTGTATTGGAGAGAGCACAAGCATATTTGCTCTCATATGATGTATGGTGTTGCAGGAGTAGAAAATGGCACTCTCATAGTGCAATGGGATTACTCATTGGCTTGGACTAATCAGGAGGAATTTCCATCTTGGGAAAAGCTTCACATTTGATGCATCATCACCAGAGGTGTTCTTGACAAGGAGTATGTAAAGAAACAAAGATTGGCATGGAAAAGAGCCTTTTTCCATGAGCTCACAGCGCTGACACTTGGGAGCAGGGTCATATACATGGATCCATCTATAATTTTATTTCTAGCTTATGGTAAGATTCTTGTGTTTACATTTTCTGACCTACATACTCTTATCATTATGTTGCAGTGCATGGCTCCTCAAAGGGGCAGATTTTTCATGTTGCTCCATGAGCAAAGTTGGGCCAAACCATATGATGTAGATAGCCATGTTTTACATGGCCTTGGGCAAATTTTTTTCCATTCTACACATGTTCAGCTAATTCATATGATTAGAATTATATTTCAAAACATTTTTATTTGTACATTTCTTGAGCAACAGTTTGCAAAACTACGTTATGCACTCTTGGGAGACTGTTGGTACTTTCCGGCACCATATGAAACCATCAGTACTTCCTCTATTTTGATTATGATCATGTTTCCTTTTGCTGATATTTTCCATATTATTGGAAGCATGATCAGAAGATTGACACATGAATTTAGTGTGTCCTTGAGGTAAGATGATTCCCACAGTTTTTGCATGGCATGTTCTAATGGGAACATGAGGAGAGACATGGCCACCACAACCACTTATTTGCCTTCCTTGGAGGTGGGCCATGAGTTTGATGATGATGTCCATCCATTGTATGTATATGGAAATGTATTTGATTTTATATTGCTAATTCACTCATCTACTTACTATTCAGTAGTAGAGGTGATATTTTCTGTATAATGCTTTCCATGTTATTTTCTGCAGCTGCAGTGGATGAGGATGTGTTGTAACCCTATGAGACATTGTTTGTACCTTGATGCACATGGTATAACCTATATCAAACATTTCATTGGGGTATTCTATGATGACCATGTCCTACGCATCATAGATGAAATGTCTTGGGCCAGCCAGATTATCATTGATGGAGGAGAAATCCTTGGAGGATTGCTCTTTATTTTGCCACTTGAGGGCAATACTTTTGTAGCCCATGATCAGCACACACTCTATACTTATCATAAGTGGAGAGGAGAAAAGCATGGGGCAAGCTATAAGGCTTTCCATCTTCATATTTTCATCCCACCTTCATTTCTGGAGCTTAAGGTGGAGGGAGATTTCTGTGAGTTGCCATGTTGGGAGGCAACTTATGTTGTATGGATGATTGCTTGGGGATGGGAGATTCATATGGGGATGATGAGTCCCATTATATATCAGATTGCATGCCTCAAGGAGGCCCTTAGATAGCCCATTGTTTCCTTCATGGATATTTGTTTCTACATGATAGCTATTTGGGAATGTTCACCAAAGGCTAGATTGCATATGTTGGAGGGACAACTTGGACACTTGATTGATGATATGGCATCCTTTTCTCGAAGGAATTAATCATGCATGGATGCTACCGAGAGATTAAGGGAAAATTTATCAGTCTATCCTTGCACTTTCTTGAGGACAAGCAATCTTGAGAGGGGAGGGTTGTAATGTTCCCAATTTTTATGGAACATTAATTTTTGCCATTTTCACATATGAGATAAATAAAATGGGTAGGAGACCCATTAATTTCATGAATAGGTAATAAAAATCCTCTTGGTATGAAGGAGGATCACTCATAGAGCTAGATTTCACACCTCCATGTGTGAAAGAGGACTTTTTCAAGAAGGTTAGGCCGAGTTTGACCAAGTCAAACAGCGCAGTGGCATGAGATGGAGAGCACATTGTGGGCCAGTGCAGTGGGATAAGGAGGGAAGATTCTAGAGGAAAGAAACCCTAATGGGTGGGGTCCATTGAGAGGGAGCTCACATTGTTTAAAAGGAGGGCAAGGTAGCCATTGCAAATCATCTTGAGTATTATTCATCTTTGGTCCTTTGGACTTGCTGCAACTTCTTGTTGCTTAGCAAGAATTTCCGAGAAATTATTGTTTAATATTTCCTCTCATTCTTGAGTAGCTCTTGGAGGATTACACTCCATTCCCCATATTCAGACATTAAGTTCAAGCATCATCCTTCTTCATCAGCACAGTTTCAGCTGGATGTTGTGCATTGTTTCTGGGTGTTGCTGGGGAGGTCTTCTACAACACCATCCTTGGCTAGTTTTTCAGAGGAGGGAGCTTCCATCCCTTTGGGAGATCAGCAAGGGAGGTTCATGAGATTATTCCACCATATTTGGCACCAGGCCAACCACTTTCCATCATATGTAGCGCAGTCCCTCTCTTAGACATCATTATTCTTGGAGAGCATTTGTTGTGAGGGATTAGCAGATAGTTGGAGGGTGACATATTAGGTGAAGGGATCAGCCTTTCACTTCAGATTTCCATTGGAGGAGGGTTCTTCATTTGATGCATCCATTTCAGCCTTCTCCATCTATTTCTAGTTCTTGAGTTGCTGCTACCCAACAACTCTAGCATTTCTGCAGGAGTGCCATTTTTCTTGTATTTTAGCCAATCCTTCTAGAGGATTCATGTCTTGTATTTTCAGGGGTTGAGATCATGCTCCCCCACTTTATTTGAGCTTCATATTGTCACATCTATGCATTTTTTACAATTATGCATTTGTGCCTCTATTGACAACACAATCATAGCCTAGGGATTATTTTATATAGCAGTATTCTTCAGGTTTATCATGCAAGTGATGAGAGGCTTGTATTGTATTCATTGAATGACTGATTCCTTAAGTAATTTCATTTCTTTTACTGTTGTAATCATATATTATAGCTATTTACTTCTTATCATAAGCAACCTCAGAAAAATAACGCAGATAATCCATTATGTGTTCAACAATTGTTGCAGCCCCATTCTTTGGGCAATTCCTGAAGGGAACTAGGTGTGGGAGGCTTGTCTCACCACCCTAGGATTATTTCCTTGATCCCAATCCTTGTATTTTGGTCTTGGACACATTTTTCTAAGGGATACAGGTCTTGGTATCAAATCCTGCTGCCTCAATTTCTGGAAAATGCATTTTCTAGCCATGTATTGCTAGCTATTCCAAAAAAGGATCATTACAAGTTGAAACACCAATTTACCCAAATGGGGCCCATATTTTTGGTGCTTCATCTCCTAGGGTTAATTTTTTGGATGTTTAGAGTTCTCCATTGTTTCTCAATAATAAATAGGCCCTCGAGCCTCATTGTAACATAGTTCAGGAGCTGGTAGCCATCACATATCTTCTCAGGGATAGGTTTCCAGTACCTTAGCTCATCTATTTCCATTATGTGTGTAATAGGCCTTTGAGCCTCAATGTAGCACAGTTCAGAGGCCCACGTACGCCACATCTCTTCTCAAATATAAGCTTCTAGTGCCCTAGCTTTATTCCATTATGTTTGTAAGCTTATTTCAGTCATTCTTTTATTAATAAAATGAAGCATTATTCTGTTGCATCTCTGTGTTTATGGGTATATGTGTATTCTGTTGCATTCCTGCATAAAATTCGAATCATTGAGTGAATAGAAAAGCATAAATTTATGGATAAGGAGGTGTGCATTTTTTAGGCACTTCTTACTTATTATTTAATATTGGTAGGAATTTTTAACAAATACACTTTTATTATATTGATATTCCATTTTATGCACTTAGCATCCCAGTATTATGCATCCACATAGCCATGATAGAGTTAATAATGCACTCATTATTGAAGCTAAAACTAGTCCAGATGCATTGCACATTTTAATATTTTAATGTTAATATGATAATGAATCTCATCATGGACAATTTTCCCTATAATTTTGTGATTTTCAATATTAGTATTTATTTTATCATGTGCTTTTGCAAATAATTCATTATGTTGGATTTCTTAGGGTTGTGTATTATATTTTTCTTCAACTTGCATAATGCTACAAGTTGTCACATTAAATCACTGAATCCATAAACTACAAAAATAGGGATCATGTGAATCTCATTTCTACGTAAAACAACAAGTCATAAATAACATGGTTTACTCTTGTCCTTTTTGAACTTTTTCTTTGCATTCATATGAAGGTCTTTTTTTCACAAGACGAATTATAATAGATCGATTTTTTTACTAGGCGGATACAAGGTCTCCCTTTGTGCTTGGGATCAATATTGATATCCAATGAAATATAACTATTTTTTTGTAATAGAACAATAAAAGAAGACAACATGCTTTCATGAACAAGGGAAAAAATCTCTTTATCAGATATCAAGCAATCTATACATGGTTATCTTTGATGTGTTAAAGGTTATATTATCTCAGCTACAAATCTTGCAGGAAATTTCGTGCATTTTGATCAGTACAACCATCATGTGTTTTGGATACTCTTGTATTGGGCTCATCTTAGCATAACAAAATTTGCAGGTTTTCCTTCTTTTTCATATCTCTCTTTGTATTTTCTAATCCAATTTAACTAGAAATATAAATATGGTAGTTTATAACTAAACTATGAATAAGAAACACATTGACTAACATAAGTTCAATCTAAGGATCCTTGGAAATAGAAAAAATATCTATGAAACCCTAATCAGAGTACTTATTAATATATTTTTTTAAACAAAGGACACAACGTATATATTCCAATCATTGAGAAACATTCCATTTTCCTACTCCTTTTCCCCGGTTCTGATTGAAATAGAGGCAAATGTTAACAGTATAGAAATTCTATACCAATGGGATTTAATCTGATCTTGTGATGTACTAAAACAAGATATTGAATTCTTCTACAATATTTGCAGGATACAAAACACGATTGCTCAATCATGTGCAAGTAAGAGAAAGAAGTAAATCAATCGCATCACACAAGATGTTCTTGGCGAAAGAAACTTCCAAAAACCCTGCTATCGATATTGTGTATTAAGTAAAGAAATCATGAAACAATAAAATGCTTAATCTCTCATTAGATTCTCTAGCACTCTACTAACTATCTCACACTCATCTAGGCAAAATCGTTCTAGTACTTAGCCAATTCTCAGCCTTCCTTCATCCTGCTTTTCATATGCAATTCCTAGGGAATTAGATGCCTATTAAAAAGGAAAAATAACCATTCTTGATTGCATAATTCATCATGGCATCCCAGTGACTCTATAATTTCACATGGGAAATTTTCTATAAATAAAACTGATCGTTATGTTCCCTTTAACCTATGTCTCAACTGGATCTTCCTCAGAACTAACATGCATGCAGATTTTGTTAGTGAATTATCAGTTAAATTATTGATCACTGCATGTGAATTAAATCTAATTTAATTCACTGGACCTCTCACTAGCTCATCACTCAATTAGAACTAGGTAAACTGAGTATAACTCAATAAGTTGAGTTAACTCACTCACACCACACACCCATTGATGCATCAACTACAACTATACCCACAAAATATTAGAATCCCTCTACATGCATCATCTTATACCTTCAACTATTTCCTTTTGCAAATTTCAACACTCCCTCTCAACAAGATAGGAATTCAATCTATCATGATCTGGTACCTTTGGAATGTTCTGCAAGAAACACTTCACTAGTGTTGTTTGCACCTAAAACTCCTAAAAATGAATAGCCTCTGAACAACTAAATCAGTATAATGCATCTGTCATTAGATTTTTATGACTCCTGCTAGCTAGTACACCTATCTACTAGACTCTCTACGTTGTTGTTGACATCTGGATACGTGCCCTCTACACTGCTGCCAACTTTTCTCTGTGCTCCAGTATCTGAAATTTTTCACTCTAATTTATGTCTTCTCAACATATTACTGCATCAATCCAACCAATCCTTCGTGCTATTGTTGTACTATGGGCTCCTCATAGCTAGGTTTGATCTATGAGATAAATCATCTCAATGGGCCTGTCCAAATTTCTTCTTGGGATTATATTTGCACATCACCCCACCTCTCACGTGGAGGTATAGTTGCATGTGCTCACTCTACCCATATTAGTAAAAATTTCCCCCTATTGGAGGTCTCTTCCTGAGTGGATGCCTCCACTCTATCTCCTATCTTCTTCTCCAATTGTGGTTGCTCCACACCCTTCTGAGACAGCTTCTTCGGCTGCATGTTAAGATACAATTTCTCCCTCTCAACTACCAAGTCACTAACCACTAATTTTCTACTCAAAGCTTTGAATGCATCCTCAACATCGAGAGAATACATGTTCTTAACTCTTGCACTGATCTATTTCACTCATCCCATGGCAATGTGTCAAAGGAAAACCTTTCCTTTTCTAAATATGATATCGTAACCATGGTATTCCAATATCACTATGAAGACAAGATTATTCCTTAGTCTTGGAACATACAAAACATATTCCAGCCTAACAAGGGAGCCAGACTCCCTATGAAAGGTAGTTTTACCTATGTCGATCACACTATACCTTCCATAATCTCCAAACTCTATGTTCTACTAGATATCCTTCTCCTCCAAGTCACTGAAGAGATCTTTATTCCCCATCATATGGAATGAAGCACTATTGTCTACATAACACATGCATCCCATTCCAGTGTTGGACATTCATGCAATGAGAGTAAAATCAAGCTTGAACTGTGAAACCAACGTGTCACTTGCTGCAACTACGGGCTCTTTCTTGCTTTCCTTCTTCGAAATATTTGCGACATAGTGCCTATACTTGTGACAATGAAAACACTTGATCTTGGACAAGTATCTCTTTCCCTCTTGACCTTGGGACTTATTTCCCTTGTCTTTCTTTCCATTTCTGACTAATGTACAATCTTCTTCTTTGTCCTTGCTTGAGATCCCATCTATGGTATTCCATCTTATTTCTTCTATTACCAAGTTAGACCACAAACGCTCCCAGTTTGGTAACTTCTCCCTCCCATTCACATAGTCTTGGTAACTATGCCAGCTCTTGGGAAGGCCTAAAAGTGCTAGGCTCACCAAATCATCCTGGGCTATAGTCACACCAACACTTTCAAGCTCATCTCGACATTAAGTGAACTTCGAAAAGTATGTTGGTATCGTATCTCCCTCCTCCATCTTTATCTTACAGAGCTTGTCCTTTAGTGCCAACTTCTTGTGCTTACTTCTATTCTCAAATAGATATATCAAGGCCTTCCACATATAATATGGAGTCGCCTTCCCATGCAGAATCATGACAGTATGATATCGAACTCCCTTTAAAAATTTCCTTCTCACCTTTGCTACCTTCCTCTACTATGCATCAAGAAGTTGGGCATCTGTTGTTGCAAGCTTGGGAATATCAGTATCTATGAATTCCTTCAACACGTTGTCCTCCAACATTGCCTCCATAATGTCCTTCCACGCTATATAATTTTAATTTCCCTTAAGATAATATTCAATTATCAAGCCATTTAAATACATCTTGATCTATTCCTGGATCCTAAAGAAGAAATTTACAAATTTGAACTTGTTTAAGACAAAATAATTTTCTTCTCTTCTATTGTGATTCCTAGTGCTCTGATACGATGTATAAAATATATACCAATGGGTTTCAATCTGATATTGTGGTGTACTAAAACAAGATAATGAATCCTTCTACAATATTTTTGGAATACAAAACATGATCGCTCAATCACATGCAAGTAAGAGAAAGAAGTAAATCAATCTCAAAACATAAGATTTTCTTAGGGAGAGAAACTACTAAAAACCCCTCTATCTATATTGTGTATTAATTCAAGGAATCATGAAACAATAAAATTCTTAATCTCTCATGATATTCTCCATCACTCTGTCAACTGTCTCACACTGATCTAGGAAAAAGTGGTCTATTACTTAGGAAATTCTCATTCTTCCTTGATCCTGCCTTACTCACGCAATTCTTAGGGAATTATCTCCGTATTAAAAAGGAAAAATATCCTTCCTTGATTGCGCAATCAATTATGGAATCCCAGTGACTCTATAATTGGATATAGGAAATTTTTTATAAATAAACTGATCGTTATGTTCCCTTTAACCTCTATCTCAACTGGATCATCCTCAGAACTAACATGCATGCAGTTATTTATCATGAATTATCAGTTAAATTATTGATCACTTCATGTGAATTAAATCTAATTTAATTCACTCGACCTCTCACTAGCTCATCACTTAGTAAAAACTAGTTAAACTCATAATAACTCAAAAACTTGAGTTAACTCACTCGTGTTGCAGTCCCGTAATTTGGCAAATTGGTAAACCAAATGACAGGGTAACATCAGACCAATATTTGGAGTCCTAGGACCTAGCCTTCCTAGACTCAGAGAGGGCTCTCTCTATTATGCAAAGGATGTGAGCTTGTTCGCTTTGTATGTTTGATTTTAGGCTAGTTGTTAAGTATATTTTGGTTTGTTTTGGTTTTGAGGTAAAACTTATCAAGTAGGAAAAGATAGAAATATATTTTATCAAATCAACATGGCTATGGGGTCAGCTAAAGTCAATGATGTGTAAATGATGGACAAGGTGTACTGCAGAGCCGATGTAGCAAGGTCAATGGATTGTTTGGGTGAGGTATGAGGTGAAATGAACATTAAGTTTGTGAAAAACAAAGAAGTCTTAAAGATATATAGTTTGAAATCAAATAATCATGAGTTAGGGAAAACCATAAATCTCTATGAATAATACTCAAACTGATAAACATGAAAGATAAACAATCCGATGATACATAGAAGCATAAGAACTCCTAAATTTGGAAATTCACCTTCAGCTGTTGGGAAAACATATAAGATTAAAAAAAAACTTAATATATGGAGAGGGAACTCCTAAAAAAAATCTATTAAGCTATCGGGAACTCTGAAACTCGTTTGCAAGCATGGAAAAATGGCAAGATTGAATGAGACCTCTTTGACTTAACTAAAACAATCAATATTTCATAGAAAAGTTTCAGAAATGGAGTTTTGAGAAACTATAAGTAAGAAGCGCATACCTTAAATCATACTAGATAGCTAACATACTGAACATTAATGAAATAAGTAACAATTTCTTGATAGACCTAAGGAGCAGTTAATAATTCCTTAAAAATGATCAAGAAAAAGAAATCATCAAAGCTGTAATATGTAGGAGGTTTGAGGTGCTTCCATGAGCATAGCTTAACATATACTTTTCTAATCTACAACAACTAATAAGCATGAAACATTAATGAAAACAAGAATACATAAACAAATCAGAGAAACATCACCATTCAACAAGCTATGGAATCCTACACACAATGCTCCTCCACCATCAAGCCAAGCGAGACATACATCCACTTCATAAAACTAGTATTTTCTTCAAGCTCATAAAACTATGTATTGCTCTTAACATGTCAAGTTCTTCCTATTTGTTACAATGAATCCTATTGGTTTATATAAGCCAAAGAGGAGGAAACCTCCCTAGAGCAACTAGAAGGCCATTGGCCAAAACAAAATATCTAAAACTGTCCTTGAGGCCTTACAAGGTCCAAGGCACAAAATATCTCTCAAAAATATATTTTCGGACAAAAATAGCAAAAATATTGACTTTTAGGCTCTGAAATACATGATAAAATTTCCTAACACACATTTGGCCCAGTCATCACACAGGAATGTAGAAAATTGTCTCTGTTTTAGCAGAATTTCCAGGCGCGTAGCACCACAAAAAAAGGCCTTTTGCAGCGAGGTTTTGGAGGCCTTCTCGATGTCGTAAAAGGTCCCGGGATGGCTCGTTGGAAAGCTATGGACGTATAATTTCCAAATATACTTGATTTATTTCAATATGATCTCTGGAATTCTGTAAAAAAATTGGAAAAGTTGCGAAAACCTAGGAGCGCAGCAGCTGCTGAAAAAAAGTGGCATAAAGGTGAAAAAGTTATTGTTTTTGGACCTTTTGACGGACCAAAATAGCTCTAAATGATCTGAAAATTTATGAGAATACTCCCCTAGCACCAGGGAATCCAAATATATAAACGTCCCCCACTGAAGATGCCCTGAGAAAAAGTGCAGCGTCTAGGGTGTTGCACTCGTAGGCATGAAAATTCACAAAAAACAAAAAGGTGTCCAAATTTTCCCAAATTTGGTGATTATCTCCCTCAAGGGTTTTTGGAAGCCTATAGTGAAACTTGGGCCAAATTGTTGAGCCTATATTGGTCTTTTCCATGTTTTTTCGCTAGGCGCCTCCTTTGGGCAGCTTTGAGTTTCTTTCTAGCAAACTGATTTAGCTTCTTGTAATGTTCAGTCATTTTCCTTTGTAGGCCTAAATATTTGTTTGCTTTCTCCAATTTAGTCTCCAAATGCTGGTTTTCCCTCTCTAGCCAAGATTATTTGTCATTTTCAATTTCTAAGGCAAGGAGCTCCGTGAGACGCTACTGCTGTGCACGAGCTGATTCTTCTTCTTTCTGCTTTTCTAATGCTCTTTTAAGACCCACGATCTTAGGCCTCTTTCTTACTTGCCCTTCCTCTTCCTCATCTTCTTCATACACACCCATGTACTCTTCTAGCCTTAATTGAAATTTTTGAGCTTCTCTTTCATACTTGAGTGCCCGGGCTTCATAAATGGCAAGTTGGCCACTCATTTGTGCATTTTGTGTTTGTAGGAAATGAATGATATGTTTTGATCTTTCCAAATCATTCACCAAGTCTTTAACTTGAGCATCCCGGTATTGTAAGAGGGATCTAAGGATACTTTCCTCATTTTCCTCATCATCACTGTCCAAGTGTATTAGCTCAAACTCCCTCTCTTTTTCATGACTGCTTTCTTGTTCTTCAATTTTCTTCTTTCCTTTGCCTTTTATGATTTTCTTCCCTTTGGATTTCTTTGGCAACTCACTCTTATACTTCTTTGGAAATTTACCTCTGCCTCTCAATGCCCTGGTGGCATTGCTTTGCACTATTTGAGTGGTTTTGCCTCTTACTATTTTAGTGGCTTTAGCTTTCACTATTTTAGTGGTTTTAGCTTTCACTATTTTTTATGAAGGATGTATGGCCCCTTGCCTTGGAGAGGTAGTAAAAACATGCTCCCGAATTTGCTGATGAGGAATGAGAGGAGGATTCAATACTTGGGCTTGTTCAGTTTGGTCTTTCATAGCCTTAGGGCTTTCCTTTTCCTCATAAACATTCTCTATTTGCATTTCTGTGTCACTTTGTTGTGGGAAACCTTCTTGATCATTAAATTTGACATTTGCAATGATCTCATCATCAGGAGCAATCTCAGAAAGATCATGTTATTTTTTATTTGGTGAGAGATGTCTAGGTCTGATGTTTTTTCCTTTTCAAAGTTGTCTCTACCTTCATCCACCTTCCTGTTGTCTTGACTATTTTTATCACTTCCCTCTTTGTTGTGACTTCTTTCAGCATTTTCATCTTGACCTTTCTCTTCAATGGTGTCACTGTCTTTGTTGTTTAAGCCTTTACTATTTTGACTGCTTTGGTTGCTTTCATTACTTTTTTTTTCTTCTGTTTGGCTACCTACTTCCTCATCAAATTTGTTATTTTCACTCTCTTCCTGTTTGCTGCCTCCTCCCTCACTGTCTTCGTTTTCTTCTTCATCAATTTGTTCTTTGTCATCATCAATTTCATCCTCACTCTGACTTAATTCTTCTTGTTCACTTTCATCCTTACTGTGACTGCTTTCTTCTTGTTCACTTTCATCCATGGTGTGATTTCTTTCTTCTTGTTCAATTTCATCCATGGAAGATGTTTTTTCTTTGGAAGATGACTCATGAGAGGAAGGCAAGACATAGTGTGTGGAGGGAGAGGAAGGAGTATGAGGAGGATTCTGAGATGAGGAGGGCAGGATTTGCAATGGAATGGAAGATGAAAAAGTGAAATCAGTGTGAGTGATAAAAACTTCCCAAGGAATACCTTTTTTCTCCAGTTGATGAGTGACTATGACTTTGACAAGGGAGTGATGGAATAAGCTTGCCATTTGCTGAGCTGGAGGTTTATTTTTAACAAGAGTATACATCTTTTCAATACTCTTGCATAGGAAATAAGGTAGGTTTAGCAGCTTGGCTCGAGTGAAGCGCATAAGGAGCCTAATGTGATATGAATAGACCCAGGAGAACCTTCCCTCACAAGTAAAATACTTCATGACAAATTTCATGAGGTGGGCATGCCTATCCATCAGATGTGAGAAAGGAAAAATAGTTTTACATGCAGCTTGGCAAGTAGGTTTTAGAAAAGGCTAATAATGAGATAAGTCAAGGTATGACTGTTTGAACTGTTTCTCTCCTGTGTAAGAGATTTTAGTGGCTTTAGAGATAGCTTTAGGAGTTAATTTGAATTTTACACCGGCAATGTGAACCTCTTTCATATTCAACCTTAGGGCAAGCAACTCAGTTAAACGAGGATGGTTTCTGATTTCTTGTATTCTATTGCAGAAATCAAAACATCCCATTTCTTGAAAAGAGGACAAAACAGAGGGGGTGGCAGTTATTTCTCGGATATTTGTAGGTTCAAATCTGTTAATTTTTCCTCCATTCTTAACCTGTCTCTTTGGCCTTTGTGTCTCATCATTCCCTTTTGGAGGCATATTGATTATGCTATTATTTTCCAAATTTCAAACAAACAACCCCTTTTCAAATGAAATGGAAACCTTTCCTTCAAACTGCCCTAGATTCAAACTTAGCCTTAAAAAAACGTTTTTACAATTTAAGAATTGACAGATGAGGTATGAATTTATGGAAAAATACCTTGAAAAACTTTCAGTGTGATGAAAAATTGATTTCTAGGAAAAACAGTCAGATTTGGCCTTTTCTATGCAAATTTGGCAGGTTTTGCGCTTTTTCGCTCAAGAGCGCAGTCTCTGCACGCTCGAGCAGCCTCTGCCATTGCAAACATGTAGCGTCTGCACGTCGGGCAGAGCTGCATGGGAGATGGGTGCGGCAGACGAGGGTGTCTTTGCACGGGAGGCTACACGAGAATCAGCGCGGGTGGACGAGGGCCTGAGTTGTTTGCATGACGGGCCACTTGCTAAAAACACAACGCCCACGCTTAGGAGTGCAACGCCCAGTGTAAAATTACACTGTGCGCTGCTACAAGAGCGCAGCGCCAACACTCAGGAGCGTAGCGTCCTCAAATTTTTGCATGCGATTTTTCTTTGAGAAAAGAAATGCCTTCTCCCTTTCTTCCAATCAATGAAATGAATGTAGATATGCCTGTTGGGAATTTTTATGTCCTTTTTGAAATGATTTTAGAAGGCACTTTTCCCCCTTCAATTTAAAAAACACAATTCTTACTTTGCTCTTTTTGTCTGTTTCTTCAGTGTTTGCAGCCTTTAGCTTTTTAGCACATAATTTGGTCTGTGATGCCTTTTTACTTGTTGGGTGATCTTTACAAACTATTTGCCTTTATTCTTAAATATCAAATGGTGAGTTTCTTCCTTTTCAACAGTTTAATCTTCAGACTTTGATCTCTTTCTCTTTGTAGTGGGAGGCATTCTCTATTTCCTGAAAACCATAAAATATGACTTTTACTAATCTCTCCATAGATAAACTATTTCAAAACCTTGCACCCTCTGCTTGTACATGAAGGAGGTGTTGTTTTTTCCTTTTTATGTCTATTGCACTTCCATCCAAATTTCATGAAAAAGGCTTGAAACATCCTTTCACTATGGGGTATTTAAACATAATTTTTCAATCAGTAAAACCATGTTTTCCCTTTTTAGCATGAATTTCCTTTGTAGTGGCCTTAGTCTTCACTTCTAATGGTGGCGCCTTTGATAGTTTCAAGTCTAGGTTGCAGGGTATGAAAAAGGTAGCTATTCCTTTTTCATGTTTTTACTTTGATGCATAAAGACTGTTAGAAGGGCCCTTTTTGCCAGAAATCTGCCATGTTTAGTCACATAGTGCTGATCTTCAGAGTTGTAGCCCATATGCTTGGAAAGAGCAGAAAAACACCTCCTGAAGTGACATGAAGTGCTTTGTGTAGTATCTTCCCAATTGTTGTACTTTTTTTCTGATGATAGATGATCTTTGACATTTTTTAGGTATCCCTAGTTTGCAGAGATAAAACCAGTTTGTTCTCTTTTCTCTCAACTTTGTATTTCCTTTAGTTCAAACAATAAACTGTTTTAACTGAAGCTTTTCCTTGAAGTGTCTCTTTTTCCCAATTTTGATTAAGGCCATTCATCATGGCATCCCTGCAGAGATGTCTTGATAAGGTGGCTTGATCTTTGGAAAACTTTTCTGTTGTACCATGAGGATAGACTTTGAAGATCACTTGATCACCTTCCCTTTAGAAGTATGACCATATTTACTTTGTTTTACTTAAGTTGGCCATTGAGCTTTGCTGAAGTAGAAATACATGACAAATTTGATGGTGCATGACTTACGGAGAACTGATAGGTTTTCTTGGAAGGTTTTCAAGAAAAAGCGATACTTGACTGATAGTTAAAAACAGAGTTTTTGACTAGACACCGGTTTTTTAGATATTCATCCTAAGCACCATCACCTATAACCTAAACACTTTATCATGACTTTTAAAGGATTTCCTAGACACATTCAGGTCATCAACAATAATTTGAGTTATTCGAGGGAAAAAATACCACTTGTCTTATGTTGGACAGACATCTTTGTGAAATAGGAGGATTTTGGATATTAGAGATAAGAGGTTTTACACAGATGTGACAGTTATGGATAGGGTAAGGCCTACTTATCTAGGATAGGATTTTAACATGATGACCATTGGCATCACTCTAGGCAATAGAGGGGTAAAAAGATAAAAATTTCTCTGAGGGGGTCTCTAGAGGACAAATTCATTGTTTGTATTTGGTTTCTAGAAAACCTGGACAAGGTATATAGTCATCAAAACAAGTGAAAAATACTGATGACTAACAGTGGCTTCATTTGGGGAGGGCAGCTCCTTTTTAGGAGGTGTTGAGAATTTCAGATCTATGGCTTGTGAAGACCAGTGCCTCATCAATTGGCAAAGATTTCTCTTTTTCTTGATGCTTTTCCTAAAAATGGTGCTTTTGAAAAACTGAAAGCATGATTAGCATCAACCTCACTTCTACTTACCCAACTACTTTTCCTAACATTTTTTCTTCTTTGGGTGCACTTGAACAGGCAAACCCTTGACATGATAGTTTTGAAAGAGAAAAACTATCTAATTCTACACTCCTCTGGGAGTCCAGATTAAACTAATGAACTCCTTTTTTTCTCTACCTACACTAGATCAACTATCAAGATTAAGTTGTTTGACGGGATTTCATTCACTAGACTAAAACATGAAATTGAAAGATGATCAAATCAGGATTAGACAGTTTGATTTTCCATGTGTTTGTGGCATAACAACAAGCTGCACACAAATGTTATTTTTGTACAAAATGAGATTTTAGAAAATCAGGGCTAGGATACAAATTTTTCTTTTAATCCCTATTTTCCTCTTTGGTTTTGTTTTGAGCGTGTGGAACCAACATCATTGTTTCCTAATCTAATTTCTTTGACAAGTCAAGCTTTCATAATTTGACTATCATTCTTTTCACTAACTTATCAGCAATCAATTTAAAACATGCTCAGTTATGATTAGGCTAGATAACTGAACAAGACATCTTTTTCGCACTAGGAGTGGCACTTAGACTTGCACACTTTCAGTATGACTATTTTTTGAGTATGTGGCTGTACCATTTTTAAAATCTACCCTCTTTTTCTATTTCTATGTGTCCTTTTGTGTTTTTCATTTTTCTCAAAACAATCTGAAACTAAAAATATGCTCATAGGGTTGAGCTTATTTTTCAAGCCTATCTATGCTAAACTAACCTATACGTGATAGACATTTATTTGGTGAACTCTGTTTTCCAATATAACCAGTCAAGTAGATGATTGCATGGGTGATATTGTTTCAACTCTTTGAGGATGTTGAAGAAATCAAAAGACCACTTACACCTCACTTATGCTTGAACAGTAGTGCCTAAAATTTTCTTTAAACCTTGCATTAAACTGTTCTTGGCAGAAAACACTCCTCTTTTACATTTCTCAAGGAAAACAACAAATGGATCTTGGAATGATACTTGATCTTGAGGACTTGACACATAAGCTTCGTCCAGTACTATTCCTTCTTCCACTTGGCTATGTTTGAGGCTCTTTTGGGAAAGAAACTCCTCCTCTTCCTTATGATCACCTAAACTGTCAAACTCATCATATATTGCAGTGTAGTCCTCTTGCCAAGTTGATGTGATCTTATTGAGTGGACCGGAATCTGTGTGAAGGTCATCATGTTGATGAGCAGGGATACTCTTTGGCAGTAAATCATCTTGAGAAGGTGGTGCAACAACTATCATGTGATTATCAACTTCTATGCCTTCATCTGCAATTTGTAATTCAATAAAACTTGGTGGCTACAAGTCTGGAGTTAAGGAGGATTTCTTGTCCCAAATGATTTCCTCAACCATTTCAGGAAAGGGCTTCTTATTGACAACCAGTTCAAGAAATCCATTAGCTTCCCCAACCTCATCAGTAAAACTGATAGACTGTTGATTTTAAATCACATGAAAACTATTTCTGATGGAATGAAGTGAAGTAGAGAAAATATTCAAAGACTCTTCACTTACTTCTAAACTTTCAAGGCTTTCCTCATCAGTGTCATAGGTGACCTGTCTTAGCTGATTACTACTTTCAATCTGATGATAGCAAACTTCATCCCACAAATCAACTGCTAATGGCTCTGCAAGGTTAGCTTCTGCTTAGATATCATAATCATCAATATATTGATCAAGCCTTGGAGAATCATTAATATAAGTAATGTCACCAGCCATACATATTGGACTATCAGATTGCTTCTCTTCGAATTGATTTACAAATCTATTTTCTAACTTATGGTATGCAAGATTAGCAGGAGAATGATCGAAAATATTTTGGTCATATGAATTTTTAGAGGCTGCCTGCATGTTTAGAAGTTGATTTATCTCCTCTTTAGTTAAAAAAGGAGGCATTTTTATTTTTCCTTGGAAATAACTACAACAGTCCTCTTTATCTTGTGAAGGTTGATTTAGAGGCTGAATGTCTTCTTGAGCCTCACCTAGAAGAGATGATGAATCATCACTTGTGTTTTTAGAGGGTTCCTGTGGGTGTTCTTTCATTTTTTGATTGGTTTCATCCTCTATCAACTCTTCTTGATTTTTGTGATAGTTACTCTGAGCATGAGATTCACAAGTTGCCTCTGATAGGTTCTTAGGGTGCCAATTTCCTTTTAAAATCTGAAATGAATTGAAGCATAAGGGTAGAGACTCTAAATGTGTTGACTCTTCCTCTATTTCAGATTTTGTGATTTCAAGATGGCTAATTGTTTCTTTAGGGCACTCCTCTCTATTTTTATCTGCAACTTGCTCGTAATGCTCTCTTAATAATGAAGCACAAGATATAGGAAAGTAACTAGTACCTACCTGGCAATCTTCTTTACTCTCTTCTTTGCAGTCTTTCTCATCATGCATATTTTGTTTTTTTTCTTGTTTGTAGAGATTTAGTTTGCTTTTCCTGAGGAAGAAGTATATGTTGTTTTTAATAAGTAGCACCAACCTTAACCCTATACCTTTCCTCTTGTCTGTCAAGTAGATGCATCAGTTTTCTAAATGTATCTATCAATATCTCTAGTTTTGCCTCTCTGTTCATACTTGGATCCATCTTTTTTTATCAGAAAGAGGTCACTGCATCTTTTCAACTAGTCTAGAGTTCTCTACTAGTGGAGTCTTTAGGTCTATTGAGGGTTGTGGAGTCTCCAAGTGGAAGATTTTAACTTTGTTGTCCACCATCAGCATGATTTGGATTGTTTAACGCATTCCCGGGGGATTTTATAAGAACTAGTGGAGTAATAGGCCTGCTAGAGGCTAGTGGAGTTGCCAAGTGGATGTTTTTAGTTATTTTTAGGGTATATGTGTATGGTCCACCACCAATACTGACAAAAAACCAATCTAAGGATGTTTTGGGGGTTTTTGAGTTTCTTATATGTAGCCTAGTTCGTAAGAGTGTCCTATATTTGACTCATCACTTAGCTAAGGTGGTGAAACAAAGAGAGTGTACTCCAATGGCTTTATAGGCTACTTGTCTGATTTAAATTTTGAAGGACAAATGAGTCTATAAGAGTTTGCTAGGCTATTATGTACTCAGTGGGTCCCACTGTGATCACCATTATGTTGGAGTCTCATAATCTGGCAGATTGGTAAACCAAATGACAGGGTAACATCAGACTAATCTTTGGAGTCCTAGGACCTAGCCGTCCTAGACTCAGAGAGGGCTCTCTCTATTATGGGAATGACATGAGCTTGTTCGCTTTGTATGTTTGATTTTAGGCTATTTTTTAAGTATATTTTGGTTTATTTTGGTTTTGAGGTAAAACTGATCAAGTAGGACAATATAGAAAGAGATTTTATCAAATCAACAGGGTCAAGGATGTCTAAATGATGGAAAAGGTGTACCGCAGGGTCAGTTTAGCAAGTTCAATGGATCCTTTGGGTGAAGTATGAGGTGAAATGAACATTAAGTTTGTGAAAAACGAAGAATTATTAAACATATATAGTTTGAAAGAAAATACTCATGAGTTAGGGCAAACCATAAATCTCTATGAATAATACTCAAACTGATAAGCATGAAAGATAAACAATTTGGTGATACATGGAAGCATAAGAACTCCTAACTGTGGAAACTCACCTTCAGCTGTTGGGAAAACATATAAGATAAAAAAACAACTTAATATATGGAGAGGGAACTCCTTAAAAACATATATTAAGCTATCGGGAACTCTAAAACCAGATTGCAAGCATGGACAAAGGGCAAGATCGAACGAGACCTCTTTGACTTAACTAAAACAATCAATATTTCATAGAAAAGTTTCAGAAATGCAGCTTTGAGAAACTATAAGTAAGCAGGGCATACCTTAAATCATACTAGATATGTAACATACTAACCATTAATGAAACAAGTAAAAATTTCTTGATGGACCTAAAAAGAAGTTAAGAATTCCTTAAAAATGATCAAGAAGAATAAAACATCAAAGCTGTAATATGTAGGAGGTTTGAGGTGCTTCCATGAGCATATCTCAACATATAATTTTATGATCTATAAAAAATAAGAAGCGTGAAAAATTAATGAAAACAAGAATACATAAACAAATCAAAGAAACATCACCATTCACCAAGCTATGGAATCCTACACATAATGCTCCTCTACCATCAAGCCAAGCAAGACATTCATCCACTTCATAAAACCAGTATTTTCTTCAAGCTCAGAAAACTATGTATTTATCTTAAGATGTCAAGTTCTACCTATTTTTTACAATGAATCCTCCTGGTTTATATAAGCCAAAGAGGAGGAAACCTCCCTAGAAAAACTAGAAGGCCATTGGCCAAAAAAATATATCTAAAACTGTCCTTGAGGCCTTACAAGGTCCAAGGCACAAAATATCTCTATAAAATATCTTTTCGGAAAAAAATAGAAAAAATATTGACTTTTAGACTCTGACATACATGATAAAATTTCCTAATGCACATTTGGCCCAGTCGTCACACAGGAATACAGAAAATTGTCTCTGTTTTAGCAGAAATTCCAGGCACGCAACACCAAAAAAAAACCTTTTTTCAGCGAGGTTTTGGAGGCTTTCCCGATGTCAAAAAAGGTTCCGTGATGGCTCGTTGGAAAGATATAGATATCTACTTTCCAGATATACTTGATGTATTTAAATCATATCTCTATACGTCTATCAAAAAGTTGAAAAGGAGAAAAAACCCATGAGCACAACACCTGCTCAAAAACAATGGCAGAAAGGTGAAAAAGTGACTATTTTTGGACCATTTGAGGGAACAAAACAGATCCAAATGATCTGAAAATTTATGAACATACTCCCCTAGTGCCAAGGAATCCAAATATATAAACTTCGCCCATTGAATATTCCCTGAGAAAAAGCGCAGCATCCAGGGTGTTGTGCTCCTAGGCATGAAAATTCACAAAAAACAAAAAGCTGTCCAATTTTTCCCAAATTTGGTGATTAGCTCCCTCAAGGGTTTTTGGAAGCCTGTAGTGAAACTTGGGCCAAAATTTTGAGCCTAGATTATTCTTTTCCATGTTTTTTTGCTGGGTACCTCCTTTGGGCAGCTTTCAGTTTCTTTCTAGCAAACTGATTTAGCTTCTTGTAATGTTCAGTAATTTTCCTTTGTAGACCTAAATCTTTGTTTTCTTTCTCCAATTTAGTCTCCAAATGCTGGTTTTCCCTCTCTAGCCAAGATTCTTTGTCATTTTCAATTTCTAATGCAAGGAGCTCCGTGAGGGGGTACTATTGTGCATGAGTTGATTCTTCTTATTTTTTCTTTTCTAATGCTCTTTTAAGACCCATGGTTTTAGGCCTCTTTCCTACTTTCCATTCCTCTTCCTCATCTTATTCATACTCACCCATGTACTCTTATAGCCTTACTTGCGATTTCTGAGCTTCTCTTTTGTACTTAAGTTCCCAAGATTCATAAATGGCAAGTTGGTCGCTCATTTGTGCATTTCGTGTTTGTAGGAAATGAATGATATGTTTTGATCTTTCCAAATCATTCACCAAGTCTTTAAATTGACCATCCCGGTCTTGTAAAAGGGATCTAAGGATCCTTGCCTCATTTTCTTCATCATCACTGTCCAAGTGTATTAGCTCAAACTCCCTCTCCTTTTCATGATTGCTTTCTTGTTCTTCAATTTTCTTCTTACCTTTACCTTTTATGATTTTCTTCCCTTTGGCTTTCTTTGGCAACTCACTCTTATACTTATTTGGAAATTTACCTCTGCTTCTCAATGCCCTGGTGACATTGCTTCACATTGTTTGAGTGGTTTTGCCTCTTACTGTTTTAGTGGTTTTTGATTTCACTGTTTTAGTGGTTTTAGCTTTCAGTGTTTCTGATGAAGGATGCATGGCCCCTTGCCTTGGATAGGCAGTAAAAACATGCTCCTGACTTTGCTGATGAGGAATGAGAGAAGTAGTCAATACTTGGGCTTGTTAAGTTTGGTATTTTACAGCTTTAGGGCTGTCCTTTTCCTCATAAACATTCAGTGTTTGCATTTTTGTGTCACTTTTCTATGGGAAACTTTCTTGATCATTAAATTTGACATTTGAAATGATCTCATCATCACAAGAAATCTCATAAATATCGTGTTCTTTATCTTTTTGGTGAGAGATGTCTAGGTCTGCTATTTTTTCCTTTTCAAAGCTATCTCTGCCTTCATCCACCTTCTTTCTATCTTGACTGTTTTTATCACTTCCCTCTTTGTTGTGACTGCTTTCATCATTTTCTTGGTCTTCAATGGTGTCACTGTATTTTCTCTTTAAGCCTTTACTATTTTGACTATTTTGGTTGCTTTCATTACTTTTTCCATCTTCTGCTTGGCTGCCTACTTCCTCATCAAATTTGTTGTTTTCACTCTCTTCCTTTTTGTTGCCTCCTCCCTCACTGTCTTCGTTTTCTTCATCATCAATTTGTTCTTTGTCATCATCAATTTCATCCTCATTGTGACTGCTTTCTTCTTGTTCACTTTCATCCATGGAAGATGTTTTTTCTTGGTAAGATGACTCATGAGAGGAAGGCGAGACATAGTGTGTAGAGGGCGAGGAAGGAGTATGAGGAGGATTCTTAGATGAGGAGGGAAGGACTTGCAATGGAATGGACGATGAAAAAGTGAAATCAGTGTGAGTGATAAAAACTTCCCAAGGAATACCTTTTTGCTCCAGTTGATGAGTGACTATGAATTTGACAAGGGAGTTATGGAATAAGCTTGCCATTTGCTAAGCTAGAGGTTTCTTTTTAACAAGGGTAGACATCTTTTCAATACTCTTGCATAGGAAATAAGGTAGTTTTAGCAGCTTGGCTCAAGTGAAGTGCATAAGGAGCCTAATGTGATATGAATAGACCCAGGAGAATCTACCCTCACAAGTAAAATACTTTATGACAATTTTCATGAGGTGGGCATGCCTATCTAGCAGATGTGAGAAAGGAAAAATAGTTTTACATGCAGCTTGGCAAGTAGGTTTCATAAAAAGCCGATAATGAGCTAATTCAAGGTATGACTGTTTGAACCATTTCTCTCCTATCTAAGGGATTTTAGTGGCTTTAGAGACAGCTTTAGGAGTTAATTCAAATTTTACACCTGTAATGTGAACCTCTTTCATATCCAACCTTAGGGAAAGCAACTCAGTTAAATGAGGGTGGCTGCTGATTTCTTGTATTCTATTGTAGAATTTAAAACAACCCATTTCTTCAAAAGAGGACAAAATAGAGGGGGAGGTAGTGATTTCTCGGATATCTATAGGTTCAAATTTGTTAAGTTTTCCTCCTTTCTTAACCTGTCTCTTTGGCCTTTGAGGCTCATCATTCCCTTTTGGAGGCATACTGATTATGCTATTATTTTCCAAATTTCAAACAAACAACCCCATTTCAAATGAAATGGAAACTTTTCCTTCAAACTGCCCTAGATTCAAAATTAGCCTTAAAAAACGTTTTTACAGTTTAATAACTGACAGATGAGGTATGAATTTATGGGAAAATAACTTGAAAAAATTTTAGTGTGATGAAAAATTGATTTCTGTGCAAAACAAGAAAATTTGGCCTTTTCTATGCAAATTTGGCAGGTGCTGCACTTTTTCGGTTAGGAGCGCAGCATCTGCACGCCTAGGCGGCCTCTACCATTGCAAATGTGCAGTGTCTGCACGCCGAGCAGAGCTGCACAGGAGATGGGCACGGGCGGACGAGGGTGCCTCTGCACGGGAGGCTGCACGAGAATGGGCGCGGGTGGACGAGGGCCTGAGCGATGTTTTCACGCCAGGCCGCTTGCTAAAAATGCAGCGCCCACGCTCAGGAGCGTAGAACCCACTGTAAAGTTACACTGTGGGATGCTACAAGAGTGCATCGCCAACACTCAGGAGTTCAGCTTCCTCAAATTTTTGCATGTGATTTTTCTTTGAGAAAAGAAACGCCTTCTCCCTTTTTTCCAATTGATGAAATGAATGTAGGTATGCCCGTTTGGGGTTTTTATGTCCTTTTTAAAATGATTTTAGAAGGAAATTTTCCCCCTTCAATTTAAAAAACACATTTCTTACTTTGCTCTTTTTGTCTGTTTCTTCAGTGTTTGCAGCCTTTAGCTTTTTAGCACATAATTTGGTTTGTGATACCTTTTTACTTGCTGGGTGATCTTTACAAACTATTTGCCTTTCTTCTTAAATATCAAATGGTGATTGTCTTCCTTTTCAGCAGTTTAATTTTTAGACTTTGATCTCTTTCTCTTTGTAGTGGGAGGCACTCTCTGTTTCCTGGAAACCATAAAATGTGACTTTTACTAATCTCTCAATAGATAAACTATTTCAAAACCTTGCACCCTTTGCTTGTACATGAAGGATGTGCTGTTTTTGCCTTTTGATGTCTATTGCACTTCCATCCAAATTTCATGAAAAAGGCTTGAAACATCCTTTCACTGTGGCATATTTAAATATAATTTCGCAATCAGTAAAACCATTTTTTCCTTTTTTAGTATGAATGTCCTTTGTAGTGGCCTTAGTCTTCACTTCTGATGATGGCACCTTTGATAGTTTCAAGTCTAGGTTGCAAGGGTATGAAAAAGGCAGTTGTTCCTTTTTCATGTTTTTAGTTTGATGCATAAAGACTGTTGGATGGGCCCTTTTTTCCAGAAATCTGCCATGTTTAGTCACATAGTGTTGATCTTCAGAGTTGTAGCCCATATGCTTGGAAAGAGCAGAAAAACACCTCCTGAAGTGACATGAAGTGTTTTTTGTAGTATATTCCCAATTTTTGTACTTATTTGTTGATGATAGATGATCTTTGACATTTTTCGATATCCCTAATTTGCAGAGATAAAACCAGTCTGTTCTCTTTTCTCTCAACTCTGTATTTCCTTTAGTCCAAACAATCAAATATTTTGACTAAATCTTTTCCTTGAAGTGTCTATTTTGCCCAATTTTGATTAAGGCCATTCATTATGGCATTCCTGCAAAGATGTCTTGATAAGGTGGCTTGATCTTTGGAAAACGTTTTTGTCGTACCATGAGGATAGACTTTGAAGATCGCTTGATCACCTTCCCTTTAGAAAATATGACCATCTTTACTTTGTTTTCCTTGAGTTGGAATTTGAGCTTGGCTGAAGCAGAAATACGTGACAAATTTGATGGTGCATGACTTAGGGAGGACTGATAGGTTTGCTTGGAATATTTTCAGGAAAAAGGGATACTTGACTGATAGTTAAAAACAGAGTTTTGACTAGACACAGTTTTTTAGATATTCATCCTAAGCACCATCACCTATAACCTAAACACTTTGTCATGACTTTTAAAGTATTTCCTATACACATTCAGATCATCAATAGTAACTTGGGCTATTGGAGGAAAACAATACCACTTATATTATGTTGGACAAACAACTTTTTGAAATAGGAGGATTTTGGATATTAGAGATAAGAGGTTTTACACAGATGTGACAGTTATGGACAGGGTAAGGCCTACTGATCTAGGATAGGATTTAAACATGATGACCACTGGCATCACAATAGGCAAGAGAGGGGGGAAAAGATAAAAATTTCTTTGAGGGGGTTTGTAGAGGAGAAATTGGTTGTTTGAATTTGGTTTCTAGAAAACCTGGACAAGGCATATAGTCATAAAAACAAGTGAAAAATACTGATGACTAAAAACTCACACCACACACCCATTGATGCATCAATTACAACTAGAACCCCAATATATTAGAATCCCTCTACATACCTCATCTTAGACCCTCAACTTGAATTTCTTGAGCTAACTCAGTTATCATGACATAGTTAACCAACACAAGTTGTTATGAGATGAAATTACAATTATTGTCCAATTTATTTAAGTTAAAAATAAATCAGATGTGTTGTGGTGCATTTGATACGTGGGTGTACGAAACGTATTATGCTTGGTGGGGGAGGTTTCTTTCCGACAAGAAATGTAACAGGGAAAAATGAGTTAAATGGTTAGTGAAGCATCATAACATGTAGAAAACTAGTTATAAAACATAGCATGCTACAATAGAGGAAGAAATAAGAAACATAAAATACAAATGCAATACACGCTCAATATTGAGTTTAAAGAAACTAATAATACCAATGGAGAAATGATCCCCTTTTATTAGTTGTTGGTGGTAAAAAGAGGTAGAACGCTAAAACTCTCGCAATGAATCATTACAGCTATGGATCTCTCATATTCAAAGTGAGGAGGGCTCTTCCCTTAAGTTTCTTGCAAGCCTCTCTCTCTCTCCTCGAATGAGTGGTAGGGTAAAAAATATTTGATGCAATTCTCTTGGATTGAGATGTTGGATGGCCAACAAATGAATCCCTCCACTCCTTGTTGCTTGGAAAACACACTGTTGGTTTGCTCTTGGGAAATTTGGCCAGCATAACGATGTGTTCTAAATTGTTCTTCCCATTGTGCTATTTTATAGAAAAAATTCAAATTTCCTTCCCTCTCTTAGTACAATTGTGGATGGTGACCCTAGATTGGAGGTTGATTCCATTGTGTGCTACACTTGAGGCCTCAAGGTGGCTCAAGGTAGATGTACTTGGTGGCCTTGAGTGGAGAATATTCTTCCTTAAGTGTGCCAAGTGGTCTTGCATGGTGACCTTCCGCCATACCCAGGATCACGTGGCTATTTTAGGGATATCCATGGAGATCTCTGCTACTATGGAAGAAAATTTTGTAGGGAGTGCTTAGTGCCAATGATTTCTGTGTGCTACTTGATAAATTTACATGTTTGACATTAGAAAAAGTTAAATTTTCCAAATTCTGTAATGTCTTTCTTCCCTGTGAATCCTTATTCTTGACATTTCATGATGTCTTTTGCCTATCCATTTTTCCATTGATAACAGTTTCCCCCTAATGTATGAGTTCTTGAAAGAACTGTATAGCCAAAATAAATTATAGTTTATTTTCTATATAACCTGTGTTGAGAGAGAGAAAGTAAATTTTGTGAATCCTAAGGTTGGAGACCCCTTGCCATGAGTAAAAGAGGGACCATGTTTGGTTGGAAACTTACAAGAGTTAACGTAAATATAGTATTTCTATGAGGCATGCATGTCCCATGCTTGTAATTATTTGGCTATTCAAAGCCTATCTGACAGATACAGGTTCTATCTGTGCCACTTGTGTGGTAGCGATCTATTGTTTTGGTTGATTACGATGATTATTGGCGCCCTTGGGGGAGTTTTTTATTTGAAAATAAGTTGAATGAAGTTCCCGCATGTATAATCTTGGCATGACATTTTTTTAGAATAAGTGTGCATTGTATGTATGGGTGTATGACTGGGACCTTCCCGTGTAAGCATTGTTGAAAGAGATGCTTATGGTCGCACGAGTCTCTGATGAATTCTAACAAAGTGCAACGGTTGTGAAGTACGATACCATATTAACATGAAAGCTTCTATTGTATTCGAATTTTAGGAGGATCAATGACATAAATGGGCAATGATGACTCCCATAATGCCATCCAAGTTACTGCTTCCTTCTTGGAAAATGGTTGTTGAATTCGACAAGAAGGGATCCTCAACCAACCGAGAGAAGTACTGATGTAAGGGACCAGATTCTCTAATATAGAAGGTGGGGTATGATAGGTTAACATAGGCATGATGGTGAGAAATGGTTGAAATTGATGATGGGAGTTCATTGGCCCAAGGTCGAAGCTTGTAAATGCAAGTGGTGGTAGTTATAACAATTTCTGGTGACAAATGCCCTGGAGTCAGTAGGACGTCCAAGGTGGGTATATGTTTTTTATGAATGTCGTGGTGGCTTTGGGTGAAGTTTTTGAATCTCCGACCAATAGTGATTAGGGACTATTTCCAGGGGAGAAAATTGGATGGATGGGTGGGGTGGATGGGACTATTTCTCCTAAAAAATCTTTATACACTTGCCAAAATAATATAAAATGGGTTTGGATGTGCAAACACAGAGACAAGTGCCCAAAAAAAACGAAAATTATCACTCACAGATGATGTGAGGAAGGTGTTTTTGTTGAGGGTGGGGGCCCCATTGGTTAGTCTCGGTGCAGGGGTGGTGAAGCAAATGGAAAGTATCACAGATGGAGGTATGGTAGGAAAACTGCAAGACATGGTGGTGTGTGTTCAATTTGATTATGAAAATGGTGTCCGAGAAAGGGGTTTTGTCGTGACATCGTAAACTTGAATTGATGCATGATGGATGGGATGAACATGAAGTGCTTCCTGGACTTGGATTTTACAGCCATGGCATCATATTCTTCAATGCATGGTCTACTTGAGTGATAGACGCCATGGAGGGTGAGGCTCTACTAACTGACGAGAATTTTTATCATGTGCAAGGTGGGTTTTTGATAAACATGGTCGGGTGTTTGGAACCTATGGTTGATTCTTGTGGAGATATGATGCCAGGATATCCAAAGCCTCTTTGGGAGCCTGTCATGTTGGGAGCATAATGATACCTACTCTCGAACCTTCAGTGGTTAAGGAAACAAGTGGTTTGTCGTGCTTTGTAACACCTGTAACCAATACCCCAAGTGAACTTTCATATTTTCCATTCAAATATATTTACAAATGTGTTGAATGAACAAACAATAAGAGAGGGCATACCTGTCATAGATTAAAAAAGGATTTTTTCTAAGGCGTGAATGTGTGAAGCCTCCTTTAGACGTTATGAGGTGTTGATCACTGTGTTTCTTTCGGTTTTTCAATTTGGAGTTTTGAGCTCCCGTTATGGTTTGTAGAATAATTCTAAAATTGTGATATATCGGCTAATATGGCACATTTCAGTTCATTTGTGTTGTTCGAGAGTTGTGAGGTTAGAGTTGAGCCCTTGCTACTAATATTTTTATTATCGTTCTGATCAACTTGTGTACCTAGGATTCGCATCATTAGTCTTAGGTAGTGCTAGGTAGGACCCTAAAGGTCTAGCATTTTCATTTTTTTAGTTTTTTTTGGGTGGGGTTCCATACAAATTAGGTTTGTACGGACCCTTACTTCATTTTGGCCTTGGCCACGCAAGCGATCACAGTACAGGCATGGAGACTCCGCGGGAAAATAATGTTTTCCACAGAGATTCCGCGCCTATCTTAGACTTTGCATGTGATTTTGTGCATATGTCTTTGAGACAAACACGTGATTTTATACATATGTCTTTGAGACAGGCGCGTGATTAGTGCACTTGTATGCGAAACAGGCGCAGTGAGAAGCCAAGCCAATTTTTTGTTGAATTTTTTTGATTTTATGTCACTAATGTGATTGTGTTTGGTGAGAGGATGTTGTGGAGAGAGAGTGATTGGCCTAGTATTCACATGGTTGTGGTCTAGGATGCCCATACATGGAGGTTTACAGGCAGTGGATTGCTTCCCAAGTTTCTAGAGAATGACCTCCTGAGATTGCAGGATCGCCTGCTGCACTTCTTGGTCCGTAGCTGGAACTGGAGGCGCAAGGTGATGGTCCTATGTGGGAAGGACATTCCTATCCATCAAGAGATGAATATATATTTTGTGACCAGATTACGTCCTTAAGGTGAGGTACTTCCACACCCACTCCCACCTAGGAGGGTGGCTCTCCAGTGTGGGTTGGAGCATCACTGTGGTGGGGTGCCACTTTCGCAAGGATACATCCTCATTTCATCAGTGACTGATCTAGCTAAGTGATGTTTCTTAGCTATGATGGTATTGATTACAGGGTCATCGTCGCCACAAAGGGTGTCTAGACCCCAGATTGGTGTTATGCGTTGGCTTTGGGTTGGTCATTTTTATGATTGGGCATGCCATGTTTACGGTGCCATGGTGTCGCAGTTGGGAAATGCCTGGGGAGGATATTCCAAATTATTCACCTATGATAGCATCTTGTAGCATCACATTTGATAGGGTGGTACTTTTGCGACCCATCGTGCCTATTCCTATTGGGCCTCGTCGAGACCCTCAGATGAGGCGATGGGTGCTGGTGATGCCCTGAGGTAGAGGAAAGGAGGCGGGTTGCTACTTGGATGAAACCACATAGTCATGGTTTGAAAAAAAATCCCATATGTTCCCAGATTTCCCATACTCTGGGATGGATTTTCGAGGAGATCCAGATATGGATCTTCCTGTTGGTTACGTGTGGGGCCCTACAAGTATGATTTTTTACGTTTTTTCTACATTTTTTGAGTATTTTATGATGTGTATATTTATATGTGTATTGTGGTGACACTGAAACTATATTTTTTTCTCTTGCAGATGTGGGAGAAGTTGGACTTCCTACTGCTCACTTGGTGGGACACCAGCCCCTTAGGAGGGTTCAAGATGGAGCTGCTTAGCCCAAGGGTGGGGGTAGGGTGGTGGTGTTGGATAGCCTCAGGGTGGAGGGCCGAGTGATGGTGATGGACCTTTGGGGGAGGGTAGTAGCTTGGTTGCTGCTAAGTATGACATTTTTGTTGCTCGTGTTGAGGTGGCAGAGGCACAAGTGGCGGAGATGGAGGAACAACTAGTTTTGTCTAAGGCTTGATCCACCGACTTAGTTGATGCTTAGCGTCGAGTGGAGAGATTGACTTGAGGTATGTCGACCCGAGGTTTTTTAAATGTTTTTGAAGATACTTGGCTCGAGGCATTGATGGCTCGGGAGAGGGGATATCGTCTGACATTGCACCGAGTTGTGCTTTCTATTTTCATTGTTGCACTACTTCTGGCACCGGGTGTAGCTATGGGTCCATATGGCCCACGTGGTGGGGCTCAACCCTAGAGGTAATTTTTATTCATGGAAAGCACTCATTATGAGGATGTTTCCCTTAGTTTTGATGACATGTATATATATTTTTTGGCTGACCTGCGAGTTAGAGACATTAGTTGTGTATTTTGACTCACACATATTTTAGGTATATATGCAAGATATGTATTTTTTGCGGCTCTTGATGATGTGTCTATGGTTATATGAATTGATGGATGTTTTGTATCATTGATGGAGATATGTGTTATGTTTTTTTGTTTTATGTATGATGGTTTGTAGGAGATGTGTTCTAGTCTAGGATGTGATTAACTATGTGATATGTTGTTTGGTTTTGATTTCTTAGTATATGTGTGAATGTAATATGATCAAATTGATGGCTTAATATTTTTGCATACAAATATTTTCTAAATAGTTGGGAATATTGTAGTTCAAATTCTTGGTTTAACTGTGAAACCACTAGCTGGGAATCAAGTTACATATGCAGGTGGCGGATGCCTTGGTTGAAATCATCGCTCATGAGCTCGATGATGGCATCATATTCTGCCTAATTATTGGTGGCTAATCCGATGCATACTTCATTGGTGAAGAATGGAAATCGGTCAAGATATTAGATGACCCAAGTGACTACTGCTATATTTTGAGACCATCGTGATGCTCCATCAACAAATCCAAAATAATGGTTGGGGGATGATCCATCTATGACACTAGAGAAATTTTTATAACAAGTCTGTGATGTTTGTGATGAAAAAAAAAATTGTTACATGCATGTTATCTCTAGGGTTGAGGCCTCCTAACCCTTATGGGTAAAATTTCTTGAGGTAGAGCCCATTTACAGGGTTTCTTAGGCATGTTCTATCAGGCTCTCACATGATATATTCCCCCTAAGGAGGAAATTCCATATGACATAGGGACCGTCCATAGTGTTTCGAACTTCCCGGGCCCTAGGGCCTCTTTTGCAACATCATAGCAGAGGACTAAATCTCCCTCCGTAAATGAGCGAGGGGAAATATTGTGATCAAACGATGCTTTTATCCATTTTTTATGGGCCTCATTATGTTGGAGCGACTGTCGTATATTTTCATCGATGAGTTCTAGTTGCACCAAATGTTGTTCTAAAGGCTAGGTATCATCAAGGAGTTCAATGGTGCCATGTAAGATATGGATTTCATTTTCTATGGTAATCATGGCTTCGACCCCGTATACAAGTTGGAAGGGTGTGAACCCTATTGAGTTTTTAACCATCGTGCGGTATGCCCATAGGGCGGAAAAAACCATGTGGTGCTAATTTATCTTATGGTTATTCACCATACATTGTAACATTGTTTTGATCACTTTTTTTATAGCTTCTACCTTTCCATTGGACTGAGGGTGGTATGGTGACACGAATTCGTGTGTGAAACCTAGGTGGTGAAATAGATCCTAAAATTTTTTCTTTTTGAAATGTTTTCTGTGATCGGAAACTAAATTTTTTGGCACACTGAACCAGGCGATGACATGGTTGAAAATAAATCATGTAGCATTTTCTATCATGTTGGCATATGTGGGCATGGCTTTTGCCCATTTGGTGAAATAGTTGACAGTGACAATAATGTATTTTTGGTTGCCAGACAACATGGGGTTGCAAGTCATGCATTTGATCCCCCATTTGTAGAAGGGACCTACTACAATGACCGGGTGCAGGAGAACAGGAGGTGCTCTTGCCTTGTGAGTGAAGCATTGATTGCTCCGATGCAGTCACAAATAAGGTTGGCCAAAAATATCTTGCCCGCAGAATGTTTTTGGTGGTAGTCATTCCGAAGAGGTGGTCACCACAAGCTCTACTATGACAGTCATTAAGGGCTTTCTCAGCTTTGTCGTAAGTGAGGAATCGATGATGGATGGTGTCGATGCCTCGTCAATAAAGGACATATCCCATGAGGAGATATCAGGGGGCCTGGTGGCATCACATGTGAGATTTGGTTTAAACTTGTTGGTTCATTATAATAAGATAATATCTTTGTACCAAGTGTCGTCAGTTGTCACTAGAAAGAGATGTTCGTTCGGTATTGACTCATTGGCTGGTGATCCGTTGGTCTGAATTGGGAGGTCAATGATGAAATAAACTAAAATCAAAGCTTTCTTGCTCTTGGGGGAGCTAAAATGTAAGTCAAACTCTTGCAATATAACTATCCAGCTAGCGTATTTATGGTTCATGAAAGGGCAGGTCAGCAGGTATCTCATAGGGTTGATATCTGCGACAATTGTTGTAGTCTTTAAGATAATGTAGTGTTTAAGCTTTTGGAATACATGTATTAAGGATAGAAAATTATCTTCAGGCTCATACCTTAATGTGGGGCCTGATAATTTTTTACTGACGTAATAGATTAAGTGTTCTTTACCATCAAGGCCCTCTTGGATTAACACCCTAGCCAAAGTGGTTTCGGACGCTGAAAGATACAGGGTTTAATATTTGTCATAGTTTTATGGGTTGATCAATGGTGCTGAAGATAATGCATCTTTCAATGCCTCAAATTATTTTTGGGCTTGATCATCTCATTTGAATGGGATATCCTGGTGGAGGAGGCGTAGGAATCCATGAGCGCAAGTGGCATAATTTGGGACAAATCTTCTCAAAAAATTGGCTTTTCCCTGCAAGATTTTGATATTCTTGAGGGTTCGAGGTGGTGGTACCTATTTGATGGCTTGGAATTTGAGGGGGTCCACTCTAATCTATTTTTGGGACACTATAAAACCTATAATTCAACCTGCAGTGATGCATAAGATGCACTTAAGAGGATTGAAGTGTAGGTTGTGTTAGCCATCAATAAAATTTTGTCATAACTGATGATGGCTAAAATAGGTCTTTAGTCTTCAAGAAACAAGTTTTAAAGAAAAATTGTGAGTTCTTGAAGCCTTGCTGTCCCTTTTCCAAAATATCCATTCCATTGATATTTTCACTTCAAAACCTTCAAAGTAGCCCTGTTGTTATAAAAGAGACTGTTTTTAGGCCACTTCCCCATCTTTTCACCTTCATAAATATTTTTGAAAAAACCCCCCATTTTCCTCATTTTACCCTTTATTTTCCCTAAAAATCCCCTTTGAACCTAACAAAATCCCTTTATTTTGGTTTAAAAACCTATTTTCCCCTTATCGAAATCCTTAAAATCCTTCAAAAAACCTTCATTTTTAGTCCAAAACTTTCATTTTTAATATAAGGCCTTAAGCGGTTTTGCTTAAGCCCCTAGCCCCTTTTTCACTGTAAGAATGAGGCCCAGACCATAGGCTAAAGGTTTTAAGCCCCCATCGCCATCGCACTTCGGTGATTTCAATTTCTTCGTTCCCATTCCTTTTCTCCGCCGATGGCCGATCTTCTAATGAGATTGCAGCCATCCATTCCATAAGATCCAACGGCTATCGGCGCATCGCAATACCCTGCTGATGATCTCCCCCTCCGATGGAGCCCCCCGCCGATGAGATCCCAACTGTTGATCTCTCTCAAATCAGACGGTTTGTGCTCCCCTCCATCGCATCGACACATCGCAAATCCAAAATCCTGCCTGCCTAGACCACCGATATGCAAAGCTTCGATCACATCTCCACTGTCGATCTTGATCCGGATCAGACTGCCCTCCATCCATCGCACTTCATTTTCCCATCGGCCATCGAAAATTCCAAATTATTTTGCTCCCAGACCCTCTTCTCCTCCGATCACCGATCAACCAAAGTCAATCCTGACCGTCCATCTCCATGATCCGACGACCCACATTACTCCTACATTTCATCTCCGCCATTCCCATTCTCCTTCATCACCCAATCCTGACCGTTGATCCTATTTTAGATCGATGGCCCTCGCTTCATCGAATTTTCACCATCCCTCTAACGCCTCTTCCACCATTTTTAATTGTCAATTCGCCGAAGTTCATTTGGACCGTTCATTTCCCCAATCCAACGGTTCCCATTGATCCCCTTCGCCACTCTTATAAACCCCTTTTCCTAAGTAAAAGCCTTTCTTCCCTTTGTATAAAGGTGGGCCCTACAATATCTTATCCTTTCACCCCGCGAGCAGATCTTAACCGTATATCTCCTAGATCTAATGGCTATCGCTGCATCTCCCACCTTTCCTTCCCTCACCATTTTTTACCCTCGCGCCCCTTGCAAAAAGGTGTTTTCCTTTGTTTTTCCCCTCCATATATGTCAAACCTTGCATTAAATCTGAACCATTGATCCTCGCATCATCTCTTGCTTTTCATCTACCAAACAAGAGCCCATGTCATCTCGACCCCACTATCCTTCACTGCACGTCTTTTCCATTTGTCGCACTCGCTTACAGCCATAGATCTGGCTCCTCCCAGATCAGACAGTATAAAACTGATTTCGCGTTCATTTCACCAAAAGAATTGATCGCGCATTTTCAACGTTGAAATGGTGCTTTTTGTTGGACACACGTCGCACAGAGACCTGTATCACATTCCCCCAGGGAAAAACCATTTACCGCCCATCCCTCGCGCGAATACCACTCTGGTTTTCTACAAAACCGCTCATCACCATTACACACCATAATTCAAATTTAAAACCCTGGTTCTTGGATTTTCTCCATGAAACCCTTCCTCCACGCATTTTTCCTCCTCTACATTGCTCCAACACCCATCCCGAAGCCTCTAAATCAGTTAAAACCAAATAACGCAAGTTTTGTTTAATTATTTGTTGTTTGTTGCAGGTTTAATGGTGGTAATCATAAAATCCATCTCACAGTTAAAGAAAGTGACGCAGGGCCAAGTATCACGATCCTCAAAGACCTGATAAAAGACAAAAAGGGACATAAAGGTTTAATTTCCACATTCTAATCGATGAATCATGAACATCGGTTAAACAGTCAAAACCCTCCAGCGCAGCAAAAGAAAGCCACCTGCACATAAAGCAGAAGAACAGTGAAGAACAGAGTTTAAAGATATAAATATTAAGCATAAAGTTGAAGGTTAAAGGCTTATTCCATAGTTTATGGATAAAGCACAGTGTAAAGACAGATTAATAAAATTTAAAACAGTCAGCAGAAAGGACAAAATACTAAAGATGATTAAAGAAAGGCCTAAATCTATATCAAGGGCCAAATCAGTGTTTAAAGCCACAAACTAGGACAGATCAGCAAAGGACCACTTCAAACTTCCAGATCATTGAGGCAATTAATCCCCAGAAAGCCAGAAATACCACCTACAGGCCTACTTACTCAAAAGCCTACAAAGTTAATGCACAGTCAGAGATATTTTTCCAAAGACAACTCAGGAGTAATTGCCAGCCTACCAAAAGCCTCAAAAGTCAACAAAAGTGACTGAAGTTGATGAAAATTAATGTAAAAATAAATTAATAGAGTTAAAACATTACATATATTCTCCATTAGGCCTCCCAAAGGCCGAGAATAATTTACTCTGTATTAATTGAACAAATAACCCTTTCTTTCACTCCACCTCCTCATTCTTCTATAAATACTTCACAAGGAGATATTGTTGTTGTTGGTTGAATACTTATTGAATGTAAATAGTTGCTAAGGTTGTTGAAGCTCTGTTTGTATTTGAAGAAAGAAAGGCTGAGAAGAAAATTTTGAATCTGTAAAGACTTACTGGACTTGAAGATTTTAACTGGTTTGAACATCAAATATACAAGCAGATTTATGGGATCCTGGTCTATGTCAATGGTGATGTTTTTCTTACTGTAATAGTTGTTTTTCTTATGTTTCCATACTATCCACTTTCTCTGATAAAGAACGGAAAATATAGATTAGGATTTACTGCAAAGCACCCTAAATCTCACTGATAAGCTTTATCTCTATGTTTTCTTCTAATTGTTGCTTTGAGGATAATTCAATAGAGTATAACTAGTGAAGTGTTGGTGAGCCCATGTTTCCTGAGTACAACTTGAGATATTGTCTTTGAAATTTCTTGAAAATTTTGCTAATTAAAATTGAACTAGAGAAATCTATGGTTAGCCCTATCCTCTAGTTTATCTCTAACAGTTGCTTTCAAATGATCCCTTAAGAGTATGCCAAGATCAGGCTAGGTTCAAAGTCCTTACCTGATCTTAGGCTGCTTTTTATGTTCACCTTGAATGTTTTCCTTAAGAATATGCCAAACGTAGGCTAGGTTAAAAGTCCTTACTTGATCTTAGGCTATTCTTTGTTTATCTTTAATTTTTTCCCTTGAGAGTATGTTGAAATCAGGATAGGTTCAAAGTTCTTACCTGATCTTAGGCTACCCTTTGTTTTCTTATATGTTTGCTTCTTTCACCACACTTCTTAATGTTCCATACCACAAATAAATTTAAATATATCCTTTGATATGGATGACTTTCCCCATAGACCACACTTAAAACTTGTTGGGAAATTAAACCCTTTTCTGACTCCATAGCCCAATGGATTGATATTGTCTCTTACCTATCCTATCAGCTGAACCATTCTTTCAAATTATTTACACCTTTACCCTTCAAAAGACTTCCTTTATTTTGATGATATCCTACCCAACCAAAACAAACAATCCCCTTGTACTTCATAACTAGGCTAATATCATATCATAAGCCTTAAAGATACATCCTTTGAAAATACTCATAATAAAGAGATCCCTCTCTGAATCCAGGAGGGCTAGATCCTAGGATTCCAAAGCGGTTCTGATGTAGGCCTTGCAGCATTTGTTCTTGCCAATCTTGCAAACTATGGGAGTCCTAACATAGTGGAAACCATACTGGGGATATTTAGTAATATATAAATTCACAACTCATCAAACCCCTATTTCTAAATGAGACAAGTGTCACTAAGACTGGTTATTATTGATTGTTGATGGTGAACAACAACCAAACCTTGAAAACAAGTAAAAATCCTTCACCTAGCGACTCCATTGGTATTCAGTAGGCCTTCTGACCCCACTGGTTTTTCCTAAGACTCCACTAAGAAATCCTTTTATCCTTCAACATCATTCAAACCCATTTAAGAAGAATTTGAGGGTTGAGTTTCCTTTGAAAAATATTAGTTAGACTTTAAAAGACTGTCATACTTGGCTGAAATTTTCTCATCATTAGGTCTAAAAACACCACATAGTGGCTTCTAGAAGAATTTATACTAGAGCCTATCCTGACCCAAATCCTCCTGAGATAGTTGATAATCCAAAAATTATCCTTAGGAAATCTCCTAAATCGAGGACTTCAACTATTTTCAAACCAATTAATAGAGCTAATTTTGTCCCTGAAAATCTCAGAGCTCTGCAAGATACACAATTTGACTTACCATCCATAAGAAACCCATCCAGAACTAATTCACTTAGTGATATAGATCAGATAGACTTTGAGCCTCCACACTCACCCCAACATAGTGGTAAACATACTGATAGTAGAAAAACCACCCCACCTGATCTGCATTTCATTCATAACATTGGTTTCTCTCATCCTAGATCTGCTCAATAGTCTCTTGCTCATCCAAGTAATTTTGTTATCCATACACACATTGTTCAAACTACTCCATTCCATACTCCCCCTCCTTTCATAAACCCTCCACTTATAAATCCCCTATTTTTTCCACAACCTCCTGTCATGGCAACATGGTATGCTCCTCTTGTCTTTCCTTTGCCTTTAGCCAATTTTCCACAGGACTATCAGTCTAAGATCCCATTATATGATGCTAGTGGTTTTATTACTGCTCAACTACATGTGGACAACATGAATGACTATTTTGATAGAAATGAGATAGATGATGAAACTGTTAAACTCGGATTATTTGCTCAAAGTTTAGGGGGAGAAGCAAGAAAATGGTTCAAAAACTTAACCCCTAATAGTATTAATGACCTCCAAGATTTCCATCAAAAATTCATAAACAAATGGGAAATTAGGAAGAACCCTCTCCAAATACTTTCAGATTACAACAACCTTAAGAGAAACATTGGGGAAAGTGTTCAAAATTATTGCACTAGATTTAATATTGTTTATAATGCACTACCCCCAGATTTGAAACCTCCACAAGGCTCAACTTTGGGCAAATTCCCTGAAGGATTTGATCATGAAATGGCCTATCAGCTAAGAGAAAGGGATCCCTTAACTTTAGAAGACATGTAGAAGGGAGCTCTTAGTGTGGAAGAAAATATGATTAAGAAGAGAGCTAGAATGAAGACTCGGAAGAGGGTATCATTTAGGGATGAAGATGCACCTTCCACATCTGAACCAAAAATGGAAAGGATGATGGAGAAGTTAATGGAGAGGATGACCATATATGAAAAAACTCAATCTAGAGAAAATCAATCAGCTCCTGAAAACAAAAATAAATCCAAAACCCAAAATCAGAACTTTATGAGAAATCAACCTCAAAACAGACAAAGAGATGTTGATCAACAGATCATACCTCCTTTTCAAAAAAATTATGTTAATGAGGATGGAGAAACAAATGAACAAATAGAGGATGATAACATAAACATGCTGGGAGTAAGCAATGAGGATTCTGATTTCCTCCATGAAAGAAAACAAGGTATATATAACCCCTATGATGATAGAAGACAAAAAACTGAATACTATGAACAAGATTTCGAAAATGCCATCATAGGATCACCTAAACAATATGACCTAAGAAGTAAAAATAACTCAGAAACTCCCAAAAAGAAAACCCCAGATAATTTTGCCAAAAACAGCCCTGTAAATACTTCCAAAAAGACAGCATAAAATCATAAGACAGTGGCTAAAATTTCTGATCCAAACAAGGGAAAAAACACCCAAATCAATGAAAAACAGCGTGGTGACCCTAGAAGCACTAGCATTTCAACTAATGATCCTGAAAAAACCATTTTGACTGCTGTAAATAGTAGAAATCAGAAATTTGATTTTGTTGATGAATCAATGACTAAGAAGGCTGAATCAAACATTTTGAAAAATCAGATTCCTTTTAACTTAGAGAGTGAAATTTCCAAAATCAAAATCTCTGTCCCACTCATTGAGTTAGTCACTCAAAATGTATATAGATGTCAAGTTTTGAAAGCCTTGAATATAGAATATATTCATGATACCGTTAACTTGAATGATGATACACCAAAGCTTATGTTTGGTCCTAAGATCGAAGGAAAATTTTAAGAAGGAACTACCCCTCCATTCTACATCAGTTTGAACATCCATGATAATATTTTTCACAATGCCATGCTTGATTCAAGAGCATCACATAACCTCATACCCAAAGTAATAATGGAAAAAATGGGCCTTGAGGTAACTAGACCTTATAAAGATTTATATTCCTTTGATTCAAGCAGAGTGAGATGCCTAGGCCTTATAAAAGATATTTTTGTTAACTTAGCTCAAATCCCAGCGAAAAGCTTAGTGATGGACACTGTAGTGGTTGATATACCCCCCAAATATGGCATGCTTCTTTCAAGATCATGGGGTGCTAAGTTGCAAGGTACTATGCATATGGATATGACTTATGCCACCATCCCTGTCTTCAGTCAACCTAGAAGACTCTATAGGGAAACACACATGAAATACATGGTGAGTAACCAATAAAGACCATAAAACTCTCCTCTCTATTCCATACACACTGACCTTGACTCTTTCATTCTTTATAATGATGAGATTCATAATGAGCAAGAGTTATTCAATGAAACATCAGCCAATATAGTGGTCACTCCACATCCAAACATAGTTGCAACCATATATGAAGAGGAAAACGAGAAAACTAAAAAATATTTTTCTAATTCAGAAAATCACAGAAAATAGATCATAGGTCTTAAGATCCTGAAAAGTCATAAATATAGTGTAGATCATGAAAATCAAAGAATTAAACCTCAAAACATTGAAAATATTGAGGAACATAACAAAATTCAACATAGTGCAGGCCCTTACACAAAACATAGTGGTGAACAAGACAGAGAGGACAACAATGAAATAAATGATGAATCTGAAAACATTCCTATTTTGAGTATGAGTTTTGATGGGTCTTTCTCTAAAACTGGTGCAGGAGCAGGCATATGGGTGCACAACACTGAAAACAATCATGCTGAGGGTCATTCTTATAGATTAAACTTCTAATGCACAAATAACATATCAGAGTATGAAGCTCTCCTTTTAGGACTGCATTTATTGAAAAAAGTAGGGGCCAAAAGAATAACAGTTCATGGGGATTCAAAATTGATAATTAGGTAAGTAAATGGGGAATATACTGCTAAACATCCCAGACTTAGAGCCTAAAGAGATGATGCCATGGACTTGTTAAAAACATTTGTTGAATTCCAACTTACCTTTGTCCTAAGGAACCAAAACATTCTTGCCAATGGACTAGCCTTTGCTACTAGTACTTGTCTAAGACCTTATGAGAGCAAAAATTACACCATCCAAGTCAAATATAGACCAGCTGTCCCAAATAATGAAAAATACTCGCAAGTGTTTGAAGGAGATAAACAACAAGAAGACTTCCTACAGTCCATAAATGAATTTGAGGTACAAAATTCAGATTCAGAGTATGATGAAGACTATCCTACTAAAGAAAACCCACTTATTGAAGAAGAAAGGTCTTCGGACATTGCTAATATAAATATGTTATTCAAAGAACCCAAACATACAACAGAAAATAGCACAAATTTAGAAAATGAAGACTTAAAAGTGCTGCAATCTAAAGATCAAATCTTTCCAAAAGGACTGGTTCCATTAGAAGAATTGTTTGAATTGAATGATGTGGCCAAAAATCCAAAACTATAACCTATTGAAATTGAAGTGGAAGAATGCAACATAGGCAGTGAACAGAAACCCAAAATGATCAAATTGTCTAAAACACTGCCATCTCACATTAAACTGAAATACATTGATCTATTTAGAGATTTTTTTGATGTTTTTTCATGGAGCTATGAAGATCTGAAATCATATGATACAGAAACAATCTAGCATAAGATACCCCTCAAAGAAAACTAGAAGCCTTTTAAACAAAAATTACGCAGAATTAACCCTGTTCAATTACCTTTGGTAGAGAAAGAAATTAGGAAAATGTATGATGCTGGAATTATTGTCCCTGTTAGATACTTAGAGTGGGTGTCTAATCTTGTATCCGTTAGGAAGAAAACAAGAGAAATAAGGCTTTGCATTGATTTTAGAAACTTAAACAAAGCCTCATTAAAGGACAACTATCCCTTGCCCAAAATGGATCATATCTGACAAAAGGTACTTGGTTCTAGAAGAATTTATTTGCTATATGGCTTCTCAGGTTACAAATAGATATTGGTACATCCTGATGATCAACTTAAGACAACCTTTACTACTCCTTGGGGTACTTTCATGTATTTGAAAATTCCCTTTGGTTTAATGAATGCTGGTGTCACATTTCAGAGAGCCATGGATATAGCATTCTCAGAAGAAATAGGTTACTTCATTGTGATTTACCTTGATGACATCACTGTCTATTCTAAAACAAATAAAGAACACCTAATACACTTGAGAAAAGTCTTTGAGAAATGCAGAAACTATGGGTAATCTTTAAATCCAAAGAAAAATTTGTTATATTTCATATCTGAAGAGGGAATAAGGATAGATCCAAAGAGGATCGATGGTATATTTCAAATCAACCATCCTAGAAACATCAAGGAACTTCAATCTTTCATTGGGAAGATTAATTTCTTGAGAAGATTCATACCCAATCTAGATGTACTCCTTAGAATCATGACAAATATGCTTAAGAGAGAAGAAGGAGTTAAATGGACCTTAGAAGCAAAGAAATCATTTGAGCTGGTAAAACAAGCACTTACCAAAACACCAGTTCTTTTCATTCTTGATTTTACAAAGGATTTCTTCATTTTTTCATTTGCATCAAAACACACAGTAGTTGTTGTTCTATTATAGAAAAACTTGAAGGGACAAGAGCAGGCAATTGCATTTTTCAGCAAGGCATTAATAGATGCACCTCTCAAGTACAATATCATGGAAAAACAAGCCTTTTACTTGGTCAAAGCCTTAAAATACTTCAGAGTTTACATTCCCACATTATAGAATTTGTGCCTCATTCAGTTGTAAAAAATATATTGACCCAAGATCCAGATGGCAAAAGAGAAAAGTGGATTGTTTTAATGTTAGAATATGACTTAGAAATCAAGCCCACTAAGCTCATAAAAGGTCAAGGACTAGAAAAACTTATGGTTGAATCCAACTTTCAAGCTCTTGATAGAAACATGTTTAATGCATTAGATGAACAGGAGGAGTTGACAACTCAAATTATTGAAGATCTTGGTATGCTGATATTTTGTATGTTTTTCTCAATCTTAATGTCCCTCCTGCTTTTTCTAAAACAAAGGCAAGATTCTTAAAGTTGAAAGCTATAAATTACTACATTTTAAATAAATTTATATTGGGAAAATGCTAGTGGATTATTGCTTAAATATTTTCCTGAGAATGATGCAGATAAGATCAAGCATGAGTTTCATGAAGGAGAATGTGGAGGCCACCTCCACTGGAAGTCAACTGCTAACAAAATCCTTAGAGCTAACTATTACTGGCCCACCCTCTTTCAAGATATCCACAAAATGATTATTTCCTATCACAAATTTCAAATCTTTGAAGGCAAAAAAAAGTTGCTCCCCTTACCTTTGCAACCAATCACCGTTGAAACCCCTTTTCCACAGTGGGGTCTAGACGTCATCGAGGAAATCCATCCTGCCTCATCTTTCCAACAAAAATGGATCCTCATAGCAACAGAGTATTTTACCAAATAGATAGAAGCCATCCCTTCTAGGAATGCCACAAACACAGTTATCATTTCATTCCTTGAAAACCATATACTGTATATATTTGGTTGTCCTAGAAAGATCATAACTGACAATGCTGCTGCATTTGGATCTAAAAATATGGTAGAATTATGTCATAAATATCAGCTTATATTGGGTCATTCTATAGCTTATTACCCTCAAGGTAATGGGTTGGCAAAGTCCTCAAACAAAAGTTTGGTAAACATTATCAAGAAGTTGCTGGAAGATAACAAGAAATCATGGCACAGTAAGCTAGTACATGCATTATGGGCAGACAGATTGACAGTTAAAAATTCAATTGGGATGTCTCCTTACCAGCTAGTTTATGGAACAGATGCAATATTTCCAACCAGTTTAGAAGTACCAGTCATGAATGTGATCCAAGAAGTACAGTCTGAAGATGACGATATGACAAGAAGAATACACCAGACTATACATCTACAACAAACGAGGGAAGAATTATACATCATAGAACAACAACTACAAGAAAACATCAATAAGTTGTTTGACAAAAGAACCAAGGCAAGTGACTTTAAAATTGGTGACAAAGTATTGAAATGGGATTCAAAGAGAGAAGATAAGGGCAAACATGGAAAATTTGATAACTTATGGCAAGGCCCTTATCTTATTCAATGTGCTATTGGAAACAATGTATTATTTCTGCAAGAATTGGATGGAGCTAAATATTTTGGAGGTCCTGTCAATGGAAGGATGCTCAAACATTATTTATGCTAACTGATATTTTAGTTTCGAAGCTTTTTGTTCATTGTACATAACACTGATTTTGAATTTGAAAAAAGAAAAAATAAAAAAGCAATAGAAAAAGAGAAAAGAGGACAGATTAGAAAAAGAAGAAAGGTACAACCCCATACCACAAAAGAAAGGAAAAATCTGAAACTGTGGAAGCTCAAATGCCACTACTTGAAAGAGCACTGCTATTTAGTCATACAGCCTAATCATGACTAGAGAGATTTCAATTTACTGCTGATAGGATTAGTGAATCAGATTTTCTAAATTGTTTAATCTTGGCTTATCAGTAGACTATATTAGGATAGAAAAAAATGGCTCTAATCAGACCAAAACTTGAGCCAAAGAGAAGAAAAAGAACTAGTTCTAACATGCTGAAAACTTGAACGAGGTAAAGAAGAAGAACAGCTCTAAAAATATCAAAACCATAGTTGAAAGAAAGAAGGAAGGATATTCAAAATTTTCAGATCTTAAGCCTTCACAATTTTTTTTTGAATTTCTGTAAATTTCAGTCTATGTGCAGCTTGTTTTTATGCCATAGTTTTATAGCAAATCAGACAACTTAATCCTGGTTTGTTTTTATTTAAATTTTTGTTTTAGAATATAGAGAATAAAATCTATCAGATAGCTTAATCCTGACAGATAGTAGCTTAGGTAGAGAATTTATGAGTTCAACTGTTTAATCTGAACTCATGGAAGAAATAAGGATAGATTTAGATTAGTTTCCTACTTTCAAAATAAAAGAATAAAATGTTGATGTTAAAGGTTTGCAAGTCCAAGTGCACCTTATGAATAAAAATGTTAGGACAAGTAGGCTATGTAGGTAGTTGTTTGGAGAAAACAAATTTGTTTGCTGATACAAAGTACTGATCATACTGTTAAGCAGCATGATAAAAGAAGAAGCAGGTTGTCAAGGTGTAGAAAATACAAAGGCACTAGTCTACTTTCCAGAGATTTATCTCTGAAGTTCTTGACACCTCCAAGGATCTGCCATGCCCAATTGGAGCCACTGTTAGCCATCAATAAAAAATTTCCATAATTGATGATGGCTAAAACAGGTCTTTAGTCTTCAAGAAACAAGTTTTAAAGAAAAATTGTGAGTTCTTGAAGCCTTGTTGTCCCTTGTCCAAAAGATCCATTCCACTGATATTTTCACTTCAAAACCTTCAAAGTAGCCCTGTTGTTATAAAAGAGAGTGTTTTTAGGCCACTTCCCCATATTTTCACCTTCATAAATCCTTCTACAAAAACTCTCCATTTTCCTTAGTTTACCCTTTATTTTCCCTCAAAATCCCCTTTGAACCTGATAAAATCCCTTTATTATGGTTTAAAACCCTTTTTTCCCCTTATCAAAATCCTCAAAATCCTTCAAAAAACCTTCATTTTTAGTATAAAACCTTCATTTTTAATATAAGGCCTTAAGCGCTTTTTTCTTAAGCCCCTAGCCCCTTTTTCACTATAAGACTGACGCTCAAGACCATCGGCTAAAGGTTTTACGCCCCCATCGCCATCGCACTTCGGCGATTTCAATTTCTTCATTCCCATTCCTTTTCTCTGCTGATGGTCGATCTTCCGATGAGATTGCAGTTGTCCATTCCATAAGATCTGACGGCTATCGGTGCATTACAATTCCCTGACGATGATCTCCCCCTCTGATGGAACCCCCTGCCGATGAGATCCCGACTATTGATCTCTCTTAGATCAAATGGTCTGCGCTCCCCTCCATTGCATCGACACATCACAAATCCAAAATCTCGCATGCCTAGACCACCGATATGCGAAGCTCCGATCACATCTCCACCATCGATCTCGATCCTGATCGGACGGCCCTCTATCCATCACACTTCATTTTCCCATCAGCCATCGATTATCGCAAATTCCAAATTCTTTTGTTCACAGACCCTCTTCTCCTCCGATCGCCAATCCGCCAAAGTCAATCCTGACTGTCCATCTCCCTGATCTGATGGCCCACATTACTCCTGCATTTCATCTCCACCCTTCCCATTCTCCTTCATCACCCAATCCTAACCATTGATCCTGTTTTATATCGATGACCCTCACTTCATCACATTTTCACCATCCCTCTAACCCCTTTTCCACCATTTTTAATTGTCGATTTGCCGAAGTTCATCTGGACCGTTCATTTCCCCGATCCAACAGTTCCCCTTGATCCCCTCTACCGCTCCTATAAACCCCTTTTCCTAAGTAAAAACATTTCCTCCCTTTGTATAAAGGTGGGCCCTCCCATCTCTTATCGTTTCACCCTGCGAGAATATCTCAACTGTAGATCTCCTAGATCTGACGGCTATTGTTGCATCTCCCACCTTTCCTTCCCTCAACATTTTTTACCCCTGCACCCCTTGAAAAAAGGTGTTTTCCTTTGTTTTTCCCCTCCATATATGTCAAACCTTGCATTTAAATCTGAACCGTTGATCCTCGCATCATCTCTCGCTTTTCATCCACCAAACAGGAGCCCACGTCAGCTCGGCTCCACCATCCTTCACCGCACATCTTTTCCATTTGTCACGCTCGCTTACAGTCGTAGATCTGGCTCCTCCAAGATCGGACAGTCTAAAACTGATTTCGCATTCATTTCACAAAAATAATTGATCGTGTGTTTTCAACGTGAAAATGGTGGTTTTTGTTGGACACGCGTCCCCGAGAGACCTGTATCACGTTCCCTTGGGGAAAAATCATTTACCGCCCATCCCTCGCACGAATACCATTCCGGTTTTCTGTAAAACTGCTCATCACCATTCCGCGCCATAATTCAAATTTGAAACCCTGGTTCTTGAATTTTCTCCACCGAACCCTTCCTCCACACATTTTTCCTCCTCTGCACTGCTCCAACACCCATCCTGAAGCCTCTAAAGCAGTTAAAACCAAATAACGCAGGTTTTGTTTAATTATTTGTTGTTTGTTGTAGGTTTAATGGCAGTAATCATAAAATCCATCTCACAGTCAAAGAAAGTGACACAGGGCCAAGGATCACGATCCTCAAAGGCCTGATCAAAGGCAAAAAGGGATATAAATGGTTAATTTCCACATTCTAATCGATGAATCATGAAAATTGGTTAAACAGTCAAAACCCTTCACCGTATCAAAATAAAGCCACCTACACACAAAGCAGAAGAATAGCGAAGAATAGAGTTTAAAGATAAAAAGATTAATCATAATTTCAAAGGTTAAAGGCTTATTCCACAGTTTAGGGATAAAGCACAGTGTAAAGACAGATTAATAAAAGTTAAAAGAGTCAACAGAAAATACCAAAGACTAAAGATGACTAAAGAAAGGCCTAAAGCTATATCAAGGGCCAAATCAGTGTTTAAAGCCACAAATTAGGATTAATCAGCAAAGGAACGCTTCAAAATGCCAGATCATTGAGGCAATTAATCCCCAGAAAGCCAGAAATTCTACCTACAGGCCTATTTACTCAAAAGCCTACAAATTTAATGCACAGTTGGAGATATTTTGCCAAAGACAACTCAGAAGTAATTGCCAGCCTACCAAAAGGCTCAAAAGTCAAAAAAAGTGACTGAAGTTGATGAAACTTAATGTAAAAATCAATTAATAGAGTTAATACATTAGATATCTTCTCCATTAGGCCTCCCAAAGGCAGAGAAGCATTTACTATGTATTAATTGAACAAATAACCCTTTCTTTCACTCCACCTTTTCATTCTTCTATAAATACTTCACGAGGAGATATTGTTGTTGTTGGTTGAATACTTATTGAATGTAAATAATTGTTGAGGCTGTTGAAGCTCTGTTAGTATTTGAAGAAAGCTAGGTTGAGATAAAAAGTTTGAATCTGTAAAGACTTACTGGACTTGAAGATTGTAACTGGTTTGAACATCAAATATACAACTTGATTTATGGGATCCTGATCTATGTCAATGGTGATGTTTTTCTTACTATAATTGTTGGTTTTCTTATGTTTCTATATTGTCCACTTTCTCTGATAAAGAACAACAAATATAGATTAGGATTTACTGCAAAGTACCCTAAATCTCACTGATAAGCTTTATCTCTATGTTTTCTTCTAATTGTTTCTTTGAGGATAATTCAATAGAGTATAACCAGTGAAGTGTTGGTGAGTGACCAACCCTAGAGGTAACTTGATATTGTGATGGTTAAAGTTCTTGAAAAGTTTGTTAAGTAAAGTTGAACTAGAGAAGTCTATGGTTAGCCACATCCTCTAGTTTATCTCCGGCCAATTGCTTTAGAAAGATCCCTTAAGAGTATGCCAAAAGCAAGCTAGGTTCAAAGTCCTTACCTTATATTAGGCTATACTTTTTATGTTCATCTTAGATGTTTCCTTAATAATAGCGAGGCTAGAGTTAAAATTCCTTAGTTGATCTTAGGCTATTCTTTGTTCATCTTTAATGTTTTCCCTTGAGAGTATGTTGAAAGCGAGGATAGGTTCAAAGTCCTTACGATCTTAGGCTATCCTTTTTTTTCTTATATGTTTCTTCTTTCACCACACTTATTGTGTTTCCATACCACAAATAAATCTAAGAATCTTTGATATGGATAGCGCCCCACAGACCACACTTGAAACGTTTGGGGAAATTAAATCCTTTTATGACTCCATATCCCAATGGATTGATACTGTCTCTTACCTATCCTATCATCTAAACCATTCTTTCAACTTATTTACACCTTTAACCTTCAAAATACTTCCTTTATTTTGATGATATCCTACCCAACCAAAACAAACAAACCTCTTGTACTTCATAACTAGCCTAATATCATATCATAAGCCTTAAAGATACATTCTTTGAAAATACTCATAATAGAGAGATCCCTCTCTGAATCCAGGAGCGCTAGATCCTAGGATTCCAAAGTGGTTCTAATGTAGGCCCTACAGCATTTGTTCTTTCCAATCTTTCAAACTACGGGAGTCCTAACAGGTTGTATTGCCAGAATCTTTGGAATATCAACCACAGATATTTGAGATGATCAGATCGCTTCTTGGATAAAAAAGTGAGGTCGTCCAAGTAGGCAAGGATAAGGTGGTATTATTCATGGATGATATTGTTCATGGCCCACTAGAAAGTGGCTGCAGCATTTTTAAGACCGAATGGCATAACTTGGTTTGCGAAAGTGGACCATGGGGCGGTGAATGTAGTATTGTACTGTTTGGTATGCCAAATTTGAATTTGGTTATACCCTGAGAAGCCATCCATGAAGGAGAGGGCCTCGTGTCTAGTGCAAGCGTCGATGACTTGGTTGATGAATGGGGTAGGGTAGTTGTACTTTGGATAATATTTGTTCAAATCTCGGAAATTGGTACAGACTCGAATAGTGCCGTATTTTTTCATGACGGGAACAAGGTTGGAAACCCATGATGCGTAAGCTATGGGGTAGATAAACTCGGCTTTGTGAAGCTTATCTATTTCTCCTTAAATTGATTCTACCTTAGATGGGTGCAATTGATGTTGTTTCTAGCATACTCGTGGTACGTCGGGCCAGGTGTCAATATGGTGCTCTACGATAGTGGGACTAAGCCCTGGCACTTTTGAATAATCCCATGCGAAGATGTATCTATACTCTTGCAACAAGTTTGTGTAAGAGGTTACTTCGTCTGGGGACATGCTTCCCCTAGGGAGATTTCTTCGACTTTCTCAACATTTCGAGAGATATTTACCTTGATGTTTAGAGAAATGTTAGACATGTTCCCTTCTTCAAACGCATCGGGCACCAGAATGGGATTTTTGAACCAATATAATTTTCCAAATGGTAGGAAATATTTTGATTCGGTCATGTATATATTTTGGTTTCCTACATTGTTAGGGCTGAATTTATTTTCAGGAAGGAAAAACGAGTGGTGGGGCATTGCATCCCACGGATAATTTGGTTTTGTCATGGCCTCTAGAATATCCTCATCTGAGTGAAACAAGGACCCTAAGGGGAATTATGTTTGCGTAGGGCTATGAGGAGGTGGTTTGGTCCTAACGGAGCTGGTCAGAAGACATGAATAGGACTCCATAGTTGATGCGGTGGAACCAAACGCGGTCGATAAGGTGCAGACGGATTAAGTTTGCACCGCCTGTTGGTACAGTTACTGTTGTAATTGTAGCGATCTCAACACCAATGACAGATGAGCAAACAACACGAGTCATGGTTCCTATGCACGACCAGATGAATCATATGTGATTTTTTGTGTCATTAAAATTGGGTGGCAGCAGAATTTTCATCGTGGCGACTTGCATGAGAGCAAGTCCAGGTTCCTCATGAGGCGTACTAAGAGTACGTGCACTTTCTTGGATTTGGAAATTGTGCTTGGTGCAGAGGTGCATAAATGTTTCCATTAAGGGGCATGACTCTATTTCATGGTTATAACTAGTGAAAATGGTGCACGATATCACAGTGCTTACCAAGTAGATGGTGTGAGAACCAATGTTATTGTTTGTCCCTGATGTGGACGCTTTGAAAGGATCAGGCGTAGGGGAATGATTTTGTTGTTTCCATCTTCGAGTTTTTGGTTTTGGGAGGTCTATCTCCTTTGGCAGGTTTAGAATTAACAATTATCTTGCCGCTCTTAGCCTTGGGAGGTACTCACAATTCATTGTATGGTGGAATTGTGAGAAAATCCTACAATAGAAGTGTGTGATCTTCTCATGATTAGAAAGATTCATCTGTGGGATGGGGTGGCCCTATGAAGGATGTTTGTAAGGTTCTTTAGTTCCTTACATTGATTGATTTGGTGATCAATTTTATCACATAGCCCACATGTTGTCCTTAGCTAGACATGGGCCCTGCTAGTATGGTGTGTTGATTTGACTCACCCAATGCTTTGGTATTGATGGGGAGTAAGCTTCCTGGGGGTAGTCTTCCTTACATTAGGTTCTCTTGGCTCTAGACTGATTATATCACAGAACTATATTTCCAATGAGCGTATTATGTCTATTAGTGGGTGGACTCGAGGGATGTAAGTATAGTGTTGAGTATGATGGTTGCCTTGAAAAACTAGACAAGGATGAATTTATTGGGTGTTCCCTTCCCTTTGGACTGGTGAAGTGATTGGATACCATTTGCGTAGCGATTCTAGGTCTAAGAATTTCGTGAACAAATGGTTAAGTGCATTGCATAAAACACATGTTGTCCTTCTCCGTGGAGGGCGATTCGGGGTGACTATGTGCCCCCCATCTAGTCACTTTTCCACTGACAGGAAGAGAATGGGTATGCTTGTCACATCCTCTTGTGTTGTCGAGCTTTCCATGGATTCCATACCTAATTCATCTCCTAGGGAGAGGCGCATTGTGGCCATGCGTAAACTTTTTAATGCCAAACGAAATTGAGGGATATAATGGCATTGACGTAATGGGTGATTGCTAGAACATACCTAACACGAATACTGGGCTACCTGTAGGCCAAAATAGTATAAGAGGTTAACAAAATAACATCTCTAAAACATCTCTAGGGCTATGCAGTTGGCGATGAAATGATCATCTTCATCACAGAGTGCACAGTATTGGCCTGGAGGAGGATGGATAAATTGAGGTCTCTCAGGTGACTGCCTCGCCTCTTGTAGGTATAATATGACCTGAGGTTCTTCCCCATCTATCTGCATGGGGGGATCCTATTGGTATGATTGTTATATGGAATGTAAGTCATCCCTGTATCATGGTAATTATGGGCAATGTTGAGTGTAATGCCCATAATTGTTGGAGATAGCGCACGCGTGGTTGGTACGTAATTCTTTCCTTGATTTTTTGTGGTTGGTTCCTTTTTATGGGAACTTGTGGCCGCGATATTTATTTTGGAGCTTAGGAGAGGGTTTAATTCATCTAATTCCAGGAAAATATTTGTAGGATGGCCTAGAATATCGTAAAATTCACAAGGTTGCAGTGCTCTTGGTATGCTGGGGTTTTCTATCTTTTCCCTTTTTTGTGGATTTTCTTGGTCGCTTTAACCGGCGTTGTTACAGGAATATATTTAGCCGGTGTTGACTCCTGAGGATTATGTTAGGTCCCCATATTACTAGTGTGGTCCCTTATTGTTATTAGTGTAGCCCCCTTATTTTTATTTTTGTACCCCTGTAACCCCCATATTTTTATTATTGTTCCCTTAAATTATTATTGTTAGGTTGGCTAGGATTATATTGTGACCCCATGGACCCCTATATATAGAAGGAGGTTTTGTCATTTGTATCATCCAAGAATTGTTCATTTTTTTAATTTATTGGGGGTTTCCCCCTTGAAATGGCTGATTTCTAAGGAGTTGATCTCTCTTTTCTTCTATTTTTGGAGCTAGTTTCATAACATTTGGGATCAAAGCTTTGGATTCTAGGGTTTCGCTGCTCCAAACAGGTCATCGTGGAATTTTAGCGATAACGTTTTTTCTACGAAGGTTCAAAAGCTGGAATTTGTATAGAGTGAATCCAAAATCCTAAGGAACATTCTGTACAAATTTCAGATCTTGGTTCACCATATTTTTCGATATATGATTTGCAGAAGTTAGGTTTTTTTTCAAGCTCCCAAGTTTCACCTAAACAGTTCATTGTGGAATTTTCGCTATAAATTTTTTTCTACAAAGTTTCATAACCAGATATTTTTATAGAGTGAATCCTAAATCTTGATGAATATCCTATAAATATTTCAGATCTTGGTGCACAATATTTTTGGAGCTATGATCTATGGAAGTTAGGGTTTGTTCAAGATCCCGAATTGCATCTCAACGAGGTGACCTTGCAAAATTGTCATAATTATCTCTCTGAGAATCAGATTGGAATTCAGTAAAAAGTGGCTACAATTACATGGATTATAGTTTACTATGTATCAATTTTAGAGCCAAAGGAGGAAATGGTGAGATTTTGCATTCCATACAAGTGCACTCTACTGAACCAGTCGATAATTAGGTCATTGTGGGAGATTTGGCATAACTTTGTCTTGAAGTATCCAAATCAGGTCAAACTTGTGGCATTCAAAAGAAGATTCAAAGGGATACTACAAGACCAAATTTCACATATTGAAGATCCTCAATTCCGAAGGTTATTCAGCTTCAATATCGACCTCCTCAAAAGCAACAAAAAGGTGTGTATTTTTTTCAAATTGCGTAAGTCTTGTTTGAAAAACCAATTTTAAGTGATTCTAAGGGCCTATTGAGCATATATATTAGTATTGGGTTCTAAAATTCCCCCTAAAAATAATTCAACACCCATTAAGCCCTCATAATACTATATTATGACTCATGAAGACGAATAATTGCAACATGGTCTATCAAAATTACAAGAGAAAGTGCACCAAATTTCTCTCTCGCAAAGAGAAATGAAAAATGAAATGGAAGTTTTGAAGAGAGGTGTGGAAGTGAAGATGGATGGTTTGATGAAAGGCGTGAAAGCTAATATGGATGGTGTGGAAGCTGGCATGGAAGCTAAGATGGATGACATGGAAGAAAAAATGAAAAACAACATGGAAAACATGAAGAATGATCTAAAAGAAAACATGGAAGGTTTGACAAAGTTAATACAAGAAATATTTCCTAATGGAAAAAAGATAGTAGAGGAAACTCATGATGAGAACAAAATAAATGTTAATTGTGATTTCATAAACTCTAATGTTGGATGGAAGAACCACCATATTCCAAAGATGGATATGAGGAAGTTTGATGGCAAGGATCCCGTAACATGGATACTACAGATGGATCAATATTTTGATCTCAATAATGTGCAAAACACACAAAAGGTACACATTTCAACTTTACATTTAGAAAAAAATACATTTGTATGGTATCGATGGCTTTTTTCCCGTAAAAAAATTGTCACTTGGTCAATTTTTACGAAGGAAATGATAGCACGTTATGAGGATACAAAGAGCAACACCTTCTTTAGCCAATTGATAAATCTCAAACAAAAGGGTTCAGTGGTGTAGCACATTGAGGACTTCCAAAAATTGAATATACAGGTAACTGATATTCCAGAGGAACACAGGATTGATGTCTTCACAGGGATTTTAAAGGATAACATCCAACATGAAGTTTGTGTTTGGGAACTTGATTCATTAGAGAAGGCATTCAGGTTGACAAGAGAAATCGAATGTAAAATTATGGCGAAAAGGAATCCTACCACTCACATCTATAAATATGGAAGTTTTGTTACTCCTAGACTTCCACAACCTACAAGGTTGACACCACAAAGATTGGAAGAAAAAAGAGCAAAATGTATTTGCTACAGTTTTGATAGAAAATACATTAAAGGTCATAAGTGTGTTGAGAAGAAATTATTTTACATAGATTGTGAAGAGGAGCAATAAAATGAAAAATAAACTTTACAAGAAGAGGATATACACCAGGAACCAACCCTAGAAGAAGAAGAAATTAGTTTGACCATATCATGTAATTCATTGGCAGGAATTACCACTCCTCAAACTCTCAAGATATCAGGACATATAAAGAAGAAAAAGGTAATAAAGTTGATTGATTCGAGTAGTACCCATTCATTGTAAGGTAGCCAAGGAATTTAATTGTTTCCTATACCCAACACCAAAATGTCAAGTGATGGTTGAAAATGGAGGAACTATAAATTTCTCTAGAAAAATCCATAATATCAAACTAAAAATGGGCAATATGTATTTAATATTCCAATTCTTTCCATTCCAATGGGAGGTGCTAATGTTCTACTAGGAATACGATGGTTACAATCTTTGGGGATGGTAGCTTTTAATTTTCAAGAACTTTTCTTGAAAAAAAATTCGGAAGGAAATGAAATTGAATTACGGGGTATCGCAGGGAAGCCGGGAAAGATAAGAAGCTCTAATGTCATGAAAAAGCTTTTGAAGAAAGAAAAACGAGGTGTAATTGCACAATAATGCTCACTAGAAGTTCCAACATCAAAATCATCCATTTCTCCAGATCTCTAAAAAGTCTTGTACAATCATTCCAAGGTGTTTGAAGCTCCCAAAGGACTCCCACCTATTCATAATCATGATCATGCTATTCATTTGATTCCAAGAAGTGTTCCTCCAAACATCAGGCCTTACAGATATCCTTATGTCCAAAAGAGAAAAATTGAATGTATGATTGCAAAAATGTTAGAGGTTGGTATAATTCAACCTATTCAATGTTCTTTCTCTACTCTAGTAGTATTGGTGCACAAGAAGGATGGATCATGGTGCACGTGTCCAGATTATAGGGAGCTCAATAAGCTGACTATTAAAGATAAATTTCCCATTCCTATGATTGATGAATGATTAGATGAATTACATGGTGCAATTTATTTTACCAATTTGGATCTTCGTTCAGGATATCATCAAATTAGAATGAAGACTGAAGATATTCTGAAAATAGCATTTCAAACTCATGAGGGTCATTATGAATTTTTGATCATGCCTTTTGGCCTTACCAATTCACCTTATACATTTCAAGGGTTGATGAATTCCATTTTCAAACCCTTCCTTAGATAATTTGAGCTAGTATTTTTTGATGACATACTAATGTACAACAGGTCTTGGAAGGATCATGTTCAACTTCTTGACAGGGTGCTCAAACTATTTTAGGAGAAACAATTATATGAAAAAACATCCAAATGTTTCTTTGGAGTACAAGAGGTGGAATATCTGGGTCATATTGTATCTCACGAGGGTGTTAAGGTAGACCCTAACAAAATTAAAGCCATTAAGTAATGGAAAGTTCCTACAACCATAAAGCAGTTGCGAGTATTTCTCGAGTTAACAGGGTATTATCGCAAGTTTGTTAAGAATTATGGGAGAATAGGAGCACCTCTAACAAAATTATTAAAGAAATATCATTTTCATGTATTCTTGAAGCAAATCAGGCCTTTGAACATCTTAAAGAGGCAATGTGCCTAGCACCAGTCTTAGCTACGCCAGACTTCACAAAAACCTTTATTGTGGAATGTGATGCCTAAGGAAATGGAATTGATGTTTTTTTTATGCAAGAAGGAAGACCCATTGCTTTTGAAAGTCGTCCAATCAAAGGAAAGTATTTACAAAAATATAATTATGAGAAGGAAATGTTGGCAATGCTACATGCACTAAAGGAATGGCGACCTTACCTAATGGGAAGGCACTTGAAGGTAAAAATTTATCATGATAGTCTTAAACACTTTTTGGAACAAATACTATCTTCAGAAGAGAAGAAAAAATGGGTCACAAAGATGTTGGGTTATGACTTTGAAATCGTCTACAAAAAAGGGAAGCTAAATGTTGTTGTCGATGCACTCTCAAGAAAGGATGAAGAGGTGGAAGCATTTCTTTGTGCAATTTGTATTATGCAACTAGATTGGATAAGTGGAGCAAGGATGAATAGAAGAAGGACGAAGAAGTGTGGACATGCATTCAAAATTTGAAGCATGATCCTAGTACATATGATACATTTAGTTGGAAAAAATATTCCTTATGGTACAAAGATCGCTTATATCTTTGTAAGAATTCCCAACTAAAACAAAAGATTTTTTTGGAATTGCACACTTTTCCTTTAGGAGGACACTCATGATTTTTAAAAGCTTACGACAAGGTGAAGAAATATTTTTTTGGGGATGGCCATAAGTTTGATATTCAAGAGTTTGTGGCAGAATGTTTGGTTTTCCAACAAAATAAAGTTGAGACAATTAAGACCCCGGGTCTTCTACAATCTTTATCCATTCCAAGTCAACGTTGGGAGGAGATTTCAATAGATTTTATCACAAGTTTACCTAAGTCTGAAGGAAAGAGTGTCATCATGGTGGTAGTTGATATACTTACCAAGTATGTACACTTTTTTGCATTATCTCATCCATTTAAAGCAAGTACAGTTGCTACTACATTTATGGAAATAATTCAAAAGCTACATGGAAACACAAAGATTATGGTAAGCGACAGAGATCCCATTTTTAATGGAAATTTTTGTACAGAATTATTTTCTTGTTTGGGTACTCAACTAGCTCATAGCTCATCTTATCATCCTCAATCTGATGGTCAAACTGAGATAGTGAATAAATGGTTGGAAGGATATCTTCGTTGTTTTGTATTTGATAAATAAACACAATGGTTCAAGTGGTTACCTCTGCCTGAATGTTGGTATAACAATTCCTTCCACATTGCAGCAAAAATGACCCCATTTATGGCACTTTATGGATATAATCCATCGTCCATCACATCATCTTTAAGAGAAAATTCTAAGGTGAAAGCAGTGGAAGATCACATCGAGCATCAAAATCAAGTTCTCCAACTCTTAAAGGATAACCTCAATTTGGCACAAAATCGAAGAAAACAACAAACAGATCAACATCATAGTGAGAGAAATTTGGATGTAGGAGACAAAGTATTTTTACGGCTACAACCATACAAACAAATTTTCCTCAAGAAAGCTAAGAATGATAATAAATTATCGCCAAAATACTATGGTCTTTACAAGATGTTGCAAAATATTGGTACTATGGCATACAAATTGGAGCTTCCTGCTTCTTCACAAGTGCATCCAGCTTTCCATGTCTCATGCTTAAAGAAGGTTATAGGTGAAAAAATTCCAGTTCAAACAATATTTCCAGAACTTGATGAGGAAGAAAAAATCATATTGGAACCTAAAATAGTCATGGAAACAAGAACTTGACGGCTACGAAATCGATCAATTTCAAAGTATCTCATCAAGTGAAATAACTTACCCACTGAAGATTCAACATGGGAGGATGAGAATTTTATGCAGAAGCATCCAGAGAAACTCAAGCATTGAGGACAACACTTTTTGAAGGAGAGGGGCATGTTAGGTCCTCATATTACTAGTGTAGTCCCTTATTGTTATTATTGTAGCCCCCTTATTGTTATTGTTGTACCCCTGTAACCCCCATATCGTTATTATTGTTCCCTTACGTTATTATTGTTAGGTCGGCTAGGATTATATTGTGACCCCATGGACCCCTATATATAGAAGGAGGCTTTGTCATTTGTATCATCCAAGAATTATTCATTTATGTAATGTATTGGAGGTTGCGCCCTCGAAGTGGCTTATTTCTAAAGCATTGATCTCTCTTTTCTTCTATTTTTGGAGTTGGTTTCATAATAGAATGATAGGGTTTATTCTCGTAGATGTGATTCCAGGGGCTCCCAGCATGGCTGGTGGGACTAGATACCATACAGGTATCATGAAAGACATGTTTGGAAATGTTACCATTACCAAGACTTGTTGTGACACGAAACCAGGTGGAGTGTATAAGAATGGAGTTTGGGAGATGGTGTAGGGTAGGAAATTCATTCTAGTGGCCTCAGTTTCATTATTGCTAGTCTCTGTCTCCTGGTTGGTTTCATTGTTTGATGATAACATCATGCACACTAGGGTCCCTGTGATATCACAGAATGCTTCTGGTATGACATGGGGGTCACCTAGGTGTGATCCAAGGATAGGTGATGGTTTGAACTGGTCGGGTCCATATTCTTGGTACCGCATGAGTGACTCTGTAGATGTGTCTACATAAGGTAGAACGACATCAGCAGTCTTCAAGGGTAATTTTTCATGGTATGTGAATTGGTCGATGGTGATGATTCGATCTTCGTGGGGGAACATCATCACCTGGAAATCGGAGGATGTTATGGTAGACATGGCATACATATAACTCCACCCAAGGAGTATATCGTAGTGAAGTTGAGCATCTTAGAACTCCATATCTATGAGTGTAGTTATGTTGGCCAAGCTAATAGGGACATTCTGATAGAGACCAATGGGAGCAGAAGGGTGTCCATCGTATGGTCTGAGCATGATGTTGGATGGCTTTAGTTCAACAAATCCCAACTTATTCCAAATTATTTTGGGCATGATGCACGTATATGCACCCTCGTCGATGATACATCGATGTATAGTGATGTTCTGTACTAACACTGATATCTGAAAGGTGACCAATGAAGTAATCCTCGGGGTAGATTTATCTAAGTAAAAATCCAATAGGTGCGAATCGGTAGGGTCGATGGCACCTAATGCAGAAAGTAAGGCTTTCTATTGCTTTGGGCAAGATTGAAGGACCTCTAAAGCTGACATGGAAGCAGGATATTGTGATAAATTGTCCACGATGTTGTAGTTATGGGTTGCTTTCGAGTGGTGTCCTAATCGCCTTGTTGGACCCTTAGCCATCTTATGCAAGGATTCAATGTCCATTTTGGATATATTCAACGATGCGATAGGTCTACTTGTGCTAGCTCCTAACGATTTGGTGTCTAAAGGGGCATTATAGCTTTGATTCCTTATCTGAAAAAACATTTCGTCATTAGTGACATAGATTTCATGGTTGCTTTTCCCAGAATAATTTGGGGTTGGTTGTTGATTTTGGGTACTAAATGCCCCCTTGGTGGGGGAATGGCTCCTGCATTACATCGGTTTTCTGTGTAGGTCCCCGTTGTCCACTATTACCCTGAAGTTTATTTATCTCAGGGAGTTTATGACAGTGATGAGTCTAATGCCCATACTCACCACAAATATTACAAGAATGGTTTTTCTGTAGATTAGCCCTTTTGTTTTTCCCTTGGGAGTTGTTTGGCTCCTATTTTTTTATTCCAGTTGGGGTTTCCCCCAGCCTGAGATCACGAAGGGTATTTTTTTTTACGTTTACACTTGAGTAGCTCTGGATGCTTCTGTATAAAATTCTCATCCTCCCATGTAGAATCTTCAGTAGGTAAGTTCTTCCATTTGATGAGATACTCTGAAATTGATCGATTTTGTAACTTTCGAGTTCTTATTTTTGTGACTACTTGAGGTTCCAATATGATTTTTCCTTCCTCATCAAGTTTTGGAAATATTTTTGGAACTGGAATTTTGTCCCCTATAACCTTCTTTAAGCATGAAACATGGAAAACTGGATGCACTTGCGAAGAAGAAGGAAGCTCCAATTTGTATGCCATAGTACTGATCCTTTGCAACACCTTATAAGGACGATAGTACTTTGGCGATAATTTATTATCCTTCTTATCTTGCTTGAGGGACAATTTTTTGTATGGTTGTAGCCATAAAAATACCCAGTCTCCTACATCAAAAATTCTCTCACTGCGATGTTGATCTGCTTTTTTTATCATTCGATTTTGTGCCAAATTTAGGTTATCCTTTAAGAGTTGGAGAACTTCTTGTTGATGCTCGATGTGATCTTCCACTACTTGAACCTTAGAATTTTCTCTTAAAGAATATGTGATGGATGGTTGATGATATCCATAAAGTTCCATAAATGGGGTCTATTAGGGTCCTTTCTAATCAAGGATGTACAAAAGACAACAGACTGGGGATTACCCTCTATGTCCAGTTTTTGTAGGTTAACTACAAACCTTTCTGGTTGAAAATATATAAACATATGAAACAATATTGAGGAGTATTTGAATATTCCTTTTTCTGGAATTTTGATCATATGATCATGCATGGCATTTTCTAGGTATTAGGAAAAATTGAAGGTTGTATTTGGAGGTTGGCTTGGACAAAATATGGAGAGGAAACCAAGGATGGATGCATCTACATGCTCATCAGTGAAATATCCTAAAATACAGGACAGCATGGTTACAATTTGTTTGGTTCTTTCTGAAAACATGGTAACCCTTTGAAAATTCCCTTCCCCTTACTAAAATTCCCTTTCCCTTTCTAACACCTCCTTTTCCCCTTTTAATAAGACTTTTTGTTTTCATAAAACCCAAAACCCACTTCCAATAGTTTAAAGCACCAAATATTAATCAGGTCCACTTTTCATTTAAACCCCCTGCTTAATATAATTCCTGACCCACTATTCTTTAGCCTCCCACCTGTTATATTTCGCAACCTCCGCCTATATATTTACCAACTCCACTTTCATTTTAAAACCTTCCGTTTAAACCTTTTCCTAACCCCGCCACTATTGAAAACACGAAACTCATCAATCGTCTAATTGGCACCACCCAGATCTAACGGCCAATATGCTATTTCACATCCCCCGACATTCAAATTTTTAAAGCTGAGGGGGGGTGTGAAATGGGTGGTTTTATCCACCCACCTCCCTACCACATGGCATCACCACATTTTATCACACCCCCTAGTCCCAAACTGCCAAACCATCTATCACTGTGCAATAAACCACCCAAGCCTTGAGATAAACCACCACTGTTTGAAATAATAAAACCCTATGCCATGCGATAAACCCCAATGTTCAAAAACAATAAAGCTCCACCCTTTACATTTATTTCACTATCATTATTTATTTCTTAAAAAGTCTTGAAAGCCATTTTCCGACCAAGATTGAACCCTTCTTCCACCTGGACCTTTCTACGACCAAATTCACTATATTCCAGGTAATTATGAATAGTTGAAACCATCAATTAATCTTATTAAATCAATAATTTAAACAAATTAATGTCTTCGCAAAGCGTCCAAACCATAAAATCTTTGCAACCACCCCTGGTAGATGTTTAACATACCCTTTTGGTTGATAAAGACTTCAAAATACATGACACTATGTCTGATAGTAATCTTTTAGAGCTCCATTGTTGGAACCATAATAAATTTGTTGATCAGGTAGATGATATCCATCTCTGGGACTCTAATTTTCCCAAATTCATATTCCCATAAACCTATCAGTTCCCTGAACTCATCATACTGTGCCAACTAATCTATCTTCCAAATGAAAGAGCTATAGTTACTCCAAACCAAGAAATCATATTTACAATCACTACTCAATCCATCAATCAAATGCTATAGATTAAACAACAACCTGATGGAGTGCCTTTCTCCATTGAAACCCTTACTGAGCTTTACTTGAAGATATACTTCCCTAAAAGGTTCCAAATCTTTCAAAATTTCCTCCCTCCATTAGTAGAAACTTCTAAAAACAATCCTCCATACTCTGCCAACAAATTGACTGAAAGAATCCACAAGCTAGAAAATGAGTTATCACTAAAACAACCTTTATCCCAAGCAAAAAAGCAGTTGTGGGACAATATCATTAACTCAGTTAATGATATTTGGCCTTCTATATAGATTATATTTGAATAGAATGACTTGATAAAGGAAGTTGGTGATGCAATTCAAAAGGTCAAAGTTGATCTTGGAAAGAAACCAGAGGAAGCCTCTGAAATAATCAATTTCCTTAATTCCAAAAAAAAATATGAATTAGAAGAAATCAGGATATCATACATAACAGAGACTATATTAGAGGTGAAGAAAGTGATTTCCAGGAGAAATTTGATGATACAGATTGAGGACAAGTGTCAAACTATGGAACTTGCAGTGAACAGGTTTATGAACAAATTTGATGTATTGAGGCAGAATGGTAGAATCCTCTATTAATCAATGATAAACTAATGAGACATGAAGACTATGATAATAATATGAGGCAATTAGCCAAAGAAACTTCCAACAGTTCAGCAATGAGGGGCATACCCACTAGAAAATTACTTTTATAGACTTTAGAAAAATTATTTTACCTCCAGCATGAGGTAAATCACCTTTTTGTGAATAAGCCCATGTTTGCCAAATACACAAAGCCATATGAGATTTACCAAAGGATGATGAAGATAAAAGTTCCATATGAAGAGACATGGGAAAAATGGTGTGATTTAATTTGACAAGTTAAAGAGCAAACATATGAAAGACAGATGAAAACAAAGACAACGTGAAAGAAACAAACAAGTAAACAACAATCAACGAAAATAGGGACAGATTTCAATGAGTTAATAGGTGTCACTATCTTTTTACATAAAGATATTTTATTTCCTTTAATAAATCCTAGTCAATTGACAGGATATTTTTATAATAATTTTTATAAATACTTCATCATTTCGAAGTATTCAGGGTGGATTTCTGAATATTTCCATGTTGACTGATCTATTACCTGAGGGTTATTGTACATTTTCCAGTTAACAGATAGTTCAAGTAATAAAGAAACTTCTTTACAAGATTCATGTGTTGAGCGATCTCAGTGAAGTATTAATTTCAATTTTTCATGTTATTTTCTAAATTATTCCATAAACTTTAATGTGTTCTAAATTTGAATGTTATAACTGGAATTTTACTGAAGAATTTGTTTTACACTCTATTTTTTAACTGTTATACATTTCTATGTTTTCTTTTGATATCCGATTTAGAGAATCCTTAATTTCCCTCTGATCCTGATTGACCTCCTTCACCTTCCTTCATTATCTGGTTTAAGGAATTTGTAATTGCTCCTTGATCCCGATTGAAAAATTAGTTCACCATTCCACCTTGAGATCTGATTTTGCTCACCTATCCTGCCCTGTAATAATTTCTTTTTAATTTGATTTTTTTTTGTTTACAAAGTATAATTGACTCCATATCCCAATGGAAAATGGAAAATCACCTATCTATCTAAATCATTAATTCCACCAACAAATTAAAATCAATCCACAACAAGCATACATAACTAGCCTAAATTCAATTAAACAAACAAAGTTAAATCATTAAAAGAGAGCCCTCTCTAAGAATTAGGAAGGCTAGATCCTAATCTCCAAAAGTGGATGATAGTTGTCTCTGATATTTCTTTTTAATGCCTAGAAAAACTCTTGGAAATTTCAGAGTTATAACATATTGGCGACCATACTAGGGAAATTAGTCCCTAGTTAAAATAAATCTTAAAGGAAACAATTTTCCTCATTTTTCACATTAAGGTTTTAAAGAGTTGTTTGAACTTTTCATAGAAAGTTAAAATTTTGAAGTCTAAAATAGCATATTATACCAGGGCTCATCTTGATCCATAGCCCACTACAATTGTTGATGATCCTGACAGAATTTTAAGAAAACCTAAAAAAGTAGAAAGTCTAGGAAGTAGTAATCAGTTAATCAAAGAAAATTCACTTCCTAAAGAGTTATCAAGTATACATGGTATTCAATTTTATTTATCATTTGAACATTCCTTATTTCGAACCAAATCTAAAAACTCGGTCCATCATATTGTAATAGATCCCAATTTTATTCAATTTATTGAATCAAAGAAGGAGACTATACAAATTGATTTAGATCAACAGGTTATAAATACTTTTGAAAAACTTGATGTTTTGACCTTAACTTTGATTAAATATATAGACGAATCATGTTTTCAACAGTTAGTTGAATTAGCTGCCCTAACTGTTGATACCCCTAAGCACTCTACAGTACCTTCAGAAACTGTAAATACAGCTTTATTTAGTTCCACCTCACCTATAATCTCCACCAAGGTTAATTCCACAGAACCATTCATAGCTAAGCTTCCTCTCCAACCTAAAATTTCAAGCTCATCTTCAAGTTTTCCAAGTTCATCTTCAAATGTTTCAATTTCATCCCCTAGCACCACTACTTTACCTCCCATTCAAGCTAGAATATTATCCATGGAAGCCAAATATGCCCATTTGGCCTTACAGGCCCCTTTACATGATATTCCACAAGATTACCAGAGTAAAAAAAAATAGTTTGATGGTACTGATCAGTATACTACTCAAAAAAATCTAAATAAAATGACAGATTATTTTGAATTACAAGAAGTTGATGAAGATGATGTACAAATGAAATTATTTGCACAAACACTGGCAGGAGATGTTAAAAAATGGTTTGAACCTTTACCTGCTGGCCATATTGCTGATTTAGCTGATTTACCATAAGGAATCATTTTTCCAACTAAATTTATTAGATGTACTAGGATCTTGCTACAACTTTTGAATGAGTGTCCACACTTCTTCGTCCTTCTTCCATTCATCCCTTTTTTTAGTTATCCAATCTAGTTGGATAATAGAAATGGCACAAATAAATGCTTCCACCTCTTCATCCTTTCTTAAGAGTACATCTGCAACAACATTTATCTTCCCTTTTTGTAGATGATTTCAAAGTCATAACCCAACATCTTTGTCACCCATTTTTGCTACTCTTCTGAAGATAGTCTTTGTTCCAAAAAAAAAAATTAATACTATCATCATCATTTTTTACCTTGAAGTGTTTTCCCATTAGGTAAGGTCACCATTTCTTTAGTGCATGTAGTATTGCCAACATTTTCTTCTCATAAATAGCTTTCTATAAATACTTTCCTTTGATTGGATGACTTTCAAAAGAAAAATTTCTTCCTTATTGCATTAAAACAACACCAATTCCTTTTCCTGATGCATCACATTCCACAATAAAGGTTTTTGTGAAGTCTGGCATAGCTAAGACTGGTGCTAGGCACATTGCCTCTTTAATATGTTCAAAGGCCTTAGTTGCTTCAGGAGTCCATGAAAATGTATCTTTCTTCAATAATGTTGTTCTAGGTGTTGCTATTCTCCCATAATTCTTAACAAACTTGCGATAATACCATGTTAACCCGATAAATCCTCACAACTGCTTTATGGTTGTGGGGACTTTCCATTCATTAATGGCTTTAATTTTTTTAGGTATACCTTAACACCATCGTGAGATACAATATGAACTAGATATTCCAAACTCTTGTACTCCAAAGGAGCAATTGGATTTTTTTTCATATAATTGTTTCTCCTCCAATAGTTTGAGCACACTGTCAACATGTTGAACATTATCCTTCCAATACCTCTTGTAGATTAGTATGTCATCAAAAAAAATAGAACAAATTTTCTAAGGAAGGGTTTGAAAATAGAATTCATCAACCCTTGAGATGTAGAAGGTGCATTGGTAAGGCCAAAAGGCATGACCAAAAATTCATAATGACCCTCATGAGTTTGAAACGTTGTTTTTGGAATATCTTCAGTCTTCATTCTAATTTGATGATATCCTTAACAAAGATCCAACTTGGTAAAATAAATTTCTCTATGTAATTCATCCAATAATTCATCAATCACAGGAATGGGAAATTTATCTTTAATAGTGAGCTTATTGAGCTCCCTATAATCCAGACACATGCGCCATGATCCATCCTTCTTGTGCACCAATAGTACTGGAGCAGAGAAACAACTTTGACTAGGTTGAATTATACCAGACTCTAACATTTCTGCAATCATATGTTCAACTTCTCTCTTTTGGATATAAGGATATATGTAAGGCCTGATGTTTGGAGGAACACTTCCTAGAATCATATGAATGGCATGATCATGATCATGAATAGGTGGGCGTCATTCGGGAGTTTCAAACACCTTGGAATCATTGTCCAAGACGGCTTGGAGATATGGAGAAATATATGATTTTGATGTTGGAACTTCTAGTGAGCATAATTGTGCAACTACGCCTCATTGTTATTTATTCAGAATATTTGTCATGACATTAGAGCTTATTATCTTTCCTTGCTTCCTTGCCATAACCCGTAATTTGATTTCCTTTCCTTTTGAAAAAAATTTCAAGAAAATTTCTTGAAAATTAAAAGCTATTGTCCCCAAATATTGTAACCATTGTATTCCTAGTACATCATCAGCACCTCCCATTGGAATGGAAAGAATTGGACTATTCAATACATATTCCCCCATTTTTTTCTTTATATTATGGAATTTTCCAGAGCAACTTATAGCTCCTCCATTTGCAACCATCACTTGACATTCTGGTGCTGGGTATAGGAAACTATTCAATTCCTTGGCTACCTTACAATGAATAAAATTTTGGGTACTACCCGAATCAAACAACACTATCACCTTTTTCTTCTTGATATGTCCTTCTATCTTGAGAGTTTGAGAAGTGGTAATTCCTGCCAATGCATTACACGATATGGTCAGACTCATTTCCTCTTCTTCTAGGATTGGTTCCTGGTGTATATCCTCTTCTTTTGAATTTTCTTGTTCATTTTCTTCCTCGTCTTCACAATCTATGTAAAATAATTTCTTCTGAGCACACTTATGACCTTTAGTGTATTTTCTATCACAACTTTAGCAAAGCCCTTTTTCTCTTTTTCCTTCCAATTTTTGTGGTGTCAACCTTGTAGGTTATGGAAGTCTAGGAGTAGCAACACTTCCATTTTATAGATGTGATTGGTAGGCTTCCTTTTCGCCATAATTTTACATTCAATTTTTCTTGCCAACCTAAATTCCTTCTCCAATGAATCAGGTTCCCAAACATGAACTTCATGTTGGATGTTATCCTTTGAATTCCCTATGAAGACATCAATCCTGTGTTCCTCTAGAATATAAATTACCCTTATATTCAATTTTTGGAATTCCTCAATGTGCTCCACCACTAACCCCTTTTGTTTGAGATTTATCAATTGGATAAAGAAGGTGTTGCTCTTTGTATCCTCATAATGTGCTATCATTTCCTCCATAAAAATTGACCAAGTGACAATTTTTTGATGGGAGCAAAGGCATCAATACCATACAAATGTATTTTGTTCTAAATTTAAAGTTGCAATTCGTACCTTTTGTGTGTTTTGTACATTATTTCTATCAAAAATTTTCTCCATTTGTAGTATCCATGTTACGGGATCCTTGCCATCAAACTTCCTCATATCCATCTTTGGAATATGGTGGTTCTTCAATCCAACATTAGAGTTTATGAAATTGCGATTAACATTTATTTTGTTCTCATCACGAGTTTCCTCTACTATCATTCAACCATTAGGAATCATTTCTTGTATTAACCTTGTCATCAAACCTTCAATGTCTTCCTTTAGATCATTCTTCATGTATTCCATGTTTTCTTTCATTTTTTCATCAATCTTAGCTTCCATGTCATCCATCTTAGCTTCCATGCCAACTTCCATGCCATCCATATTAGCTTCTATGCCACTCTTGAAACCATCCATCTTAACTTCCACGTCTTTCTTCAAACCATCCATATTAGCTTCCATGACTTTCTTCAAAAATTCCATTTCAATTTTTGTTTCTCTTTGCGAGAGCGAAATTTGGTGCACTTGCTCTTGTAATTTTGATATGTCATGTTGCACTTATTCCTCTTCATGAGTCATAGTAGAGCCTTTTTAAGGATTAATGGGTGTTGAATTCTTTTTAGGTGGCATTTTAGAACCCAATACTGATATCTATGCTTCAATATGCCCTTGGAATCACTTCAAAATAATTTTTTCAAACAAGAATTATGCAATTCGAAAAACAAATACACACATTTTTCTTGCTTTTGACGAGCTCGATATTGAAACTGAATTATTTATGCGATTTCAAATCTTCAATATCCGAAATTAGGCCCTGTAGTATCCCTTTGAATATTCTTTTGAATGCCACAAGTCTGACCTGATTTGGATTCTTTAAGGAAAATGTATGCCCAATTGCCCAGAATGACCTAATTATGGACTGGTTCAATAGAGAGAACTTATACAACATGCCACGTGTCTTTGTTTCATCCTTTCGATCTAAAATTGATATAAAGAAACTACAGTTCGTGTAAATCCACAAAAGTTTTATAGAATTCCAATCTGACGCTCAGAGAGGGAGTTATGATGATTTTCCCATGGTCACCTCTTTGGGATGAAATTTAAAAGCTTGAAAAAACCCTAAATTCCACAGATCATATCTCTGAAAATATTGTGAACCAAGGTCTTCAATTGGTATAGGACGTTCCTCAGGATTTCGGCTTTCCTCTATAAAAATTTCAACTTCTGAACCTTCGTATAAAAAAATTTATAGTGCAAATTCCATGATGACCTATTTGGAGAAGCAAAACCCTAGAATCCAAAGCTATGATACCAAATGTTATGAAACCAAATCCAAAAATATAAGAAAAGAGAGATCAAGTCCTTATAAATAAGCCACTTCGAGGGGGAAACTTCCTTTACATTACATAAATGAACAATTCTTGGATGATACAAATGACAAAACCTCCTTCTATATATAGGAGTCCATGGGATCGCGATATAATCCTAGCTGACCTAACAATAATAATGTAAGGGCACAATAATCAAAATATTTGGGCTACAGGGGTACAACAATAACAATAAGGGGGTTACACTAACAACAATAAGGGAGTACTATACTAGTAATATAGGGACCTAACATATAATTTTGAGTTGTTGGGCTTTACTAATGGCATCCTCCTCGGAGGTAGGTCCTTGGGTTGCCACATCCTTTGAAATCTCTACTATGAAATTCTTCAAAAATAGATCGAGTCAAACTATATCATTGATTTTTGCTTTGCACAAACTTTGACATCGCTGCCATTCATGGAGATGGTCCGAGACATGGACAGCTGGAGTTTGTCTAAATGATTTAGTAACTCCATTCCTGAATCATGGTGGATGGGTAACTGGAATTATGTGAGGAACGCATTAGCAAGGGTGCTAAAGGTTCCATGCGAAGCAGAAGTATTCTCCACATACCATTTCGTGGTTCGTTCGGTTAAAGTGCGCTGAAATAGTCTTAGTCGAATAGTATCATCAATAATACTATTTGAATAACACCATAGGTGGAAAGTCATTACATGATTTCCAGGGTCATCCACTTGCTTCCCTTCGAATTTTGGAATTTCTTAGCTATTAAAGTGAGATTGTTGTGTTGTTGCTTGCCAAATCTGAGAGTGGGGATCCCACTGAGATCTTTAGGTAGCCTCTGGCGAAGGAGTATTTGTGTATCATTTCCACATTCGAGCATTCGGCAAGCTTTATTCTTCAGTTATAGTGCAATATCTATTCATAATTGTGTTTTGTTGCAGGGTGTTGTAGTGGAGGGTTGAGAAACCAACTTTCTGAGCTAGTTTTTTAGGGGAGGAATCATTCTTCTCATTGGCAGATCATAAATTGAGGTTCTTGATCTTTATTTCACATCTTGGCACCAGGCCAACCTATTCCCATTATCTACAGTGTAGATTCCCTCTTTGACTGCATTATTTTAGTGAGAATTTGAAGTGGAGGTTTCAATGATTGTTTTGGAGGGTGAGATCTTCAGTGTTTGGATCATCCTTTCACTTGAAGGATCTATTGGAAGATATATATTAATTTAGATATGATTTTCAGCATATCCATCCAGTTATTCAGTTGCAGTTGTTATTCAGCCCTAGGGCTGCATTCCGACATTTTGTACTTTTTGTTATTTCCGGAAACCCTTCCTGGGTTGTCTTGGAAATGTGTTTGGGAGCCTATATCTTCACTCCTGGAATTTTTTGAGCTATATAATAGTATATCCATATTTTTATATCTTTTTGTAGCATTTTATGCCCTAAAACTGCGTTTTCATGGCTCATGGCATTTGTATAGCAGTGCTTTTCTCATGTATTGACATATTTGCTTAGAGGAGGCTTATTTTGTATTGCTTGAGTGACTTGATCCCTAAGATATTGTGCCTATTATTTGCTGATATTTTTAATAATATGGTTGTAAATTTGTCTCATATCATGGTGTATTTATTTGTTCACTACTATTTCCATTATTGTGTTCAAATATTGTTGCTTCCCCATTTGAGAAAATTACACAAAAACATGTCCTAATCAGTCAAGAAACACCATAACATAATGACGGCAGATTTATTGTGGTTTGATGATGACTTTACAATTGCTAAAAATGAAGATAATCAGTGAAAAAAGTGCTCACTAGTTTCTGTGTGGGTTATTTTTTCACAGGCATTCGTTTTGCGAGTCTGTTTGGGTTGAACGTACGTAGGTTTTTTTTGCTCGAAAAATATGCCTTCTCTGAACTGAATCTCTTCACAAAGGGTGAATGAGAGAAGCTAAGGAAGAGAAGGAATGGTCCTACAGCAATCTTGGGTAGGGGAGAGGTCCTGCAAAACAAAAACCACTTATCTTAAGAATAAAAAGAAGTGGAGTCGTCAATTTTGTTGTAGTGCATTTGACACATTGGTGTACGAAATGCACTATGCTTGGTAGGGGAGGTTGCTTTCATACAAGAAATGTAACAGGGAAAAATGAGTTGTTAGATGGTTAGTGAAGCCTCATAACATGTAGAAAACTAGCTATAAAAAATAGCATGCTACAATAGAGGAGGAAACAAGAAAAAAAAATACAAATACAATACAAGCTCAATATCAAGTTTAAACAAACTAATAATACCAATGGAGAACTTATCCCCTTTTATTAGATGTTGGTGGTAAAAAGAGGTAGAACGCTAAAACACTCAAAATTAATCCTTAGAGCTATGGATCTCTAATATTAAAATCAAGGAGATCTCTTCCCTTAAGCTACTTCCAAGCCTCTCTCTCTCCTCGAATGAGTGGTAGGATAATGGACAGCTAATGCACTTCTCCTCTTGGATTGATATTTTGGATGGCCAACAAATGAATCCCTCCACTCCTTGCTTCTTGGGCAACACACTGCTGATTTTCTCTTGGGAAATTTGGCCAACATAAAAATGTGTTCTAAATTGTTCTTCTCATGGTGGTATTTTATAGGAAAAATTCAGATTTCCTTCCATCTCTTGGTACAATTTTGGATGGTGACCCAAGAGTGGATGTTGATTCCATTGTGTGCTACACTTGAGGCCTCAAGGTGGCTCAAGGTGGATGTTCTTGGCGGTCTTGAGTGGAGAATATTCTTCCTTAAGTGTTCCAAGTGGCCCCGAATGGTGACCTTCCACCATGCCCAGGATTGCGTGGCTAGTATTAAAGAAAATTTCATGCAGAGCTCTTAGTGCCACTGCTTTATGTGTGCTACTTGAAATATTTTCCTATTTCACCTTAGAAAAAGTTAAACTTTCTAGATTCTATAATGTCTTTCTTCCCTGTAAATCTTTCTGCTTGACATTTCATGATGTCTTTTTCTTGTCCGATTTTCCAGTGATAACGAGATGCTTCACATTCCATGGCCAAAATTCTAGTGCATCAAAATTCCACATTACTGGTGCATCAAGATCATACGGTCTTTGTGGGTGCATTTTTTTGTCCTTTATAGTTGCTAATTTAACTATTTCTTGTTGCAAATTTCAACACTCCCTCTTAATAAGAAAAGGATTCAATCTATCTCGACCTATTACCTTTGGAATGTTCTACATGCAACACTTCTCTAATTTTGTTCGCACCTGCAATTCCTAAAGTTGAATAGCCTCTGAACAACTGAATCAATATAATGCATTTGTCATCAGAGTCTTATGGCTCCTACTAGCTACTGCACCTTTCTACTCAACTCTCTGAGTTGTTGCTAACATCTACATCTGTGCCCTCTACATTACTGCCAAATCTGGTCCGCGCTTTAGTATCCAACATCTTTCACTCTTATTTCGATATTCCTGACATCTAACTGCATCAATCCAATCAATCCTTCCTACTACTATTATATTGTGGGATCCTCGTAGCTAGGTTTGATCCATGAGACACACCATCTCAATGGACCCCGCCTAAATTTTTTCTTGGGATTATATATGCACATTGCCCCACCTCTCACCTGGAGGTGCTTTCTACTCAGTCTCCTATCTGCTTCTCCAATTCTGGCCACTCCACACCCTTCTAAGACTACTTCTCAGGTTGCATGTTGAGAGATAATTTCTCCCTCTCAACCACCAAGTCACTAACCACTTATTTACTCCTCAAATATTTGCATGCATACAAGTTCTTGACTCTTACACCGATCTGTTTCACTCGTATCGTGGAAATGTGTCTAAGGAACACCTTTCCTTTTCTAAATACAACATCATAACCATGGTCTTCCAATACAACCATAGAGACAACATTCTTGCTTAGGCCTGGAACATACAAAACATATGCCAGTCTGAGAGGGGAGCCAGACTCCCTCTGAAAGGTAATTTTACCTATTTCGGTCATGTTATACCTCTCTTCATCTCCAAACTCTATGTTCTGCTAGAGGTCCTTCTCCTCCAAGTCACTGAAGATATCTCTATTCCCCATCATATGGAATGAGGCACCACTATCTAGATAACACATGCATCCCAATACAGTGTTGGTCATGCATGAAATTAGAGTAAAATCAAGCTCAAAATTTGAATCCAACGCTTCACCTGCTACAACCGCAGGCTTTTTCAAGCTTGCATTCTTCTATGGACAACTTGTGGCATAGTGCCTGTGCTCGTGACAGTCAAAAAACTTTATCTTGGACAACTCTCTCTTCCTAGATTCACCTTGGGACTTCTTTCCCTTGGATTTATTTCCTTTTTTTACTAATGAAAAATCTTCTTCTTTTTCTTTGTCAGAGGTCCTGTCTCTGGTGCTTCGTCTTATTTCTTCTATTACCAAGTCAGACCACAAACACTCCTAGTCTAGTAACTTCTCCCTCCCATTCACATAGTCTTGGTAACTATGCAACCTATTGGGAAGGCCTAGAAATCCTAGGATCGCCAAATCATCCTAGGTTGTAGTCACACCAACAGTTCCAAGCTCATCTAGACATTGAGTGAACTTCGACAAGTATGTTGGTATCATCTTTCCCTCATCATCTTGATATTTCTGAGCTTTTCCTTTAGTGCCAACTTCTTTTGGTTGCTTCTATTCTCAAAAAAATATTTCAAGGCCTTCCACATAGAATATGGATTTACCTTCCCATGGAGACTCTATACATTATGATCTCAAACTCCCTATAACAAGATCCTTCTTGCCTTTGCTATCTTCTTCTCCCATGCATCAAGAATTTGGGAATCTCCTGCTGCAGGCTTGGAAATATCAATATCTATGAATTCCTTCAACCCGTTTTCCACCAACACTACCTCCATCGTGTCCTTCCATGCTATATAATTATAATTTCCCTCAATATAATATTCTAGTCTCAAACCAATTGAATGCATCTTGATCTGCTGCTAGATCCTGAAGAATAAATTTGTAAATTGAACCTATTCAAGAAAAACTCAATTTCTTCTCTTCTTTTGTGATTCCTGGTGCTTTGATACCATGTATAAAATATATACAAATGGTACTCAATCCTATTTATTTATGTACTAAAACAATATATTTAATCCTTCTACAATAATTGCGGAATAAAAAACATGATCGCTCAATCACATGTAAGTAAGCGAAAGAAGTAAATAAATCACACAACACAGGATTTTCTTGCGGAAAGAAACTACTAAAAACCTTTCTATCTATATTGTGTATTAAGTTAAGGAATCATGAAACAAAAAAATGCTTAATCTCTCATGAGATTCTCCAGGACTCTGCCAATTGTCTCACACTGATCTAGGCAAAATCTATCTAGTACTTAGCCAATTCTCAGCCTTCCTTTAGCCTACCTTGCTCACAAAATTCTTAGGAAATTATCTCCATATTTAATAGGGAAATTATCCTTCCTTGATTGTGTAATCCATCATGGAATCCCAGTGACTCTATAATTTCAAATGGGAAATTTTCTATAAATACAACTGATAGTTAGTTTCCCTTTAACCTCTGTCTCAACTGGGTCCTCCTCAGAAATGTCATGCATGCATCTATTTATAGTGAATTATTAGTTAACTGATTGATCACTGCATGTGAATTAAATCTAATTTAATTCACTGGACCTCTTACTAGATCATCACTAAGTTAGAACTAGTTAAACTAATTATAACTCAATAAGTTGAGTTAACTCACTCACACCACAAAACCACCAATGAATCAACTGCTAGTGGACCCAAAAATATTAGAATCCATCTACATTTCTCTTCTTAGACCCTCAACTCAAATTTCTTGAGCTAACTCAATCATCATGACTTAGTTAACTGATACAAGTTTTTATGAGATTAAATTACAATTTATTGTCAAATTTATTTAAGGGAAAATAAATTATATGCTTCACATTCCACAGCCAAAAGTTTGGTGCATCAAAGTTCCACATTCTTGGTACATAAAGATTCCACAACCTTTGTGGGTGCATTTTTTTGTCCTTTCTGGTTGTCAATTTCACTGTTTATTGTTGAAAATTTCAACAAATAGTGTTATTTCCTTTCATGTACCTGGTCGATGTCCATAGATGTCAAATTTTGTTACTCATTTTTCCCTGCTATTTTGATATGGTTCTTATTCATTTCTTTCACTGAAATATCATTAGATATGATACAAGCATCTTCAAATATTTTTATCCCAAACATATCTTCGATTACTTTGGAAAAAAATCAAAACAACCTTTTATTTTACATGGAGGAATAGTTTTATGCATAACACATATGTAATATACTTCCAGCTACGTGAAGAATTTACTTGGTGGTTATCAAACATGGTCTACATTAGTAACATTAATTATGACACATGTAAACAATTATTCAGAAATTACTGAAGCTAGCCTTCATTACTAGCTTCAAGTAACTAAAATCCAAAAAAATATTTAAACATTGACAAATCGATTATTTATTGCTAAAATTAAGTAACACACAATAACTGAAGCTAGAATTGCATATGCCAGTTGTTATCCCCCTGTACTCTATAGTTTCACTAGGTGAATCTGTATTTTCTACAAACTGCTGAAAATAGCATTCCTTGAATATCAGCTATCTTCAGAAATCTCACTACCTTCATTATCCTTATTTTTCCTAATTCACTATATCTCATTCCGCCTTCTCCAATTTACCCTCCTGCTCTAAAAAAATCATGTTTGGGCTTAATCCTCTCATTTTAGACCTTTCTCTCTACCTAAAGCCACATTTTCCCCATTAAACCCCCTCACCTTCATTATTTTCCCTTATTCCATTAAAACAATTTAAAAAGTCATTTTTACATTGTTTTAAATTAAAAAAAAAATATATATATATATATATATATATATATATTATTCGGGACCCATTATTTTGTCTAAAACTCTATTTTTATTCTAATCTACCTGAACACATTGTATTAAACTACCTGACCCCTCTTCATATTAAACCCCGCTTCCTTTTTATGTTAAATCCTATGCTTTAATATATTAAACCCCACTCCAAAAACCCTTAACAATCACTCATAAAACCCTACCTTCTACCCTCATTTCCAAATTCCTCATTTCTATTCTTGCCCTTGCTCCTTCTTATTAAGCCCTAGCCCTTATAAACAAACCCCGCGACCATATAACCCAAGCCCCATGCTATAAAGAACCCCACCATACATTCCACCATGTAACCCCAGGCCCCACCGTCTGACTTACACGCTGCTTCATCTATCCCCGACCACCGTTGGATCTTGCCCCTCCCATCAGATGGTATACTATCTTTATAGTGCCCCCACATGCCTGAGGGTTAAGACTTTCAAAACGCATGAAATGGGCAGTATTCGCCCTTGTACCTTCTGCCACGCATCGTTAATCCTATGGAAACACATCCCTGCGGGTAATACCACTAACCACCCATAACTCCATGCAAAAACCACCTTTCACCCTCATCAAAATGAAAACCCACTTGTTGAGCCTCAAAATTGTGCTTTCCTTCACTTCATTTTACCTCATTTTCCCTTGTCCATTGCTATCTTAGACCCAATTGATCAATGAATATAGTTAAAATTACTTCTAGAATGATTTACATGATTGACTTGCTAAGTTTTGTGATTTTTGCCATTGTAAAGCATTTTGACCGGAACTAGCTGCAGAATGCAGACATTCCGTAGCTAACCGGCGATTCTGCAGCTGCCTTCACGTTTGAGTATGTTCCAGGTGGCCTCTTGAGAAAAACCGCATATGGGCATGATCCACGTCATGTCTACATGGTTCGTTTCTCATCATGGAGGAAGAAACGAATTCTGGGTATGGTTTTGAACGTGGGAACACATTTAGGAAGGAAGACTTCTATTAGGACTGTCTCAGTCCAGATGTCTTTTTCTCTTCACGCAGCCACTTCAAAGAGTCCTAACGTGATTCCGATAAGGAAAGACAATGTTCCTGAATTATTGCAATTATTGTTATGTGCATTTGCTTTATAAACACTTGGGAGACCGAGAGCTATGTTGGAGATTTTATGTTAGATTTGATGCTAGATTTTGTTTAGACTCTGTGCTACATTTCTGAAGACGCAGAGTGTTATGTTCAAACTATTTCATCTTTAATGGAGCAGACCGTGTTGTTTTGAAGCGTGATTTAATTTGGAGTTGAATACCATCAGGTGGTAGAGGGCCCCTGCCTCTTGCACGGATTTATTTTGTGTAAATTAGATAAGTTTCCTAGCTGCCTTCACGTTTTGCATTTGAATTAATAGTTGTTTTAATTAGCTACTGTAGTCGTACTCATTCTAACTCTTCCACAAGAAGATGCTCTTCCAAAAGACTATAATGATGAATGTTGAATGACTATAGTATTGTAGGATTAGGAGTTGAATTTATAGTTGTTTTAACCAGTTACTGTAGTTATATTCATTCTAACTCTTCCACAAGAAGACACTCTTCCAAAAGATTATAATGATGAATGATGAATAGCTATAGTACTGTAGGATTTAGTTGTAGTTTTTTTTGATTCACTATCACAGTTACACTTGTTCTAATCACTCTTCCACAAGAAGAAACTCTTCCAAGAAATTCTTAAGAAGTTCAAGACATGACCGTGATAATGAATGATTTAGTTGTGTGTTTGTACTAAGTATCATCTCTGTTCTTGCTCTTAAACACTTGCCCAAGACATCATAATGACAAGTAGGGTATGGATATGATATCTTAGTTTTTCATTCGCTTTCAGTCTATTTGCTTACAATTGCACTCAATTACACAGTCAGAATTGTTCTACCTCTTCCAAAAGAAGGAACTCTTCCAAAATATCACTAATGATGAACAAAAAGATTGTGTAACTTCATAGAATAATGCATGTTAGCATAGTTAGAATGCTCCGGAGTTTCATTGCATTTAACTCATGTTCAATTACTTTGTTTCGAGTTTGATGATGACTTATAGTTCAACATTGTTCTAGATTAGTGGCATCTTAGGTTCATTCTTAGATTAACTCATTGCACTTGCACTTCATATTCAAATTGTCATCCATTGCACAATAGATTACTTCAGTTGTTAGGATTAACAAGACAACCTTCATTATTCACAAACCTCTTCTTGTTCTAAAATCCATAATTGATCTATAACCATATGAACAGAAGACAACACCATTTTAAGGCCTGAAGTACCTCTGCAATTTCCTCATCATTTTATAAACAGAGCTCTTCCTCAAAAGACTACTTTGGAAAGAAATCAATAAACTCTTGAGTAAAGGTTTTGTGACATTCAATTAAATTGCAGAATAGAGATAGGAGTTAGTTCTAGAATAGGAGATCTTATGATGATAACAATGTTTTTTCCTCTAATTATGTTTCAAATCTCTAATCAAGGACAAAAGTATTGCATCATTGTAAGTTAGTTATTTCACTGTTCATCTAAAGGATTTGCATACTTAGTGATCATTTCTCAAGTTTAGTTTGTGTTTTGAATCATTTGTTTGAAATTCATTATCAAGCTTTGCTTTTATTTAGTCATAGTTTATATTCAGCTTCAGTGTTTCCAATTTCATTTGCCATTTGTCATTCCATCAATTAGGCTTAACTCTGTTTTTAATCACCAGCTTCTTTCCACTAGCTTTCTAGGCATTTTCCTGCAAACATAAAACCACCAAAAGACCAAAAACATCATAAATCATCACAAAAGACCAAAAACATCATAAACACTACACACAACGCATTAGGAAACAAGCACCTAGGTACATATGGTACACTTCACTTCAGCAGTTTACAAATCCTGGTTGACAATTAAATGAGCTCAGTTTAGGAGACTAGATTGAGACCCAACATTTTGGTGCCGTTGCCGGGGAAGTGAAAACTAGGTAACCTTTGTTTCTTAGCATCCAAAAAAAATTTTATGCGTAGGGAGAGAGATTCAAGGGGAAGATTTATAAGCAGCAGAGGCAGAAGTTTGATTTCTATAACACCACTTGTTTCATCTAGATCCAGAGCTAGTACACCTTCAACTCAAACCCATCTTCCATCCTTTACTGATCCTGGACTTCTAGAAGATATAAGGTCACCTATTCCATTAGAGAAACCTTCCACTTCATCCACTGAACCTGCCATAGAAGAGGATCCAGAAACCTTTGTTGAGGATACAAACCTTTCTACTTCCACAGGAGAGTCAACCATGGCAGAAGAAGGAGGAGGAGGAGTTGTTAATGGAGAACACACATTATTTGGAGGAGGTAGAGGAGAAGGAGGAAGAGGAGAAGGAGGTAGAGGTGCAGATGGAGGGAGAGGTAGAATAGGAAGCTCTTTTGGGTTCCCTATACTTGATGAAGAAACCAATACAACCATGAAAAACATTTCACCTTCTGTCCTTCCAAACTTCTATGGACTTAAAACTGAAGATCCTGAAACTTTCTTATTCGAATTTGAAGTGCTGTGTAGGACTTATGACTACCTACAAGATGCTCAAAAATTGAAATTATTTCCTTCAACTCTGAAGGGAGCAGCATTGAAGTGGTTTATGAGTCTAATCAGTAGCTCTATTAGAACATGGGAAGACATGAAACAAGCATTTTTAGAGAGATACTTGGATTATTGTATGCCGGTTAATCATAAGGAAGAAGTGTTCAAGATGTTACAAAAAGAAGATGAAAACTTAGAAGATTTGTTGGAAAGATTTAATTACAACATCAAAAGGGAAAAAATGGAAAATCTAGATCAAGACACCTTAAAAGCTCTTTCGTTGAAAACAAGTAGGGATGAATGGTTGGATATTCTTAACATGATGGGAAAAGGGGATATATCACAACTTACATTACCTGAAATATCCGAGTTATGTATCAACCTTTCCAGAGGGAAATCTAAAACTGTCAAAGGTCCAAGAGATCCCGCTCTTGCAAGGGCAAGTAAATCTGCTTCTGGGACAGTAAGTAGATCAGAAATAGGACACATGCTTGATGATTTTAAGTCTGACATCTTAGGGAGTCTTAGTGAACAAATAGACACCCTCAAGATACAAAACAAGCAAAAGGCTGAATCTGATGCCTTGGCAATCTTTTGTCCTAAATGTAGAAAGAAACATGCCTTAAGAGAGTGTCCTTTGGATGTAAAAGTTGTAGAAACCTGTGTCATTTGTTCTGAGAAACATGAGACCAAGAATTGTCCTTCTCTTCTTGGTCTCAAGGCTATTTTTCAGGAAGAAAATCCTACAGACTCCACAGAATCTCTTAACTTTGTATCTAGAAGACCTTGGCAGGGACCTCAGACACAAGGGTTCCATGATCAAATGTATAGTCAACTTCCACCTTGGAATTCTCGGCAACAACCTTGGCCCCAATTTCAAAATCAATCGCAATCTTGGGCACAAGGAACACAAAGTCCCTATGGAAGATACTTTCCATATTATCAGTATCCACCATCCTATCCACCATATCCACATTTTTATCCTCAAAATTCTCAACAAAATTTCCCTCAAAATCTTCAACAAAATTTTCAACAAAATCCTCAACAACATCATCAGAACCAACCACATCAAAATCAACCACTTCCATTACCATTCCCTAAAAAATCCAATCAATTGCCAGCTCAGCCCATACCAAACCCCAATAATAAGAACCCTCAGAATACATACATGATAGAAGGTCAACAATTTCCAACTTATTTAATTACTCCTCTAGACCTTAGTGATGTTCAACTTAGGTCTGGAAAGATACTTGAAAAGAGGAAAACTTATGTGATCATACAAGAACAAGATAATTCTGAGGAAGACTCCCTACGGGTTAATAAAAGTCTTGAGGAAGATACATCCTTTCAAGATCAAAACATTGAAAAACTGAAACAAAAAGATCCAATAAATCCAACTCCAGTATTAGAGCAACCATCCACATCTACTTCTATACCTCCCTTTCCGGAAAGACTACAAATTGATAAAGGTGTAGAAAAAAAAATCATGGTGCCTAATCATGATTTCTTAGATGAATTGAGAAATATTTGCATTAAAATTCCATTATTGCAAGCCATCAAGGAAATCCCAATTTTAGCCAAAACAATAAAGGAGTTGAGTATGAAGACAACAAGAAAAAGAATAAGAGAAACCAAGAAAATTCAACTAGTAGGACAAATAGCAGACATTATGATGGGCAAGATTACTATTCCAAAGTACCTTGACCCAGGAAATCCAGTTGTCAAAATTCACATCAACGGAATTGAAATTCAAAACACACTCATTGATTTAGGAGCAGCAATAAACATCATGAGTAGACAAATCATGGACAAACTGAAACTTCCTAATCTTCTCTTTACACCCACACTATTACAATTAGCAGATAGATCTGTGATCAAACCAGATGGGGTAATAGAAGACATTCCAGTGTCCCTAGATTCTTGGGAATACCCTATGGATTTCATGATCCTAACTCCTAAGAATAATCTAGGAGGCCATCCTGTTATATTAGGAAGACCTTGGTTGGCTACAGCTGATGATTTTATTAGTTGTAGATCCGGTGATATGTATATCTCTGATGGTAGTTCAACAAAGAAATTCACTTTATATCCTCCAGCTAGGACAATTACAGATCTAGATGACACTCAATGGATAGAGGATGAGGAAGATTTACAACCTCTCTTCACAATTTCCGAAATTAGTGAAGATAATCAAATTCTGAATACTCTAGAAAACTTTGAATCCTCTCCAGAACACAAACATGAATCATTTCAAGAGGGATCCAATATTGATTTTTTGTCATCAAGGCGTATGTCTCTTCATTCTATGGATAAATTTGGCAGCTCTACAAGTGATATTTTTCCAGGCAAAACTTTGAACATAAACAAGAACCTAGAAAAATCTCAACAAGAAGAGTTAGTCAAAGTATTACAGAGACATTCTTCTGCATATGCATGGGAATACACCGACATGAAAGGGATAAGTCCCAAGACTTGCACTCATCACATCTATATAGAGGAAAATTTCAAACCAATTAGACAACCTCAAAGACGGATGAATCCAAATCTTAGGGAAATTGTTAAAGAAGAATTGCAAAAATTGTTAAATGTTAATTTCATCTATCCTATTTCAGATAGTCAGTGGGTTTCTCCTTTGGTAATTGTGCCAAAGAAAAATGGAAAATGGAGGGTGTGTTTTGACTACCGAGAACTGAATAAAGCTACTCTTAAAGACCATTTTCCTTTACCTTTCATAGATCAAGTATTAGATACATTAGCTGGCAAAAAGTACTTTTCATTCCTAGATGGGTTTAGTGGTTACAATCAAATCCAAGTAGCACTTGAAGACCAAGATAAAACCACATTTACTTGTCCTTGGGGTACCTATGCCTACCGAGTATTGCCATTTGGATTGTGCAATGCACCTGCAACATTCCAAAGGGTAGTATTAGGAATTTTTTCTGATCTGATACATGACTGTGTAGAGGTGTACATGGATGATTTTACAGTTTATGGGGATACATTTGAAGAGGCTTTAGAAAACTTGGAAAAGTCTTAAAAATATGTCAAGAAGCAAACCTTTCTCTTAGTCATGAAAAATGTTTTATGATGTTCACCGAAGGTATTGTTTTAGGGCACCACATTTCAGGGGATGGGATTAGAGTTGATGAGGCGAAAGTTGAAGTTATTTCTAACCTATCCATTCCAAGTTGTCAAAGAGATGTTAGAAGTTTTCTAGGATTTACAAGGTATTATCGGAGATTTATAGAAAACTTCACTCAAATAGCATCTCCTCTCTTCAAATTACTCACCAAAGATTGTGAATTTAAGTGGAATTCTGATTGCCAGTTAGCTTTTGAAACCCTGAAAACCAAAATTTCTGAAGCACCTATATTAAGGGGACCTAACTGGAAGTTACCTTTTCATATCTCGACAGATGCTTCCGATACAGCTCTAGGAGCAGTATTGGGACAAAGATTTGATTCCCTATGCCATCTATTATATCAGTAAAAATTTGACTCCTGCAGAGTTAAACTATACTGTAACTGAAAAAGAGCTTTTAGCTGTTGTTCATGCCATAAACAAGTTTAGACACTATATAACAGGCTATGAAACTTTTATTCACACTGATCATTCTGCCATTAGATACTTAATGAATAAATCAATCACTAATGGCAGAGTTATAAGATGGTTGTTATTATTGCAAGAATTCAACATTACTATTCTAGATAGGCCTGGAAAACAAAACACTGTGGCTGATTTCCTGTCTAGAATTCAAAATATCAAAGATGACACTCCGGTTGAAGATCAATTTCTTGATGAATATCTTTTTTCAATCTCTACTCAAACTCCATGGTTTGCTGATATTGCCAATTACTTAGTTTCAAGAAAATTTCCTTCAATTATGAATGCAAGGGATAAAAGAAAAATCATTAATGATAGTGCAAGATATTCATGGGTCGCTAATGAGTTGTACAAGACAGGTCCAGATTTGATCATTAGAAGGTGTGTTCGTGAAGATGAGATGCCCGAAATTCTCAAGGCATGTCATGATGAACCTTGTGGCGGACACTTTGCAGATAAGAGGACAGCCTATAAGATCCTTAATTTAGGATATTATTGGCCATCTTTGTTTAAAGATGCAAGGGAGTATGTCAAAAGGTGTGACAGTTGCCAAAGGGTAGGGAAACCTTCTCCTTCAGGTGAGATGCCATTACAACCTTAGGTACACATTGAACCTTTTGAAAAATGGGCCTTGGATTTTGTAGGACCTATTAGTCCTCCATCAAGACAAAAGAAATACATATTAGTTTGCACTGATTATGTTACTAAGTGGGTAGAAGCTAAACCATTACTTGTTGCTAATGAATCATCCGTAGTTACTTTTCTTTTTGAGGATATTTTTACTCGTTTTGGTGTCCCAAGGGAAATTGTTACAGATCAAGGAGCTCAATTTACATCAAGGCTAGTGGAGCAAATGATGGAGAAGTACAAAATCAGACATAGAACATATACTCCTTATCATCCACAAGCAAATGGTCAAGTGGAATCCACTAATAAAGTCATTGAAGGAATCCTAACAAAGACTGTTCATCTACATAGAAGAGATTGGGTAGATAGGCTTCCCGAAGCCTTGTGGGCCTATAGAACTACATGGAGAAACACAACAGGCCATACTCCTTATGAGCTTGTTTATGGAAAGCAAGTTTTGTTTCCCATAGAGTTCCAAATTCAAACATTCAAGATGGCAATTCAGCTAGGACTTGATCTAACGGAGGCACAAAAGCATAGACTGGAGCAAATTAATGAATTGGATGAGATCAGACAAGATGCAGTTCAGAAAACAAGTCTAGTCCAACAAAAAAGGGCTAGATGGCATGACAAGTACATCAAAGAGAAGAAATTCAAAGAAGGTGACTGGGCTCTCTTGTTTGATTCAAAATTCAAGGATTTTCAAGGGAAATTTCAGACACATTGGCTTGGGCCATATGAAATTGTTGAAATTTTTGATAATGGGGCAATCAAAATCAGAACTATAGATGAAGAAAAGGCCACTTTTCTTGTGAATGGTCATAGACTGAAGCTTTACCACAAGCCACTCTCAAGGGAAGAGTTTGTCAAGAAGTTCCAAGGAAGTAATGATGTGAAGTTAATGAAGAAGAGTCCCTCTTCTTCATCAACTTGATTAAATTTTCTGAAGCAATTCTTTTTGAAAAATAAATAAATAAATAAATAAATAAAATAAAATAACATAAAATAAATAAAGGTATAAACATGAAAACCAATCATTGATTGGCATGTTTATACAGAAAAGATAGGGTGAAAATCAGAGTCTCTCTGACACTCTAACTTTTCCCATATTTGTTTTTACAAGCAGCTGTTACAAAAATCATAAGTTCAGTTCCATAGTGCTTATGATTCATTTCATTTCATTTCACTCCATCCACTTATTCATCCATACTCCATTTCATTCCACCATTCATATTTCACTCCATTCCACATTTCATTCATCTCATTTCATCCTCCATCCATCTCATTTTCATGACAAAATACAAAATTTGATGTCTTGCTGTAAGTGAATAAAACATGTCATGAATTGCAATACAGTTCTTATGTTCTTTCACTCCATTTCATGAACTGAATCCATTCCATTTCATCATCCACTTCATACATATCATAATCCATCATCCATTTTCATTCATACCACATAAAATTTCACCCATATTCCAAAAACACTCCATTTTCATGATTAAAGTGCTCTACAGGAACATTCTGCAGCTCAGTGGACATTCTGCAGCTGATCAGCCTTTCTGCAGCCAGACAGTCTTTCCGCAGCTATAAATCCTGAAGGCATCAACCAGCAGACATCAGAATTGCAACAAAGTGACCCAGTGTATCCATGAATCAAAAGCATCAAGAAAATTATGAAGACTCCTCCAAAGGTGAACAAGAAGACAAAGGCTAAAAAAAAAAAAATCAAATGAAAGGCAGAGGTAACAAGTTTAAATTATAATGGCATTTCATAAAATTTTAGCATAGTTTAGTTATGGATTGTTCGAAAAGGTTGTTTTAATTGTTTTTATTGATCAACACCAATAAACCCTCCACAGACTTTGGATTAAAATCTTCCATTTCAAATTTCATATCCGATATCATTTAAGCGGTTAAAAAATGGCCGAGGTATTTGAATTCTCCATGTCTCTTAACCAAATCATTCAATGATGATTTCCTCTGCCGTCGTAAAATCCTCCGCCGTCTCTTCAATCATTAATACATTCCCTCCACCTCACTCCACTACTTCATTCCGTGACCACTGCCATAACTTCATTCTGTAGCCGGCATTCCATTCCGAAGACAGAGATATTATTATCACCGAGAGCAGAGCCAAAGGATATCAGTTTGAATAACGTTGAGCATTGTAAACTCAGAGCAGAGCAAAAGGGTAAATTTGGAAGCATAACAGCGTGAGAATTTGAAGCCATTTGATTCCGTGGATATACAAAGTATCACTGTGGGCAGAGTTTGAGCATTCTTACTATAAACACAGAAGTGTAGCAGGGTGGAGTTTGAAGTCTTTTGCTACCAGAGACAGAGGTATTGCAGTGTTGAAATTGAAACCATTTGCTACCAGAGACAGAGGTGTTGCAGTGTTGAATTCGAAACCATTTGCTACCAAGAGCCAAAGGTATTGAAGTGAAGAAGTTGAAGCCAGTTGTCACTGTCAAACAGAGACGTATCAATCCAAAGTTCAATTGTCAACAGAGGCATATCAGCCCGAGGTTTTGAAGCTGTTGCCACTATAAATCAGAGGTATGTTATTCCAAAATTGAAACCATTTCCATTCAGAACTTAAAGCCATTTCAATCCGAAAGTGAAAGTCATTGTTTTTGTGGGTAGAAGAGTGTTAATTTGAAAATTGAAGAAGCAATCATGGGTTTCATTGTAAGGACTGAACCAGTGGGTTCAAAATATTTAGAAGGCTACCCACAATGCAAATAAATGTTACAACAAATAGGATGGCTTCAATTTTTGGAAAAATTTAATGGCTTCCATAAGGAAGTCACTAAAACATTTGCAAGAGCATTTCAAGGAACCGAAGTTGAAGTAGGTGATGTCAAGTTTACTGTCACTGAAGTTTTTATTGCAGAGGCTACAGGGTTGCTCAGAACTGGAGAAAGATGGTTTAAAAATAGAGAATTCCACAATGACTCCTAGAAACAAATTTTAAAATCACCAAATATGGATGTCAGTGTATTCAAGAAAGGAATTCCCAGTTCTGCATTGAAAAACAAATGGAGAAACATACTACTTCTTCTGCAAAAATTTATTACATGTGAGGGTAGATATGGAACATTTTATGTCTACCACATTAGACTAATGATGCATTTTCTGGGGGAAGACTTAAACCTACCATATTTATTGCTTCAAAGTCTGAAGAAGATGGCTTCCTGTGTTCAAAGAAGGGTTCAATTTTTAGAGACAACCCTATATCATCATGGTTTGGTCAAAATTCTGATTGAACATCATCTAACTAAAACAAATGATACATGGGACGATTTCTTAATAAGAAATCATTTTGAAGAAGCAAAAGAACCATCACCTGAACCACAGCCTACAAAAAGAAGTAGGAAATGGAGGGCCTCAAAAGTTGAAATTGACAAACCAGTCCAAGAGAGCAGTGAGGAAATCATTTTAGAGAAGTTGACCCAAATCAAGAGGCAACTTAAGGAAGGAAAGGTAATCAAGAAATCTGCCATGGAAAAAGGAGAAGGATCTTCTCAGCCTAGGAGAAGCCATAGATTAAAGGGAAAACTAAAGAAAACTCAAATCAAACAAACAGGGGTGATTGATATAGAAGATGAGGAAACATCCATGGAAGAAGATGTTGAAGAGGAATTTTATGAAGGAACCCCTGAAATTGACCCTGCTCAACAGGAAATTTATGACTATGTGGAAAATTTGGAGAGGAGAGCTTCAGAAAGCAGAGAGAGAACCCCCAGTCCTCCACTATCTGAAATAGATATATTAAGAAGGGATAGGTATGAGTTGGAATTACTGAATAGACACATCAAAAATGAGAATGAAATTCTCAAGGATCAAGTCAAGCTCAAAACTGAAATGAACTCAACCTTATCCCCGCATATAGACAAAGTGGAGAGGACCAATGAGAAGTTGAAGATAAGGAACAAAAAGCTAATCAGGGCACTCACCAACCTAAGGTTCAAACTTGTTATCAGAAAACCCAGAAGATCTCGAGCTTCCAGACAAAGGAGAAGGAGAGGATTAGATGTCCTTGCAGAAGCCTCTGAGTTCATAGGATAATTTGCATGAGGACATGCAAAGAGACAGCAGTGGGGGTATGTTGAGCCTCAAAATTGTGCTTTCCTTCACTTCATTTTACCTCATTTTCCCTTTTCCATTGCTATCTTAGACCCAATTGATCAATGAATATAGTTAAAATTACTTCTAGAATGATTTACATGACTGACTTGTTAAATTTTGTGATTTTTGCCATTATAAAGCATTTTGACCGGAACTAGCTGTAGAATGCAGACATTCCGTAGCTAACCGGCGATTCTGCAGCTGCCTTCATGTTTGAGTATGTTCCAGGTGGCCTCTTGAGAAAAACCGCATATGGGCATGATCCACGCCATGTCTACATGGTTCGTTGCTCATCATGGAGGAAGAAACGAATTCTGGGTATGGTTTTGAACGTGGGGAACACATTTAGGAAGGAAGACTTCTATTAGGACTGTCTCAGTCCAGATGTCTTTTCCTCTTCACGCAGCCACTTCAAAGAGTCCTAACGTGATTCCGATAAGGAAAGACAGTGTTCCTGAATTGTTGCAATTATTGTTATGTGCATTTGCTTTATAAACACTTGGGAGACCGAGAGCTATGTTGGAGATTTTATGTTAGATTTGATGCTAGATTTTGTTTAGACTCTGTGCTACATTTCTGAAGACGCAGAGTGTTATGTTCAAACTATTTCATCTTTAATGGAGCAGACCGTGTTGTTTTGAAGCGTGATTTAATTTGGAGTTGAATTCCGTCAAGTGGTAGAGGGCCCCTGCCTCTTGCACGGATTTATTTTGCGTAAATTAGATAAGTTTCCTAGCCGCCTTTACGTTTTGCATTTGAATTAATAGTTGTTTTAATTAGCTACTGTAGTCGTACTCATTCTAATTCTTCCACAAGAAGATGCTCTTCCAAAAGACTATAATGATGAATGTTGAATGACTAGAGTATTGTAGGATTAGGAGTTGAATTTATAATTGTTTTAACTAGCTACTGTAGTTATATTCATTCTAACTCTTCCACAAGAAGACACTCTTCCAAAAGATTATAATGATGAATGATGAATAGCTATGGTACTGTAGGATTTAGTTGTATTTTTTTCTGTTCACTATCACAGTTACACTTGTTCTAATCACTCTTCCACAAGAAGAAACTTTTCCAAGAAATTCTTAAGAAGTTCAAGACATGACCGTGATAATGAATGATTTAGTTGTGTGTTTGTACTAAGTATCATCTCTGTTCTTGCTCTTAAACACTTGCCCAAGACATCATAATGACGAGTAGGGTATGGATATGATATCTTAGTTTTTCATTCGCTTTCAGTCCTTTATATTTGCATTTGCATCTAATTACACAGTCAGAATTGTTCTACCTCTTCCAAAAGAAGGAACTCTTCCAAAATATCACTAATGATGAACAAACAGATTGTGTAACTTCATAGAATAATGCATGTTAGGATAGTTAGAATGCTCCGGAGTTTCATTGCATTTAACTCATGTTCAATTACTTTGTTTCGAGTTTGATGATGACTTATAGTTCAACATTGTTCTAGATTAGTGGCATCTTAGGTTCATTCTTAGATTAACTCATTGCACTTGCACTTCATATTCAAATTGTCATCCATTGCACAATAGATTACTTCAGTTGTTAGGATTAACAAGACAACCTTCATTATTCACAAACCTCTTCTTGTTCTAAAATCCCTAATTGATCTATAACCATATGAACAGAAGACAACATCATTCTAAGGCCTGAAATACCTCTGCAATTTCCTCATCATTTTATAAACAGAGTTCCTCCCTCAAAAGCCTACTTTGAAAAGAAATCAATAACTCTTGAGTAAAGGTTTTGTGACATTCAATTAAATTGCAGAATAGAGATAGGAGCTAGTTCTAGAATAGGAGATCTTATGATGATAACAATGTTTTTCCTCTAATTATGTTTCAAATCTCTAATCAAGGACAAAAGTATTGCATCATTGTAAGTTAGTTATTTCACTGTTCATCTAAAGGATTTGCATACTTAGTGATCATTTCTCAAGTTTAGTTTGTGTTTTGAATCATTTGTTTGAAAGTCATTATCAAGCTTTGCTTTTATTTAGTCATAGTTTAGATTTAATTTTGCTTCAGTGTTTCCAATTGCATTTGCCATTTGTCATTCCATCAATTAGGCTTAACTCTGTTTTTAATCACCAGCTTCTTTCCATTAGCTTTCTAGGCATTTTCCTGCAAACATAAAACCACCAAAAGACCAAAAACATCATAAATCATCAAAAAAGACCAAAAACATCATAAACACTACACACAATGCATTAGGAAACAAGCACCTAGGTACATACAGTACACTTCACTTCAACAGTTTACAAATCCTGGTTGACAATTAAATGAGCTCAGTTTAGGAAACTAGATTGAGACCAAATCTGCACCACCCCATTCAAACGCTCCAAAGGCCTGTGCCTTTGTGATAAGCCCACCGACACCACAAAACCTCTGCAAGCGCTCCTAAGCCCCAAAAAAAGCCCAAATAAATGCAGGAGCCCCTCAAACGCAAGTTTTTATTAATAAAATCATTTTACTGTGCAAGTTGTCAAGGGATCAATGCATAAATTTCATTTCTGAGGACCCAAAATTGTTCTACAAACTCCATGGGTGACGATCCATCAAGTTTGTTCATCAAAAGGCTCGGAGCGACGGATTAACAAATAAACATCAATGGATCATGACTGTCGATGGTCATTTAGGCACACTAAATCAAAAAAGAGGTTTATGACAGTGGCATGCAGGGATAAAATCAATGAAGGAACTATTGAAGCCTCGAAAATCGCTGCTTCAAACATCGGGGGATAACCACCTGGTCAGGACCTTAAGACAGCTCCTTTTCCGTTTGGTGTGGTGGCTCTGAATAGATTTATAGGACCAGTTTCCTAGTTATTTAAATGGGTTGGTAATAGAATGATTATATGGGGGAAATGGGACTAAATGATTGAAATAACACTATCTAATCTAATTTAAAACTGATGAAATAACTCTAAAACTAACTCGGGCATCAAATGTGAATACAACTTTAAATTGTTTCAATTAATCAATAACCATGAAAATGTATTACAGCTTAATTAAAATGTGCAACAACAAATAAAGATAACTCTATTTAAGAATTTAAACAGAGTTATAATAACATATTGCATTCATCATAATATATCGTTTTCATATACTATAAAAGATAAATATTTCTAACACACTCAAAAATGATATGTATAAAGAAATATTGTGAAACAAGTACACATAAACGATAGAAACTTAAAAGAGAATATCACATAACAAAAGAAATTAATAGTGAATAGATAGAAATACCATATCCATCTCAATATTTTATAATGTAATCCGATATCCAAATCCAGTAACTTCAATGTAAAATTAACTCCGAGATACAGAAATGCAATTCTTAAAGATAATTTGCAGAGAATCACCAAATGTGATCCTTCATAAAAATATAGGACTCAATGGAGTACAGAAATGTGATCTCCAAGTCAAAATATTACAAATTCGGGACCCCTTTCTAAATGCATGAAAGGCGTTTAAATAGGTACATAACAAAAAAAATAACTAAAACTATTCCTACAATCTATCTAAATTAAAAAATATCTGAAACAGAAATGCGAGCTTGATGAAAACCGACTCATTGATCATCAGTTGAGGTGGATGTACGAAGGTGGAAAATTTTGAGCATCTCCTTTACTTCTTAAGGATGACTAGGCTTCGAATACAACCGCCCTGTATATGTGGCATCGGAGAACTCAGGAATGATGCAATCAATGGCATTTGAGAGAAATTTAATTTCTGTTTTCTGACTATGTGGCTTGATGAGATAATTCCACATTAAATCCCATGACATTCCTTGTAATTGGCCAATTTGATGATTTTTTTTAATGATCTCTTGTTTCCATCTAAGATCAGTCTCTTTTACTCTGTGCAATTGGCCGGGACTACAATATGCAATTAAATTGATTGCATATAAATTATCATTTATCATCTGTGTTACATTGTTCATTATTCCGTTAGCTCTGGACATGGCCCTTTCTGCTTTGATCAAGCGATGTTCCCATTCTGCAAAAACAACCTCTTTATGTCTCTCCATAATTTTGGGAAGATCTGCTTTTCTCCTTATTTCTGATTCTTGCCATAAAAGAAAATCGGAGATATTTTCTTCAACTTCATCAAATTCAATCTTAAGAGTAATTCCTTCATCTATCAGGGAAGATGTTAGCTCACATAGAGACTCTGCTTCTGCAATCTTTAGAAAAAACTCATTTAATTGTTGAGAAAATAATTTTTTTGTCTCCAAAGCTTCATTTTGAAATTGATCCAGAGTAGGATAGTTCTTGAACTTGTCCAATTTAGATTGAAACATCTTTTCTTGTTCAATATTCAGAGTCTGCTCATTTTGCAGAAGAGTTTGTAATTTTGAAATCTCCTGATTAAGCTGTTGTTGCTTTTCTAGGGTCTACTAATCAATATTTTCTTTTTCAACAGCCAGTTTCTCTTATAATTGTTTAGTCTTGAGCTCTTCATCCTGTAATCACTATTCCAACTAAATGATCTTTTGTTGGTTTTCTGCAACTTGTTCTTCAAAAATGGCCATTTGTACATTCTTTTGTTTCATCAACTGTGTAACTTCGGAGGCTTTATCTATAGTGGCAGCACTATAAGCACCTGCATACTGAGACAATTTGGTGAGATCCTCAGATGGATCGACCTCGGTATTTTTATAAACAATATTCATAAATTCCCCCTGTGATGCATCTTGATCAGTTCTCCTTCTTTTCTTTGTTTTCTCACCACAGCCCTATGTTTGGGACTGTAAAATATATCTAAAGGAGGAATTTCTTCTATATTTAACATAATCTCACTAGTGGGATTTTTAGGGATGATTTCTACATCCTGATCTTTTGAATCATCAACTTGGGAAATGTTTTGTTGTGCTATTTGCTGGGAAAATTGTTCATATTGGCTTAGCAAATGAGGAGAAACAATAAGTTCAGTAGTTTCTTTTCCTCCAAGTTGAGAACCAGCATTATTGTTTATATCATCTTTAGGTGCTTGTTCAGTTTTTTTTACTCTCTGTGCTTCCTTTCTCAATATGCACATGGGCATCAGTACCTGTGCTCTCTTTTCCTATTTGAGTCGAAGACTGTCGTACAACAATTTTAGCAGCATTTTCTAAATTTCCAGTGTCAGCTTTGCTGCTATCATCTTTCTTCTCCAAAACAGGATTAGCTCCTGTTAATTCTTTACCAGAAGTACTGCATGTATCTTTCTGTTCTGGTTCACATCCTTGTGTAGAAATCCACAACTGATCCAAAGGAACTCTGAGTAGCCTCTGACTTCTAAATAATAAAAATTTATTCATCTCCTCAGGCTGAAATTTGGACGTGGCCAAATCAAAAATTTGAGACATTTTATCTACAGAAATAAATAAATCATCAAAGACATCTTGTTAGTGTTCAAACCGAGCAATTGAAACACAGGTAGTAAAATCATATGCCACTTTCCAGGGATAATATTGCCTTCCAGGAATTGTTGAAAGCTTAAGATCAGTTAACTTAACAACTTCTTTCTCAACATGGAAAAAATTTCTGAGAGTATAGTCACCACATTTGAAAGGAAAAGTAGGCCACATGAGCTTTTTACTACTCTTTAAAGTCCTAGACATACCTTCTACTGTCAACTGATAAGAAATTTCCTGTGCTAACATATTTTCTGGAACATATAAAGGGAGGATATGTGACTCTACAATACTTCCAAAAATTATGACATAAGTGAAATTTTCCTCCCCGAACGAATCTCCAATAGAGGACAAATCAACTCTAGCTTTATCGGAAAGTCTAGGAGGGAATCAGCCAAAAACAATTTGGTAAATCAGAATAAGGAAACCATGGAAAACTCTGTAAACATGACTTTTTAAATACCCATTCCATAGGAACTTATGATATATATGAATCGGGACAGGTTCTTTAGGAGTCCATTTCCATCTTAACAGGGGAAATTCTGAATTGAAACACAGGGCATCTAGGATGTAAGCACAAAAGTAAAAAGGAGTGGAATTTCCAGAGTTTTTGTCTTTCCTATACTCAAGGATTCTATTGGCTATCTTATCAGACAAGATAACAGCCCAATCCATTATCTCAGAATTAAGAGCAGCCCGAATCAACATAACCATTTGAATGGAAAACCTGGTTGAATTATCATTACCAAAAAACCTACACATCATTGTTGTGGCATAACAATATGGAGGCGAGAGAGACTCCACAGAGTATATCCCTGATGCCTCATGCTTATGCTTTTCAGGATTATTTCTCCATTCTTTAATCGGCTCTGACTAGTTTGGATGTTCCACAACAAATTCCTTAAGGAATTCCTTGTTGTAGATATTTTGTGGGTTCAAGAGGTGGTACATTGCTTTAATATCCTCTGCTTTGAATGACCCGAACACTGATCTAGAAGTAGAAAAAAAAGTTCTATTTTGAATAGTTACATTGTCAATCACCCATCTAATAACATCATAATAGGGAAAAATGTTTTCCCGAGCAGCAACTCTGTGCAGAAATGAGTTTTCCAATGAACCAAGAGGACTTTTAGAATCCGATTCTGAGTCGGCTTCGTCAGGAACTATGGCCTTAGCTTCCACAACTCTAGGGTTTTCCTTTTCCAATAGATTGTAGACATTTTCCCATGACATCTTCCCAAGTCCCTAGTAGGAGGTGTCTATAACTAGCTTAAGTTTCACTGGTTTCTCTTTAGGCAACATTGTAATCACAGGGGATTTTGCAGCAATGGTAGCTTTAGATTTCCTGAATCACTTCGACATTTCAGTGTCAGGAAATTTCTCTCTGGTCCTGCAAATGAAAGGATTCGATGTTCTTTTGTTCTGCAATTGAATGAAAACCTTCAACCGAAATAAAACATAATAATGAGAACAGCTATACAAGGATCTATTTATTAATTACTATCTAATCTCCCCGTGTTTATAACATAAATTCCCTCTAAGGGGTCACATTCACGCATTCAAAACAAAATAAACCGTGATCATTTGTTTGATTTTCAATTAATGGCAACGTACGATCGAAGATCGGCACATCCTTGAAATAAATGTTAAGATTCCCTTTTAATTCCTTGCGATGCGATGAATAAAGACTATGAACGTGAAGTAGAAATCGCATCGTAGATCTTCAAAGGTGTGAAAAATAACATAACATAATTCATGCCGATTTCTGATTGCGGTAATCGCATCAGGGCTTTTAAAATGAAGTGAATCGTTTAATATTTTCTGCGAAAATGCAATTGCGATGAGAGATGATCCGTCGCATCGGAGTTTTAAAATGAAAGAATGAAATTTTTTAATTCCTTACGAAATTCGATTGCGATGAATCACATCGCATCGGACATATATACAAAAACACAACACTTTAAACTCATCTGAAATGTGATTGCGATTGAGCGTGATCGCATCGGAACTATACAAAGAAAAAACAAATCTTTTAAAGAACTCTCCGATTTTCTGATTGCGATTACTATTCATTTTAAATTATTATTAAGTATAAATTCTTTATAATATGTTTGATATGTAAAAGGCTTTATAACTCATCGGATCAGAAAGTTATTAAAGGTTGTACACTTTGTGAAATAAAAATGTGATATGCATCATTTTATCAATGAGTCTTTATTTTTATTTAGGAATAAAGATATAAAAAGGGACCTATTTTTAAATGGGATTTATTCTAAAATTTAAAAATGGGGAGGGTTGTTGTATAGTACAACAATTGGCGATTCACTGGAAGAAATAGTTATCTCTGAAAAAATGAAATTAACACTATATTTTTAGTAAGTAAAAATTTCTAAAGATAATGAAAACTTTACTTAAGATAATTCAAATAAAATCTAGCTGTGAAAAAAGAATAAAAATCACTTACAATTTCTTTCTAATTCCTCAAGGATAAAAACATTTTTGGGTTATCTCAAGCTTTGATTGGTTGATAATAATAAAGTAAGTGGATTTTCTCAAGTTTAGCTTATGTAATATACTCTATTATCATAGGTATTGCCTCTACTACCAGCAAACGTTCATAGTCTCAACAAGGTTACCTTTTAACCATCAACCATTCATTATCCCATCCAATAAAGATTATGACTCTTTAAAAATAAATTCATAAGACATATTTTCTCATATTTTTTTGTATTTTTATTTATTTATCTTAATTTAAGAGCCATTGTTCTGGTTTGGTATCCAGTTAGTAACAATGCCATTCACTAGTTGTAATAAAATTGAGCAAGCTGGCTCGTGATGAGACCCCTTGTCTTATTTTATAAGACATTACCCTGTTTTGGTATGCAGTATTAGTAATGTCAGTTTTATTACTTCCTATGATCATGGTAAGCAGGCTCGTGATGAGACCTCTTATCTCCTAAATTTGGTCATATAATTCTTTTATAATTACATTCTAAAAAATCACAATCGAAATGGATGGGGTGAAATAGTTGTATCCTTAAGAATAAATGGATGACAATTCTCAGAGTTTTTTTTTTGCTAAAGCTTGAAAAATTATTTACTTTTTAAAGATAACCTTTCTCTGCTTAATAAACTTATAATGATTTACATTTTCCTTAAAGTTTCAAAATATCATGCAAATGTTTTGAAAAAAATTTCAAATTTTAACATTTTATTTTAAACTATCTAAAATTGTAATAAATTCCCTAAAAATTCTTATTTACTTAAAATAAGTATTTATAACATTCTTTCCAAGACAACTTTCTAATAGTAAAAATTCAATCAAAGACTTTTAACAACCTTTATTTACAAAAATATATAAAAATTGCAGAAAGGAGTATGTACAAGTAAGAAGGGGTTACCTTCTTATGAAAAGAATTTCTTTAAGACAAGCCCATTTACAGGAAGAGATTCTCTCTTTCCTATTAAATCTTGAAGTATGAATGTATATGAGCCTATCTTTTCAGCAATTTGAAATGGTCCAAACCACATCTTCTGAAATTTGGTATGCTTACCTTTTTCTTCATGTGCTTTATCCCATTTCAGAACAAGATCACCAATTGACAAATTTTTTGAGCCGGTGGAATTTGAATAAAAAGAAGATTTAACAAGCTGTTGATGTTTTTCATGAATATATTTTGCCTTTTCTCTATCTTCTTCTAATTTAAGGATTTGATCAAATCTCAACTGAATGGATGGGGAAGGATTTTCTTCAATGAATTGCACTAGGGCTAATTATGGAAGAGCTAGATTTGATGGTATCACAGCTTCTTTACCATAAACTAAATTGAAAGGTGAAGTTCCAATAGAATATTTAAGAGTAATACGATCAGCCCATAATGCAAAGATTAAAGACTTGTGCCAATTCTTTTGGTTTTGATCAATAGTCCTTTTAAAGATTTTGATGAGATTTTTGTCAGTGGATTCAGCTAAACCATTACCTTGTGAATAATAGTTTTCTGAATATTTCAATTTAAAACCTCTCTTAATTGCAAATTCCACTATACTATTACCAGAAAAATAAGATGCATTGTCAAAGACCAGAGCGTTAGGTACACCAAACCTAGTAATGATGAATTGATCGATGAAATCAATAATTGCATCAGAGTTGGATACCTTTAGAGGAATTGATTCTACCCACTTTGTGAAATAATATGTTGCTGTGAGAATGTACTTGTGTTGTTTGGAAGAATGAGGAACTATCTCACCAATAATATCAAGCCCCCATTGCTCAAATGGTTGTTCAATGCTTACTAGCTGCAAAGGAAAAGCTGGCTTCCTCTGCCTTCCACTAGCAGTTTGGAAAATTTTGCATTTTATCATATAATCATGTGTATATTTAAAAAGGGTAGGCCAATAATACCCAGCATGGATAATTTTTTTGGCTGTGGTATCGCCTCCAAAATGACCTCTTGCTGGTCCATCATGTAATTCCTGCAATACCTTTTTTGCTTCAGTCTTTTCAAGACATCTTAATAAAACTAAATCATAATTCTTTCTAAATAACATATCATCAATGATTTCATATTTAGTAGCCTTCAATATTAAAGCACGTTTATTCTTATAGCTGATATTAGAAGGAGAATACCCATTTTTCAAGTAAAATATCAGATCAGCATACTGAGATTCAGAATCTGTAACATTTATCTGACTTACTTGAACAACATTTTCTGGATCTTGATTTTCTAGTATATTATGAGCTCCTGCTAATAATCTGCAAAAACCTTGTCCTCTAACAATCTTTTTTGGTTTAATGTCAATATCATATTCTTGCAAAGCTGTCACCTAATTAGCCCTTTTTTCTCCTACTTCTCTTCGAATTAGTAATTGTCTTACTGCAAAGAAAGGAACAATAACCTTTGTGTGTGTTTTTAAGAGAAAAGGCCTAAAATGTTTGATTGACTTAAATACAATGAAAGCTTGTTTTTCAACATCAGAATAATTCAGCTCAGCTCCTTGCAGATTTGAGCTGAAGAAAGAAATCGGTGTTTCGATTTGTTGATCATTGATCTGTGTTAAAACATCAGCATAAGATGTTTTGGTTTCCAAAGTATACAAAATAAAATCTTTGGAAAAATTAGGAGTATTCAATGCAGGTGCATAAATGATTGCCTTATTGATTGCATCAAAGGCTTCTTTTTCTTTATATCCCCATTTGAATACCAAATTTTTCCTAATCATATTCTACATAGGCAGAAAAATTTGAGAAAAATCTGGAAGAAATCTTTTTACAAAATTAATCTAACCTAGAAATGATTGCATGGACTTTTTATTGTGGGGTAAAGAAATATCAGAAATTTATTTAACTTTGTCAGGATCGATATATATACCATCTTTTGACACAAAAAACCCTAAGAGTTTTCCTTGATCGAGAGCAAAGAAGGATTTCGTTGGGTTTAATGAAATGCCAAATCTTCTACATCTTTCAAATATTTGTTTCAGATCTTGTAGATGATTGGATTTCTTCTTTGAATAAATTGTTATGTCATCAAGATAAATAACAACCGATCTATTAATCAGACCCTTAAATACTATGTCCATAGCTCTCTAGAAAGTAGCTCCTGCATTTACTAAACCAAAAGGCATTTTTTGATAAGCATAGGTTCCCCATTTGGTTCTGAAAGTGGTTTTCAATCTATCATCTGGATGTACTAGAATTTGGCTATACCCTGAAAATCCATCAAGGAAGGACATGAGTTCAGAACCAGCTACCTTTTGGAGAATTTTCTCCATGGTTGGCAATGGGAAATTGTCTTTTTGACATGCCTTGTTTAAATTCCTGAAATCAATACAGATTCTAATATCGCCATTTTTCTTCCTGACAGGTACCATGTTGGAAACCCAGTTGGAATGCCTTACAGGAAAAATGATTTTGGCTTTCAAAAGTTTATTGAGTTCTGTTTTGATTTGATCCTCAAGATTTGGATGAATTTTTCTTAACTTCAGTTGCATAGGCTTAACATCAGATAGCATTGGAATTGTGTGTTTAATTACAGAAGTAAGTATCATAAGTCTTTAAATCCTCATAACTCCAAGCGAAGACATTTTTATATTTACTCAGAAGTTTAATAAAAGCAGATCTTTCTTCTGGAGTTAAATTGAGACCTAGATTAACATTATGAGGTTTAGAATCAGAGCCAAGATTGACTAATTCAAACTTCAAAGTTGAACTTTGAAGTTTAGCATTAGTAACTTTCTTGAATCTATCTTTAATATCATAAAGATCCTCAAGTTTAACAACAGATTTAGGAATCGGATTTTCATTATTTCTTGAAGTAGTTTGCAGATCATGATAATCTTCATCAATAATTTGGTCATCATGTGATTTCTCAGAAGTTAAGAAATTAAAAATATCTTGATCATGGTAGAATACTCTCCAGTTAGTAATATTGTCTAGGACAGATGGGCGAAATATCAACTCTACTGAAAATCTATCAGGACTACAGTCTTCAGTAGGAAGGAGTTTGGACGCAACATTAGCTAACAAGTCAGCTGATGTGTTTTGATTTCTGGGAATACAAGAGATATTAAATGCTAGAAATTGAGTGGTAAGGTCATGTACTAGGGTTTGATCTTGTTTGAGATGTCTTGAAAGATAATGGATGGTATTCCTTACTTGTCTTATGACAATTTCAGAATCTCCATATACTTTCAATTATTTTACATTTAACCCTATGGCCTTATAAAGCCCTTGAATCAAGGCTTCATATTCAACAGTATTATTAGTGCTATAAAATTCTAATCTACATGATAACATGGTTTTCTCTCCTTATGGATCAATTAGGATGCATCCTACTCCTGCTCCATCACTAGATTTTGAACCATCAAAATATAATGACCAAAAATAAAGTTTTATCAACAGGTTTATCTACAAAAGAATCATAAATATTTACAATTCTAGAAGAATCAAATTGCGAAAAAATTTCAATTTGAGAAACAAAAGTATTTATAGAGAATGGTGATTGTGGTGTAGTAAAATTTCCAAGAAAATACTCAGCAGAATAACCTCCAAGAATATTATTATCGAAAACTACAGGTTCATTAGGTTGTTCAAATTCAGTTACAGTTTGTATCATATGTTTTTCTCGTTCGACTTTGATTTGATTGGGTTTCCCTTTATAGGGAAGCCACATATGTGAATAATCAGTTGAGATATAACCATTAAGTTTCGCAGACTAGTCCCTGCTTAAGACCAACCCATAGAATTCTAGAATATCAGCAATTAAAATATCAATTCTTTGGACAATCCTAGGATCGGAAGCTATTCTGATAGTAACTAAATTTATTTCTCCAATAACTTGAACATTAGAGCGATCCAATTGTACAATATTAACAACAGACTTCTGTGGTTCAATATTCAATTTAGCAAAAACTGAAGAAGGCATTATATTAGAGGATGCTCCAGAATTAATTAAACAATTTTGCAAATTCTTATTGTAGATTTCATAAGTCAACAGAAATGGAGGTGTCTAAGAATTTGATCTTTCTCCAATAAGAATAGTATCGGCTACATCTAATTTGTCTGGTGGCTTACCAGACCCTTTAGCTGCTTTAGCTACTACACCACTTAGTAGAGGAGCAATAGGTGTAGCATTTAACTCTTTTAATAGTAGCTTTTGTTGATGTTTAAGTTCACTGAGTTCATGTAATGAGATGTTTTCTCTAATCTTTTTCATGTCCTCAATGATATTATAATCCATCGTATCTAATACCACCAGAGTTTTGGATGATGATGTGGGACGATTGGGAGATGATGGCTAATTCTGAGTGGGTAAGGAAGAAGTTATTTTTGCAGGAGTTTTGTCTTTAGTACTCGAAGTTGTATTTTTCTTCTTCGGAATAGTTTGAACAGGTTCTGATGTAGATTTGCTCCTTGTACTCACAGGCATAGCTTCTTATTCCATGTCACTATCTGAATTAGGGAGAATGAAATCCCACATTCCATTTAGTTCAACTACTTCCTCCCTTTCATCTTCTTCATCTGACATTAGAGGATTTTCTTCTTCTTCTTCATCTTCCGATTCTGCATTAGAAATTGCATTGGGAGGTTTTGTTTCGGTTTGATTTCTTTTGAAATTTCTAAATGATATTTTTGTAGAAGTCTCTGCTACTTGCTTTCTGATTTCAACCATCTCATTAGACATGGTTTTAAGGACTTTCTTTAAACCTTCCATGTCATATGGATCTCTTGGTGTCTTTTTCTTGGAATCACCTTTAAAAGTGACTTTCTTTGATTTTCTTTCCTCAATAGAATTTTTATTATCTAGAGAAATCATTCGTTTTTCAACTGAAATAGCTTCTTTCATATTCTTAGCTAAAGTCGGTTTTGCAGCTCTATCTACAAAAATTGCTATGTTTGAGGGCAAAGCATTAATGTACCATTCACTTCTAACTTGTTCACTAGGCTTAGATGTTGCAGGGATCTTATTCAAGAGTTTATTGAATTGAGAGCTAAAGTCTTTAATGGGTTATTTGGGTTGAGTCTTGAAATTGGAGAGATCGTAAACTAGGGTAGCAATTGATCTATTGTCTCCATATTTAGTTAAAAGTTGTTCTTCAAACATATCCCAACTTGTGCTCGAATCTGAGGGTAAATAAAAGTACCAGGATCTTGTTGTCCCTTGCAAAGTATAGGGAAATAAACGGACTACAACATCTTCATTTGCTACTTTATTTAATTTTATAGCAAGCATAAAGTTATTGATATGTTCCTCCGCTTGTATACCATTATCTGGAATAAAATTTGGGAGCCATTTTTCAGGATGGTCAGGTAAATCATGTAAAGGTGCAGCCATATTCACAGCTCCTGGTCTGGTCCATGGTATTTGTGCTGGTTGTGCCATTCTTGTGACGATAGTAGATGAACTAAAAGGGATAACTGGTATATGAGTAGTAACTGTTGAAGTACCGGAACAGACAATTAATGTTTGAGTAAATGTAGTTTGAGGAAATGAAGTTTGAGCAGAGGAAGATTGAGCAGATGTAGATGAGACTACTGTACTTTCCTGATTTGGAGCTTGGGAAATAGATGATTGAATATGCGATGAAGAACTTGTACCACTTTCTGTTTCTGACGGAGTTTTTCTTGTTTTTGACTCTACTAGGTATAGGAAATTCTTTTGGGGAAATTCCAATTTTTTCACTCTGTGACCTAGTAAGAGGTCTGGAAGAAACAAACTTAGAGGTGACACTACCTTCAGATAATTCTGATTCTTCTAATGATAATGAGAATCCTTGAATTTTATGAACTAAGGCTTCAACTTTTGGGGATTTAGGAGTTGGATTATCTGATTGATCTGAAACTTTGGTAGTGGGTGTTTGAATACTTTTCTCAATTTCTTCTCTTGTGATTTGAGATATGGAAGAAATTGAAGGTGATGAGGGTGATGTCCAATTCTTCTAATGACAATGAGAATCCTTAAAGTTTATGAACTAAGGTCAATTTCTGGATTCAGAGTTGATTATCTCGATTGTTACACTGAAAATTGTCACCTTGACATTCTGCTAACTGTATGAACTCATTATCACTCATACTTATTCCTTTGCAAGTCTAAACATATTAGTTCCTCATGTCAAGCCTTGAAAATTAGAAAAAGTTCCTAAAAGTCTCCTAAAATTTGGTGTCGCACTTTCTGGCTATCTTGCCTGCGGTCCCGCACCCAATGTTCAACTATACTGCGTACATGAACGAACTTTATCTTTTTTATAGGTGCGGACCCCTGTAAGATTAAAAAGGCGTAAGTAAAATCCAAAAATCTCAATTAAAGTAAATTCTGGAAGCTTCTAGAATGGATTTTGCGGTGGCAGAACTGCTCTTGTGAGGTGCATGAATCCCTTACCTTATGGAGCTAACCCCTTGATGTGAGGAGCTTATCCCTTTGAAGGAGGATTCTATCCCTTCATACTTGGAACATAAAACCTCCTCTTTTCCACTATAAAAAGAGGCATTGGGTAGCCTCAAAGGGAGTTCAAGCTTAAGAATATTTGAGGTTAAGTGTTGTTGAGATTTAGACTCAGTTAACTAAGACTTTTGTGAGGAGAGATTACATACCTCTATTTGTCTTGGTTGGAGGAGTGCAGAGCTTATCAAAGTAAAGGAGACTCCTGCTTCGGACCCCGGAAAGTCCTATGCAACATCAAGGCTCAGGTTGTAAGGATTTTCTTCTTTTGAAATTAATACAAATATACTCATTTTTCTCAATAAGCTTTCAATCAATGGTTTATTTCATAGATTCCTTGATCACTATGATAAGCATGGTTTATGATGATTTCTATACAGGTGCTATGTAATACTTTGCTTGTTTGTGACTGTCGGTTTACGAGGAAAACTCCTTCAAGTGCGCGAGGGACAACAATGACTTCAAACAAGCACTGGACAAACGGTAAGTCTTTTACACCTCTATAGAGCTTTTTGTAAACCTTACATGCTTAGAGAAAGATTAGTATGTTTGGCTGTTTGTTGCTAGATACTTTTAGTACTAGGGAGATCGGTCTTGTCCGCAAGACGGATTAATCCATACAACAAATTGGCGACTCCACTGGGGAAAGAACTTGTTGTTTTTGGTTCTCTTTTATTTTGATTTGAGGAAACATTTTTCTTGGTTTTTGATTGATTGACATCTGCCTGGGTAGCTTAGGTTTTCTCTGTTTTTGAAAATTTTGAAATCCTTTAAGTTTTTCTCTAGTTTTCCTGGGACCGCACTTTGCCTTGTTTTCATAGTGCGGGCAGTTTCGCACTTTTCCTGTGTAAACAGTGTGGGACCGCACCTGTGATATCTTGGAGCCTGCAGACCCTGTTAAAGTTTTGAAAAACTTCATATTTCTTTCTTTAGTTTATCTTGATTTTGATTTTCAGTTTTTGTTTTCTGCCCAGATTGATGATTGTTTCTGTCAAAAGCTTTCTGTTAATAAATCTCAACAGTATTGGTGTTTTGATGATTTTCTAGAAGTTTTGCATTTTGGATTGCATTTCACTTGGTCTTTGTAGCGATTTGAAGAATTTGACACTTCGAAGTACCTCAGATTACCTTGGTCTTTTTGGTCTTTTTGCTGGATCTGACCTGATTGTGAAATCATCCTTTATTGAGAAATAGAGTTACCTGTTTCTTTGCAAATCTTCGAAAAGAAACTTTGTTATTGGTTTTTGAATTTCATTTTTTATAAAAACATAATTGAGTGTTTTTCGATCTGTTTGTTATTCTGAACGAATAGATCCTTAGTTTGCTGAACAACTAAGATAAAACATTCTTCAAAAAATCTTAAAGCTTTTATTCATTTAGATTATTAAAGTTTGTAGTTTTGAGTGCTATTAAACTTTGTAGATCTCGAAATTAGTTTGTAGTTTTGAGTGCTTTTAAAATTTCTAGATTTCTTTTGAAGGAAAATTGTTTTGTAGCTTCAAGTTTTTGGAAAGTAAATGGATTTTTATGTGAGCTTTGATCATTTGTTGGAAAAGACAAAAATATTTTCTTTCAAGTATTCTTTATGTTTAAAAAAGGAATTGTTTATTAAAAGAGTTGCATTCTCTAACTTTTCCTTAATTAGAATTTCATTGAAAGAAAACAATCTGATTATCATTTTTAGGTGCATTTTTAGTGTCTTTTGGAAATCGAGTCTTCACACCATCAGAGTTTCATTTCCGCACCCATTGACTTAAGGAACAACTCTTAAAAGTAACGCTTAATTAAAATTCATCTAACAATCTTTTTGTTTTCTAGGGCTCTTATCACCAACATAGCTTAGGCTAGTATCTTGGAGTAGAGAGTAGTTAACTCTCCAAGGTAGTAAAAACAAACAAGTAGACAAATCTTGCGGTAGGAGATAAATCCAATTGTAATTTATATAATCTGGGAAGCTTCTCTTAAAGAAGTCAATCACGAGATCATGTCCGAACCTTTGAGACAATCAATTCTGTTTCATTGGGGAAGATAGAAGATTTTGTGCGTATTACAAACGGTAAACCTCAGATTAACCATTGTCGAGGAGCCTGGGGTCACTTGTCGGTAAACCTCAGATTAACCATGTCGAGGAGCCTTCAAGGGGATTGAGCTTGCTACTCTGCCCTTGCGCGTGAAATCGGATCGTAGACTGTTCCCCCAGTTATATTTGTTATTGTTGGTAACCTTAGTGTCCATTATCTTAAGATTATTTCCTAAGGTGACGGTGAAGGAAAGATCTCACTATACCTGGAGCAGACGTCGACTAGACTCACTTGGACTCTCTAGGGGGTTCTCTTCACACGAGATGGTTTTGTGAGGAAACTTGTGCCAGTCTGTTTCATTAAGCAGGTTGTCGGGGTAACTGTTCCAACCGCCCTTTCTGTGTTAAATTTCTACTAAGTTGGATTTCATCACCAACTAGTGTTTTTAGTACGGAAAGTTATTGTTTGTGTGTGGTTTGAACTCTTAGATTTTTAAGCGTGTGATTCAGCTGTTTGTTTCTTTAGAGACTGTAGGTGTTTTCATTGAAATTTTCTTTGTTTGCGTGTGATTAGTTAATCTTTAATCGTGGCGGAATTGCCGAGACAATCCCGGAGACTACAAGGGAAACCCCCTGAATATTCACCAAGTCAGCTTGAAGGGCTTCATGCTCTGGTATCATCCAGTAGTGGTAGGATTAGATCAACAGAAATTGGAAGTTCATCCATAGTTTTCCATCCCGATCATCAAATACCTACAACAGAATACATTCAAGAACCGATTTCAATTTTTGAAGTTACTGGTAGTATTCCTGCTTCCAGTGAACTGGTTGACGAACCTGAAATATCTGAACCTGAAACTGAACTTTCTGTTTTGGAAACATCCTCAGGATTTATTTCACCAACTTCTAGTGATCTTGGTTCACCTAGGGTAAGAAATATTGTCACTGACGATCTTCCAGCTGGTCTTATTTCCATTGAAGAACTTACTAATCCAGACGAAGATATATCTCTTCCCGACTCCCCTCAATCTTTAAATCTTAGGGAGCATGAATCTATTTTCTACAGCCCTATTCGAACTAGTGCTTGGTATTTATCCTTAACAAACTTTTTAGAGAATCCGGGTCTTGCTTTTTCTCCACCTCGAGTTCCATTTCATCCTACACCCAGAGGTTACTATCCGCCATCCATTATGGCTGGAGAGTCATCCATGTTTTCCCAGACACCGGAATCATTTTTACACGGTGGTCCTTCTGTTCCTTCGGGATATCAGGCTCTGTCTGGTACTTTCTCGGGAGCAGCTCCTCAACCAATTGAACACATGTTGTCATCTGGTAATAGTGGCGTTAAAACTAAAACGTCGAATGCAGTGCAAATCTATATGATGTCTGGTAATATTCTGAATCCTCAACCTCAAGGCAGTCAGTTACCACCTGGAGGGCCAATACAGGGAAATCCGTTACCGCCTGGGGGGCAACCTCAAGGTAGTCAATTACCACCTGGGGGGCAACCTTCAAGTAGTCAGTTATTGCCTGGGGGGCAACCTTTAGGAAGTCAGTTACCACCTGGGGGGCAACCTCAAGGTAACTTTTTCCCAGGACAAACTGTGGAATCATATTATTTTGGGGGACAACCCCAAGGGCAGTACACACCTCAAGGGTATCAACCTTCAGGACAGTATATGCCCCAAGGTCAACCCCAAACTCAATATGCTCCTCAGGGTCCTTATCAACCCCAGCTTCAGTACGCGCCTCAGGGTTATCAACCTCAAGGTCAGTACCCAATTCAAGGTTTTCAATAGCCTTCTGGTCAGCCATCTATTCAAGGAGCCGAAAATGTACCACTTACTTATCAACCCTACGTTCAACCAGGTTATGGTCCTTACGTTCAACCTTCTGCAAGACAATACCCCTGAATGAATATGGTGTGGGATCCATCCCAATATCAACAACCTATGCAGCCTAATGTGCAGTTTCCTTATCAACCTGGACAACCTTTAATTTCTGGTCCAACTCAGCAACCTGTCCAGCCTACTATTCAACCTTCTGCATCTAGTACTGTTCAGCAAGCTGGTCCTAGTTCACCTAAGACTCCGCCTCAAACTGCTGTAACTGCTGCTACGACTGTTCAACCTGTAACACCTGCTTCTGGAGTATCTGTAACCCCGAGTTTGTCTATCCTTGCATCCGTGCAAATCCCTCAAGTCTCTGTACCCCAGTCAGGATCTTCGGTTCAGACTTCGGTTCAGATGCCTACGGGACAAGCCGGTACGAGTACAGTTGTCACAAGTCAACCGCAATTCACGTATCAACCGTACCAGGGACAGCCACAATTCGGTCCCTATACACAAAATCCAAACTATCAGTATCAACCGTACCCTGGCTATACTTATCAACAGCCTCAACAACCCCAGTTCGGTCCGGTTAATCCTAGTTTTCCAGGAGTTTATACAATTCCTAATGCAAATCCAATTCCAAGTTATCCTGGATATCCGCCTCCTGGAACTACTTTGGCTACTCAAGGTTTTCGCGATCCTAACCGTCAGTTACCATTTATTGCAACTTTGGATTTACCTGATTTGACGCGCCTTATGAATGATCCAATTTTTTATTATCCGTATTGGCCGCCAATGCTGCATAAGTTGCCCAGTGATATACCGAAATTTGAAGGTAAGTCAGGAGAGGATCCATCAAATCACGTCATGACTTATCACCTTTGGTGTGCGTCTAATTCAATCATTGATGATTCGATTCGCTTACGTCTTTTCCAAAGAACTCTTATTGGTCTTGCAGCCAAATGGTACATTGAGTTACCACGAGGCTCATTTCATAATTTCAGTCAGTTAGCAACTGCCTTCTTGACTCATTTTCAGTTGCCAGTCAGATACGACAATGGCATGGAATTATTAACTTCGCTGAAACAATCCACGTCTACGTATATTTCTGATCATATTCATGAATGGCGACGTAGGAGACGTTTGGTGAAAGTTTATATTCCCGATCAAATTTTGGCAGAATGGTTTGTTAAATCATTGTTACCCAAGATTACTGAAGATGTAGCTAAGGCTGGTGTTGTTACTGAAGAGCAAGTAATTGCTCAAGCTCAGTACCTTGACCTCATTTATACGTAGTCGGGTACTTTACATGAAAAAATCCCAGACCTTCCAAAACAAGGTCAAATAGTTGCTGCTCCTTCAGGGTCTCATGCCGCTGACGGTATGATTGGTACGGTCAATACTAAAAGCAAGAAGAAATATTCAAAGAATTCTTCTCCAATTATAACTTTACCTGATTCCCCGAAGGGAGAATCTTCCCCCGAAGTTTCTGCCGATATTCATGTTGTGGAGACATCTACAGCTAAATCTAAATCCGGTAGTAAAAAGAAAGGGAAGAATAAAAACAAAAAGAATTCGAAAGAAAAAACTGATAAAAATGAATCCAATGACGAAAAACGTAAACCACGTTATCCTTGTTACATTTGTGACGAAGATCATTTTACTAAGGAATGCCCACATCGGGCCGAGGTTGCAAAATTCGTCAAAGGTTCACAACCTGTTGTCTTGAAGGATCCCTTTCCGACTCAAGATAGTAAGATGGTTGGTTCTACCTCGACTGCTTCAGAAGAACCAATTTTGATGATGTCTCATGTAAGGATTGCGACGCGATCGCAAGATTATGGTACTAAGAATCCTGTTGATGGTAAAGAAGCAGAATCTTCTAATGCAAATACATCAACTACACCTCCTCCTGTTTCTGGTCCGCTACAGATCGAGAAACCAAATCCAGACTTAATAATCAAACTGCCTGCTAAAGGTGTTCTTCGTAAATCAGCTTTCAATCCACATGCGAGAGCTGCTCAGAATTACAACATTGTTGAAGACTTAGCTATTTCTCCTTCAGCAATGTCGGCTTTGGAAGTGCTGCAATCATGCCCAGCACAATGTAAATTGCTTTTGTCTGCTATAGGAGCTATTGATATTCAGGATTCCAACCTTATAATCTTCGATTTAGAAAATAATACACCTCGCCTACCTCACCAAATGGCTTTCCAAATTCCAGTGTTAGTCAAAAACAGACCAATATTTCAGACTGTGATTGATGAGGGAGCTTCAACGTGTATTATGTCGATTCAATGTTGGAAATCGCTTGGTTCTCCTACACTTAACCAATCTCCGACGATTCTTAAGGCTTTTGATGGTCGAGGTTTCCACCCTTTTGGTATTTTGCAGGATTTACCCATAGGGGTTGAAGGTAAAATTGTAAATCTAGATGTGGAAGTGGTTGATGCCCCTCTTGATTACAACCTTCTTCTGGGTCGTAGTTGGTCTTACGCTATGACTGTTGTTGTCTCTTCGGTCTTCCGACTCATAAAATTTCCATATCAAGGAAGGATTGTTACAATCGATCAGTTAACTTATTTTTCTTCCGACCCAACCTCTACAGAAACAATCCATCATGTTGGTAAAGTGACTATCCCGTACAAGGATGTTGGAGTAGGTTTGATTAAAGATTCTGGTTTGCTAGGAACTTTTTCCATTCCTCCTCCTAACGTATCGCCTTCTGTTGCAACTATTCATATGATTTCGTCAGACTCTCTTATGTTTGATGATCCTTGGATCGTACCTTCCGAATCCGAGTTAGATTCAATTGATGGCATGATGCCTTTGAGTCCATTTGAACTTGCATATCAGGTTGTACAGTCATTTTCTGACCCCTCTTCAACTGAAATTGATCCAGTGAATGGGATCCATGAGGAATCACTTTCTATATCTAGCTCAGCCACAACGAAATTTCCTGAACCTGTTCATTTGGATGAGCAGATTTCTGAATTATTGTCTGTTGACGATTTACCATGGGAAGATCTACATCACCGATCTTCGTTTTTACCTGAACTAGATCATTTTGAAGATGATTTCGCTTCAATATTTACTGCTGAATATGTCAAGGAACCACAGAATCCATTGAAAAATCTTGATTCTGAGTTAAATTTGGAAAATATTTCTCGAACGATTCCAATTGACATTTCAGTAAAACCTAGAATAATTGAAAACATTAATATAGGTGCTTCCTGTACTGAAGAAGAAATTCAAACTTATAAAGCCCTATTTCAAGAATTCCGTGATGTGTTTGCCTGGTCCTATGAAGAAATGCCAGGAATTGATCCGTCAATTGTCGTACATGAAATCAAGACTTACCCGGATGCCAAGCCTGTCCGTCAATGTCTACGTCAAATGCATCCTAGAAAAGCTGCTGCTATCAAAGCAGAGGTTGAAAAATTACTTCGTGCAGGTTTTATTTATCCAATTCCCTTAACAGATTGGGTATAGAATATTGTTCCTATGACTAAAAAACAAGGAACGATACGAGTATGTATCGATTATAGGGATATTAATCGAGCTTGTCCTAAAGACAATTATCCAACTCCCTATATCTATCAAATAATCGATGATTGTGCTGGTAGTGAAATGTTTTCCTTTATGGACGACTTTTCAGGGTATAATCAAATAAACATACTCCCTGCTGATCAGCCAAAAACAACTTTTATTTGTCCGTGGGGGACATTTTCTTACTGCAAACTACCCTTTGGATTGAAGAACGCTGGAGCAACTTTTCAAAGGGAAATGTCTTATGCGTTTCATGACATTAAGCACATTGTGCAACCGTATCTCGATGATTTACCTGCTCATTCATCATGTAGGGCTGACCATCTCACACATTTACGTGCTATCTTTATGAGATGTCGACATTATCGAATTCGGCTGAATCCACAAAAATGTGTTTTTTGTGTCGAGTCGGGTCGTTTACTGGGATTTGTTGTCTCGAAAGCAGGTATTCGCGTCGATCCGTCGAAGGTCAAAGCTATTGTCAAATTACCTCCTCCTTCGACTTTACGCCAACTCCAAAGTTTGCAGGGGAAAGCAAACTTTTTACGTCGATTTATTCCTAACTATGCCGAGCTTACGAAAGGTTTTACCCGGTTGCTGAAACAGAACATTCCATTCTTTTGGGATGAGATCGCTGATCGGTCTTTCGATGCACTTAAACACGCGTTAACCCATGCACCGTTATTGCATCCTCCCAACTACAACCAGGATTACATTTTGTACCTCGCTGCTTCTCATTCCACTATTGGGATGGTTTTAGTTCAGGAAGACGAATCTAACGCTGAACATGTGATTTATTATCTTAGTCGAAATCTGCATCCGACCGAAATCAAATACACACATGTGGAGAAATTGGCCTTGGCAGCTGTTCAAGCTATCCAACGATTTAGACATTACATATTGTTATGCAAAACTACGGTAATTTCCGATTGCAACCCTATGATGTACATTTTGACCAAACAATTTCTAGGGGGAAAGTATTCCAAATGGATAGTCATCCTGCAAGAATTTGACTTGGAGTTTGAGAAATCTAGGGCAAAGAAATCTTTGGTATTTGCGGAACTGATGTGTGATTTCCCCTCTACTGATACTGAAATTGTGGCAGAGCAGCCCATTGCGGACGAATCTCTATTTCTTATCAGTACTCTTGATCCATGGTATGGAGATATTATCGTTTATCTCCAAACCCAATCTTTTCGGCCTGAAATCTTGCGATCTCAGCGACGGAAGATACGTTTCCAATCCAAACAATATAATATTATTGGTGATACACTTTATTGTCGTGGAGCGGATTTTGTTTTCCGACGCTGTCTTATTCATGAAGAAGTTGAAAAGGTTTTAAATGACTGCCATTCTGGAGCATGTGGCGGTCATATGTCTGGGTATGCCACAGCCCAAAAGATATTGCGCACTGGTTATTTATGGCCGTCGTTATTCAAAAATTGTATTTATGCAGTCTGGAAATGCCACAATTGTCAACTTTTTTATCGTAAGATGCGCGCGCCACCCGCTCCTCTTCATCCCATAATTGTTGTTGGTCCTTTCGCAAAATGGGGTATCGATTTTATTACATGTAACCCTCACTCGGTCGGGGGGCATGTATATATTATCTTAGCAGTAGATTATTTTACTAGGTGGGCCGAGGCGATGCCTACATTTTCGGCTGACGGCAAGACTGCTGCAACTTTCATATTTAATCACATAATTGCTAGGTTCGGTGTTCCTCAAGCCATTATTACTGATCATGGAAGCCATTTTCGGAATGTCATGATGACTGAACTGACAGAACAGCTTGGCTTGCGCCACGATAGTTCCACTCCATATTATCCGCAAGCCAATGGTCTGGTCGAAGCCATAAATAAAGTTTTAGTCACCATGATCAGACGAATTATTGGTATTCACAAGACGAATTGGCATTCCATGTTATTTTCAGCACTTTGGGCATATCGAACCTCAGTCAAAACATCAACTGGTTTCACTCCTTTTCAACTCGTTTACGGTTTGGAAGCTGTGTTGCCGATTGAATGCGAAATTCCATCTTTGAAATTAGCCATAGAGTTACTCCCAGCTACGTCTGAAGAGGAGAAACGTTTTTTGTACTTGGCTCAATTGGATGAAAATCGGAGAAACGCTGCAATAGAAAACGAGGCTCATGTCAAAAGAGTAAAAGCTCAGTATGATAGAAGTGTTACCCCTCGAAATTTTTCAGAAGGAGACCTAGTCTTAGTTTATGATCAAGCCAATGATAAGCTAGGAGCTGGGAAATTCGTGCCCATGTGGCATGGTCCTTTCATTGTTAAGCGAAAGCTGGCAAAAGGGGCCTATGAGCTGATAGATTTTGATGGTATCCCTTTAGATAAACCCAGAAATGGGTTATATCTAAAGTGATATTATGCTTAAACTTGGTGTGGAGATCTTTTATTTTTTAGGTTAGATTTCTTTACTGCTGGTGTGTCTTAGATTAGAAAGGTGTGCCTAGTTTAGAAGTGTGTTTTTATCACTATTCCTGCTTATCTGAGTTTTACTCTTGATATTGCAGATGTCAATGTCTCTTCAAACCTACATTGGTTTTGCTGATGGTGCTTGTCGTAGTACATGGAGCATTTCTTCTGCAGCTTGGGTTATCTATTCACCCTCTGACGAGTTAGTTTCCATGCATGGGGTAAGCCTTGGTCAAACAACGAATAAAATTGTCGAGTATAGTGCAGTGATTGAGTTATTATCTGAGTCCATATCATTTTGGATTCGGAGTTTGATTGTGAGGTTCGATTCTGAACTTGTTTTATTATAGCTTAACAGGGTTTATGCCATTAGAAATCCAGTGTTGTTATGGTTATTTTTAAGAGTTCGTCTCTTGGAACGTGAATTTGACTACATCGAATATTAACATATTCCAAGACATTTAAATACATTAGCAGACGTAGTTGCTTCTAGTATGATAAATCGACATTTGCAGTGATCGAAACAGTAAAACAAATAAATTTCATAAAATGTACGCAGATAGCCAGTAAATAGTGATATATATCATAGTATAAAAGTGTTCTCAAAAAATATACATCATCTTCGATCATAGGTTGGAAACACCTTATGATTGGCGAATGATAACACAAAAAGTCAAAAATATGAGTCTACAATACGATCATCCCATCACTGATGGTGATCACGATAAGAAACCACTGCCCGAGCCACCCTACACACGAACCTCCTAAAATGTCCCAAAACACCAATCACGTATCTCTGCAATCTGAGTGGAATGTCATCTATTTCTGTCTCCGGAATATCTAGAGTCAAACGCTCTATATGATGCTCTAAATCAGTTAATATTTCTGTTGATTGGCCTGCTGGAGCTGGTGCGGCTGCAACTGGTTGTCTTCTTTCATAAGGTTGGAGATGGGCTGGTCATCGTGGGCCCACATCTGTATTCAAAAAACTTTTGGTTATTAATTTTCAAGACGATTTAAAAATAAAAAAAGTTTTAGAACTTAGAAAATGTTGAAGAAATATTTTTTACCTGAGTCATCCCACTGTTCCCCTACTGGGAGAGTCATCTCTCGGTCACCGCAGAAATCTATCCCAGCGTATGGAAAGTCCTCTATGACAAAAATTTGGCGATCTAGCCACCGAAAATATGAAGAAGGAAATCGAACAATCTCAGCGCCCTCAATACCGTGACGGGCCATCAGTGCGGACCAACGAACCATCCTAGGTTCTCTAAGTCGACCGGCATCAACAGGGATACTCTGTGGAGCTAGCATAGGAATCCTCTCTAGAGCAAAGGAGACGACGATGGATCCATATCCAAAGTTATTCAGTTTCCCATTTTTTGCTCTAGTTAGTTGGCCTTTTATATTAGCCAACACAACGTCACACCAGTTGAAAATGGTGCCGCGAAAACAGTCCACAGCAATGCGCATCTGAGAACCGGTAGCTACATGCAATGTTGTGCTCCTGCATAGTCTGGTAACAGTAAATGCAATAAATTTCAGCTCAGGACGGATGATAGTTTTTATATCAATCCGTTTGTCCCTGGGGTCTGCTTCATCATTACAGAATTCTTGCCGAAGACTAGCGACAGTCTGGCCACCTCGTCTAGTCCCAAATAAGGAGAGTTGTCCGCCCCTCTTGGAAAAACTAGTTAGAAAATAAATTTCCTCCAGCTCGATTTCAAGCCGGTGGCTGCCAATAATGAAACACTAGTCCTGCACGTTCCACCTATTTACCAGCCATGTCAGGAGCTCTACCTATGCTCTCATGCCTTGGATGGCCCATAATTTATACAAACCGCATGCTCTTAATGCTTGCATTGTGGGAAAATGGAGCATTGCGGCTTCATCCACTTCCTCATGTTCGTGTTCTCTCCAAATCAACATCTTGTTAATCCTACGATACATAAAAAGATAGATTAGAACAATCTAATTTGAAAATTTTTGGGCAGGAAATGAGAAATTTAATTTTGAAATTTAAACGTGTGGGGACCGCACTTTGCCTTTGTACACAGTTCCTAGGAACGCACGCGCTCTGTGGAAAAAGTGCAGACCCATGATCTTTTTCTGTGAAGAAAAAAGGTCGGGGTCCACAGGTCTCGTGTGTTTTGCCTGCGGACCCCCGCGGGCGGTTTTTTAAACTATTTTTCTCCCTTAAAAATAAAATATAAAGCCTAAAAAAGAATTGTAAATGGATGAAATGCAAGATTAAGAGGTCGTAGATTACCTGGGACTGACAGTTCTCGATTTCGCCGGATGCATTTTCCAGAATCTTCACAGGAAATTTTTTACCCAAAAGCTTCTACTTTTCACTCTGAACTTGAACGGTAAAAATGAAGTTGAAAAAGTCCTTTTTATAAGTTTTTTCGAATAGATGAATTTTTAATTTATTTATTTTTCACTTTAAAAAGGGTATTTTTGAAGCATTTTTACTCATCTTAAATAGGTATGTGTAATGTTTCAAGTTTTTGTGCAGAAATTGGATTTTTCAGGAGAATTGATCATTTTTCAACAAAGAGCATACTTTTATCACTTTTTTCAGACTCTTTCAAAAATTCACGAAAAAGCGAAACATTGGAGTTCTCTTTTAAGCCCTTTTCAGACTCTCTAAACATGAAAATATTGCCGAGTACTTGATTGTTTGAACTCGTTAAAGTAAATGAATAATCGTCCCTTCAGTATAAGTTTACCCCTTTTACGGACTGAAATGGACTATTTACGAAAAAGGTATACGTTGACTAATTATGGTCAATAGAGTTCTCTCCCACATTATTTTATCCTTTTTCGGGCTCGAGAGACTAAATTTACGAAAAAGTATACCCATGGAGTTTTCTTAAGTTTTTTCTTCTGACTCCCTAAAATTGAAAAACACCGAGTTTCTCCTATACTGGACTCGTTAAAATTTAACAATAAAGGACCTGTTCAATTTCAAACAGGAACGAACCACTCCTTCTTAGGGTTCGAATCTTAAACTAAGTTGGACTCATCCGAAGGATGAGCTTATAAACAAGCAAATTTTATCCTCCTCAAGCTTGTCAAAAATAAAGAGGTACTTGCCAGAAATGGTGGGGGAAAAGAGAGGAAAATGGGCGTGTTTGTTGTATTTTGATTCTTCGAAAATTCAGTCAACCACTCTTGAACACGACACTTTCATTCACCTGGGTTGGGAAATCCTTTGCCTAACAGTTAATCAAACCTCATTGAAAGTCTTCAGCCGGTTTCTGGGTATTAGCTTTGGGTCAATTGTTACCAAGCCATCTGCAGTGTCGTTATGTGTTCAAGAGAATAGTTCAAATAAACCATTCATCTGCAAAATATCTGTCATCCATTTTGACCATCCCTGAGTCAGTCCTTGCCAATATATTTTCAAAACTTGATCTATGATTTCATGTTGTGGGCTTGCCTATGACGGATCGCTTTCTATCAACGACAACTGATTATCTAGGAAGTTGATCTAGAAATTGTCAGTACCTTGAAATCTGCATGCCTCAATGGCAGGTTTCTCGCCTTTGACGACAGGTTGCATCATTGACCTTCGATCGAATGATTCCGTGACATTTTCGACTTCAAATCATTTATTCACATTTCACGGATTGTACTGGGTACTTTGAGAGCCATTGACATTACTGGTGGTTACTCTCACACTTGTTAACAGTTTACATCATTGACTGGTAATCAAGTGGTTTCTACCATGTTCGACTTCGACACATTCATTCACATGGATAGAATCATACTAGTTCGAGATGCGGAAATCAAGACCCTGGATCTAGTTTCTACCATCCAGGCTGCGAGGAATTTTGTTATCATTTATACAGTGGACTATTTATAAACAGATGGCTGCGCCCATACTGTGTTCACACATGTCTATACTGTGATGTACTCAAAATCATTCCTGTATCAGAAAATTTGAATCAGTTTTTAGTTAGTTTAATCTGAGTATGGGAATGCCTACCTCAGTGATGATATGTATACATATATATTTTGCATTGAATGTTTTTACAGGTGCTGACTGGGGTGTCCACAGGATGATCCTTGAAATGATAAAGTACTGCACTCTTCATATATGACAGACTTCAGTTTCATCTATTCCAGACTTTGCACTTTAGGGGGCAATCTGTTACACTAAAAATTGTCATCCTGACATTCTGCCATAAGTATGAGCTCATTATTACTCATACTTCCCCCTTTGGCAAGTCTAACATATCAGTTCCTCATATCAAACCTTGAAAATCAGAAAAAATTCCTAAAAGTCTCCTAAACTTTGGTGTCGCACTTTCTGGCTATCTTGCCTGCGGTCCCACACCCAATGTTCAGCTTTCCTGCGTTCCTGAACGCACTTTATCTTTGTTATAGGTGCGGACCCCTGTAAGATTAAAAAGGCGCAAGTAAAATCCCAAAAAGCTCAATTAAAGTAAATTCTGGAAGCTTCTAGAATGGATTTTGCGGTGGCAAAACCGCTCTTGTAAGGTGCATGAATCCCTTACCTTATGGAGCTAACCCCTTGATGTGAGGAGCTTATCCCTTTGAAGGAGGATTCTATCCCTTCATGCTTGGAACAGAAAACCTCCTCTTGTCCACTATAAAAAGAGGCATTGGGTAGCCTCAAAGGGAGTTCAAGCTTTTAGAATATTTGAAGTTAAGTGCTGTTAAGATTTAGACTCAGTTAACTAAGGCTCTTGTGAGGAGAGATTACATACCTCTATTTGTCTTGGTTCGAGGAGTGCAGAACTTGTCAAATTAAAGGAGACTCCTGCTTCGGACCCCGGAAAGTCCTGTGCAACATCAAGGCTCAAGTTGTAAGGATTTTCTTCTTTGAAATTAATACAAATATACTCATTTTTCTCAATAAGCTTTCAATCAATGGTTTATTTCATAGATTCCTTGATCACTATGATAAGCATGGTTTATGATGATTTCTATATAGGTGCTATGTAATACTTTGCTTGTTTGTGACTGCAGGTTTACGAGGAAAACTCCTTCAAGCGCGCGAGGGACAACAACGACTTCAAACAAGCACTGGATATACGGTAAGTCTTTTACACCTCTATAGAGCTTTTTGTAAACCTTACATGCTTAGAGAAAGATTAGTATGTTTGGCTGTTTGTTGCTAGATACTTTTAGTACTATGGAGATCGGTCTTGTCCCAGGACAGATAGACGGAACTCACACCAATGATCCTGGGTCTCAGGCAATAACATCTCCTGGTTCCTTATGATTTGAGATGTGGAGAATTAGAAGGTGATGAGGGTGATGCGGTGATGAGGGTGATGTGCTCTTAGAATGACTTTTGGATTTAGATTTATCTGCCATTCATAGCTTATGGCCCTCCTTCTAGCTCCAAAAATTTTGAAGCCTCGAAAATCGTTGCTTCAAACATCAGGGGATAACCACCCGGTCGGGACATTAAGACAGCTCCTTTTCCGTTTGGTGTGGTGGCTCCGACTGGATTTATAGGACCATTTTCCTAGTGATTTAAATGGGTTGGTAATGGAATGATTGGATGGGGGAAATGGGACTAAATGATTGAAATAACACTATCTAATCTAATTTAAAACTAATTAAATAACTCTAAAACTAACCCGGGCATCAAATGTGAATACAACTTTAAATTGTTTCAACTAATCAATAACCATGAAAATGTATTACAACTTAATTGAAATGTGCAACAAAAAATAAAGATAACTCTATTTAAGAATTTAAACAGAGTTATAATAACATACTGCATTCATCATAATATATCGTTTGCATATACTATAAAAGATAAATATTTCTAACACACTCAGAAATGATATGTATAAAGAAATATTGTGAAACAAGTACACATAAACGATAGCAATTTAAAAGAGAATATCACATAACAAAATAAATTAACAGTGAATAGATATAAATACCATATCCATCTCGATATTTTCTAATGCAATCCGATATCCAAATCCAACAACTTCAATGTAAAATCAACTCCAAGATACAGAAATGCAATTCTTAAAGATAATTTCGCAGAGAATCACCAGATGTGATCCTTCATAAAAATATAGGATTCAATGGAGTACAGAAATGTAACATCCAAGTCAAAATATTACAAATTCAGGACCCCTTTCTAAAAGCATGAAAGTGGTTTAAATAGGTACCTAACAAAAAAAAATAACTAAAACTATTCCTACAATCTATTTAAATTAAAAAATATCTAAAACAGAAATGCGAGCTTGATGAAAACCGACTCATTGATCATCAGTTAAGGTGGATGTACAAAGGTGGAAAATTTTGAGCATCTCCTTTACTTCTTCAAGATTACTAGGCTTCGAATGCAACCACCCTGTATATGTGGCATCGAAGAACTCAGGAATGATGCAATCAATGGCATTTGAGAGAAATTTAATTGCTCTTTGTTGATTATGTGGCTTGATGAGATAAGTCCACATTGAATCCCATGATATTCCTTGTAATTGGCCAATTTGATGATTTTTGTTAATGATCTCTTGTTTCCATCTAAGATCAGTCTCTTTTACTCTAGGTAATTGGTCGGGACTACAATCTGAAATTAAATTGATTGCATATAAATTATCATTTATCATCTATGTTACATTGTTGATTATTCCCTTAACTCTGGACGTGGCCCTTTCTGCTTTGATCAAGCGATGTTCCCATTCTGCAAAAACAATCTCTTTATGTCTCTCCATAATTTTGGGAAGATTTGCTTTTCTCCCTGTTTCTAATTCTTGCCATAAAATAAAATCAGAGATCTTTTCTTCAGCTTCATCAAATTCAATCTTAAGAGTAATTCCTTCATCTATCAGGGAAGATGTTAGCTCACATAGAGACTCTGCTTCTACAATATTGATACAAAACTCATTTAATTGTTGAGACAATAATTTGTTTGTGTCCAAAGCTTCATTTTTAAATTGATCCAGAGTGGGATAGTTCTTGAACTTGTCCAATTTAGATTGAAACATCTTTTCTTGTTCAATATTCAAAGTCTGCTCATTTTGTAGAAGAGTTTGTAATTTTCCAATCTCCTGATTAAGCTGTTGTTGCTTTTCTAGGGTCTACTGATCAATATTTTCTTTTTCAACAGCTAGCTGCTCTTCTAATTGTTTAGTCTTGAGCTCTTCATTCTATAATCGTTGTTCCAACTGAATGATCTTTTGTTGGTTTTCTGCAACTTTTTCTTCAAAAATGGCCATTTGAACATTCTTTTGTTTCATCAACTATGTAACTTCAAAGGCTTTATCTATAGTTGCAGCACTATAAGCACCTGCATATTGAGACAATTTGGTAAGATCCTCAGATGGATCCACCTCAGCATTTTTATAAACAATATTCATAAATTCCCCCTGTGATGCATCTTGATCAGTTCTCCTTCTTTTTATTTTTTTTCTCACCACAGTCCTATGTTTGGGACTGTAAATATATCTAAAGGAGGAATTTCTTCTATCTTTAACATAATCTCACTAGTGGGGTTTTCAGGGATGATTTCTACATCCTGATCTTTTGAATCATCAACTTGGGAAACGTTTTGTTGTCCTATTTTTTGGGAAAATTGTTCATATTGGCTCAGCAAATGAGGAGAAACAATAAGTTCAGTAGTTTCTTGTCCTCCAAGTTGATAATGTGCATTATTATTTATATCATCTTTAGGTGCTTTTTCAGTGTTTTTACTCTTTGTGCTTCCTTCCTCAATATGCACATGGGCATCAGTACCTATGCTCTCTTTTCCTGTTTGAGTCGAAGACTGTTGTACAACAATTTTGGCATTAGTTTCTGATTTTCCAGTGTTAGCTTTGCTTCTATCATCTTTCTTCTCCAAAACAGGATTAGCTCTTGTTAATTCTTTACCAGAAGTACTTCCTGTATCTTTTTGTTCTAGTTCACATCCCTGTGTAGAAATCCACAACTGATCCAGAGGAACTATGAGTAGCCTCTAACTTCTAAATAATAAAATTGTATTCATCTCCTCAGGTTGAAATTTGGACTTGGCCAAATCAAAAATTTGAGACATTTTATCTACAGAAATAAATAAATCATCAAAGACATCTGGTTCATTTTCAAATCGAGCAATTGAAACAGAGGTAGTAAAATCATATGCCACTTTCATGGGATCATATTGCCTTCCAGGAATTGTTGAAAGCTTAAGATCAGTTAACTTAACAACTTATTTCTCAGCATGGAAAAAATTGCTGAGATTATAGTCACCACATTTGAAAGGAAAAGTAGGCCACATGAGCTTTTTGCTGCTCTTTAAAGTTCTAGACATACCTTCTACTATCAGCTGATAAGAAATTTCCTGTGCTAACAGCTTGTCTGGAACATATAAAGGGAGGATATGTGGCTCTACAATACTTCCAAAAATTCTGACATAAGTGAACTTTTCTTCCCTGAACCAGTCTCCAATAGAGGACAAATCAACTCTAGCTTTATCGGAAAGTCTAGGAGGGAATCAGCCAAAAACAATTTGGTAAATCGGAATGAGGAAGCCATGGAAAAATCTGTAAACATGTCTTTTGAAATACCCCTTCCATAAGAACTTATGATGTATATGAATCGGGATAGGTTATTTAGGAGTCCATTTCCATCCTAATAGGGGAAATTCTGAATAGAAACACAGGGCATCTAAGATGTAAGCACAAAAGTAAAAAGGAGTGGAATTTCCAAAGTTTTTTTCTTTACTGTACTCAAGGATTCTATTGGCTATCTTATCAGACAAGATAACAGCCCAATCCATTATCTCAGAATTAAGAGCAACATGAATCAACGGAACCATTTGAATGGAAAACCTGGCTAAATTATCATTACCAAAAAACCTACACATCATTGTTGCGGCGTAACAATATGGAGGCGAGAGAGACTCCACAGAGTACATACCTGATGCCTCATGCTTATGTTTTTCAGGGTTATTTCTCCATTCTTTGATTGGCTCTGACTGGTTTCGATGTTCCACAACAAATTCCTTAAGGAATTCCTTTTTGTAGATATTTTATGGGTTCAGGAGGTGGTACATTGCTTTAATATGCTCTGCTTTGAATGACCCGAACACTGATCTAGAAGTAGAAACAAAAGTTCTGTTTTGAATAGTTACATTGTCAATCACCCATCTAATAACATCATAATAGTGAAAACGGTTTGCCTGAGCAGCAACTCTGTGCAAAAATGAGTTTTCCAATGAACCAAGAGGACTTTCAGGATCCAAGTCATAGTCGGCTTCATCAGGAATAGTGGCCTTAGCTTCCACAACTCTAGGGTTTTCCTTTTCCAATAGATTTTAGACATTTTCCCATGACATTTTCCCAAGTCCCTGGCAGGAGGTGTCTGTAACCAGCCTAAGTTTTGTGGGTTTCTCTTTAGGCGGCATTGTAATCACATGGGCTTTTGCAGCAATGGTAGCTTTAGATTTCCTGAATCACTTCGACATTTTAGTTTCGGGCAACTTCTCTCTGGTACTGTGAATGAAAAGATTCGACATTATTTTTTTCTACAATTGAATGAAAACCTTCAGCCTAAATAAAACATAATAATGAGAACAGCTATACAAGGATATATTTATTAATTACTATCTAATATCCCCATGTTTATAGCATAAATTCCCTCTAAGGGGTCACATTCACGCATTCAAAAAAAAAATAAACCGTGATCATTTGTCTGATTTTCAATTAATGGCAACGTACGATCGGAGATCCACACATCCTTGAAATAAATGTTAAGATTCCCTTTTAATTCCTTGCGATGCGATGAATAAATACTATGAACGCGAAGTAACAATCGCATCGCAGATCTTCAAAGGTGCACAAAATAACATAACATAATTCATGTTGATTTCCGATTGTGATAATCACATCATGGCTTTTCAAATGAAGTGAACCATTTAATATTTTCTCCGAAAATGTGATTATGATGAGAGATGATCTGTCGCATCAGAGTTTTAAAATGAAAGAATGCAACATTTTAATTTCTTCCGAAATGTGATTGCGATGAATCGCATCGCATCTGACATATATACAAAAACACAATACTTTAAACTCATCCGAAATGGGATTGCGATTGAGCGCGATCACATCGAAACTTTACAAAGAAAAAAAAAATATTTTAAAGAACTCTCTGAGCTTCCGATTGCGATTACTGTTCATTTTAAATTATTAATAAGTATAAAGTCTTTATAATATGTTTGATATGTAAAAGGCTTTATAACTCATCGGATCGGAAAGTTATTAAAGGTTGTATACTTTGTAAAATAAAAATGTGATATGCATCCTTTTATCAATGAGTCTTTATTTTTATTTAGGAATAAAGATATAAAAAGGGACCTAATTTTAAATGGGATTTATTCTAAAATTTAAAAATGGGGAGGGTTGTTGTACAGTACAACAGGAACACAATCAATGAGAGGTTAAGGAAATAAAGACCAAATCAAGGGCTAATGATAAGGAAATCAGTATTAAAAGTTTAATCACAAATCAGAGATAAAGGCAGGGCTAAGGATAAAACAATAAGGTAGATAGAAAAGACAAATCCAATTTTGAAAAATCCAAATCAGGGTTTAAGGATAAATCAAAGGCAGATTGACGCAGAGGCAGATCTGAATGACTAAGAAAACAACATTTACTTCTTCAAGGCCATATTTTTCCACCTACAACCTGTTTCACTTCAATAAAGGCAGCAAGAGTTATTGAAACAGTCAGAGATATTTCCAAGCTACTCAAAATTTATTTTGAAGTTAATAAAAAACCCCAAAATTCAAACATATAATAAAGTTAGCTCAAAACAGTTAAGTTAAAAGTTATTATTATAGTAAAACAATCACAGATATTTTTCCTTGGGCCTTGCATCATCTCAAAGGTCAAAATACATTAACTCTGTAATAAATGAAAATCTGAAACCCTAGGTTAGGGAAACCTCCTCATTTTGCAAATAAATACTGCATTTATTATTCATTTTTAGTGTTGGTTGGTTGATAAGTTAAGAAGTTGATGAGCTAATTGATCAAGCTCCTAGGATGGATTTGATAAAACTTTGAGTTCCAGAAATTCGTTGGACTGGAGTATTGTAATTATTTTTAACATCAGTAATACAAGCACGTTCACAGGATTCTTGAGCTGTGTTAACGGTGAAGTTATCCTTCTTTGTCAAACGTTGTCCTTCTATTTTCCATTTTGTCCATTATTTCTCTAATAAAAGAACAGAAAATTTAGATTAAGATATGTTGTCTTGGCACCTTAATTTTGTCTAACTTCTTTCATCTTAATGTTTTGTTCAGAAAGTTCTGACTAGAGAATTATTAATTTATCTCTAGTTCTACCTTGCTTGTTGCCTTGGAAATAATTTAGTAGTCCATCCAAAGAATTCTATGGTATGCCCTGTCCTTTGGTCTTGCTTGAAATATTATTTTTAAGGCCTTTCTTCGAAGTATACTTAGTAGATTCCAACCAAAGAAGTCTATGGTTAGCATTATCCTTTGGTTTGTCTCAAACTCTTACTACAATGGTCTTTTTTAGTTGATTAAAGAATTATTAATTGGTATTTGATTATATTGACTATTATCTTGAATGTTTTCTTTGTCTGAAATTAATTCTAGGATTGTTGGATTTATGTCTTAAGGTTTGCTTACTAGAGTCTGGCCAAAGAAATTTATGGTTTTCCCTGTCCTTTGGTTTGTTTTAAATAGTTACCTAAAAGGATTTTCTTGTTGAATTAGAGTTAAATGATTCTTAAATGACCTTTAGTTTTGTTTTTTTCACAATTTAATATCATTTCATGTTCCATCTAATCTAAGATATCCACTTGATATAGTTAGCTTGCCCTATGAAGTCCCTTGTAGAGTTGATGAACAATTAAATCCTTTTATGACTCCATAGCCCAATGGATTAATGCTTCTTACATCCTATCTATTCAACTGAAACACTCCATCTATTAATCACATGATCAATATATCAACCAATCAAAACAAATAAAACATCCCTAAACTTCATAACTAGCCTAAAATCAGAGAAAAAAAAAAAAAAAAAAAGCATAAAGATATATCATTTATAAACACATACATAGAGAGATCCCTCTCTAGATCTAGGAAGGCTAGGTCATTGGACTCCAAAGTGTTCTGATGTGGTTCCCTGCAGATTTTTTCTTTCCAATATTGCAAATCATGGGGAGGCAATATAAGGGCGACCATATGGCGAATTGAGTTATTAAAATAGCTTAATATCACCTCACAGCTCAGAAAACCTCATTTAAGCTTAGATGAATCAAGTATTAGCCAAGAATGGTATCTGGTTGCTAATGGTGGACAACAACCAACCTTAAGACAATTAAAAATTGTCCACATAGTGACTCCATTGGTTTTTAGTAGGCCTGCTGACTCAACTGGTTTTCTATAGACTCCACTGGGAAAATCATTGTGAAATCCTAATATCATTAAAGCTCAACAGAACCTATTCAAGAATACTTTTTGGATTAAGTATTTCTTCCACAATATGGTTTGTTTTTTCAAAAACTGTTATAAATTCTCAACCTCTCTGAATTTTGGGTCCAAGTTCTGGCTTCTAGAAGAATCTGTACCAGATCCCATCCTAACCAAAACCTCCTGCAATAGTTGAAAATACTAATAGCATCCTTAGGAAATCTCCTAGATCCAAAAATCCAACTGTTAGCAGACCTATCTATAAAGAAATGTTCCTACTTGAAACCTCAAAGACTTGCAGAATATCCTATCTCACTCACCCCTATAACAAAGCTTGTCTAGGACTAGATCTCAGAGTTGGATAACCCAAATATTTTTAGACCTATCCACCTTACAACATAATCTTGCTTTACTAACTTCATCCCCCACTTTTCACCTTTCTCCATTTAACCCTTTACCTCCTTTTGCCAGTCCTCCTCTTGTTAACCCTCCTTTGTTTCCCAAAACACAAAACATGGCAACATGGTATGCTCCACTAGTTCTACCATTTCCTTTAGTTGTTCTACCACAGGACTATCAGTCCAAGGTTTCTTTATATGATGCAAGTAGTTCTACTATTGCTAAACAACATGTGGATAGAATGAATGACTATTTTGACAGATAGGAAATAGTTGATGAAACTGTTAAATTAAGAATGTTTTCTCAAATCTTGGGGGGAGAAGCAAGAAATGGTTTAAAGGCTTAACCCCTAATAGTATACATGACCTATACACTTTTCATCAATTATTTTTAAACAAATGGGAAGTCAAGAAGAACCCCCTCCAAATCTTATCAAAGTATGAAAACATTAAGAGAAACATTGGAGAGGGTGTCCAAGAATACTGCACTAGGTTCAATAGTGTATATAATGCCCTCCCTATCCACATGAAACCTCCACAAGGTCTAGCTCTAATGAAATTTCTAGATGGGTTTGACCCAAATATGGCTTACCAACTAAGAGAAAGAGACCCTCTTATATTAGAAGATATGCAGAGGATTGCAGTAAGTGTAGAGGCAAATCTAATTGCCGAGAGAGCTACAATGAAAAATGAGAAGAGAGTCACATGTAGGGAAGAAGTTGCACCTTCATCATCTGATACTAAGATTGATAACCTTGTTAGAAACATGGAGAGGATGATGGAAAGAATAAACATGAATGAGAGAGCTTACCCTAGAGAAAACCAAACAGCTCCTCAAAACAGAAATCAAAATCAGAACCAAAACCAAAACTTTAGGAGAAATCCCCCTCAAATAAGACAAAGAGAGTAGAGAGGTCCTAACCAACAAACCAGACCTCCTTTCCAAGAAAATTATGCGGATGAGGATGAGGGGGTGATTGAAGATATAGAGGAAATTCATATCAATTTAATGGGAGTAAATAATGAGGATATTATTTTCCTCACTAAGGAATAACAAGGCATATTTGTACCAAATAAGGAAGAAAGCCTAGAATCTGAATAATATAAACAAGGCTTTGAAAAAGCCATCATGGAAGTACATAGACAGTATGACCTCAGAAGCAAGAAAACTCAAGATACTCCCAAGAGAAATAACTTTGAAATTTCTTGTAGGAATATCCCTGAAAATGTTCCTAAAAAGAATGCAGAAAATCCAAGCATAGTGGCTGAAAGTTTTGATAAAAGTAAAAAAAATAACATCCAATCTAGTGGCAAACATAGTGGTGACCAAAGTAGCTCTAGAAATCCAGATAGGGCCCCTAAAAAAACTATTTTAACTGAGTTTCCAAATAAAAACCAGCAAGCTAAAATTGTTGTAAAAATAGTGTCTGATAAGACTGATTTGAACCTTTCAAAAATATAGACACCCTTCAGTCTGGAGAGTGAAAATGCTAAGATAAAAATCTCCATGCCTCTTATTGAATTAGTCACTCAAGATGTGTATATATCTCAAGTTTTGAAAGCTTTAAACATAGGAGAAAATGATGATTCTGTGAATTTAAATGATGATAAACCTGAACTTTTGTTTCGACCAGAAGTAGAAGGTAAATTTCAAGAAGGAGGTGTACCTCCATTATATGTCAATTTTAACATCCATGAAAAAATCCTCCACAATGCCATGTTAGACTCAAGAGCTTCACATAACCTCATTCCAAAGGTAGTAATGGAAAGACTAGGCCTTGAGATAACTAGACCATACAAATATTTATACTCTTTCGATTCCAGTAGAGCTAAATGTCTAGGCCTAATCAAATATCTCTGTGTTAATTTAGCACAAATACCATTCAAAAGCCTATTAATGGATATTGTAATGGCTGGAATTCCTCCCAAATATGGCATGCTCCTATCACGCTCTTGGGGATCTAAACTTCAAGGTAGCCTCCAAAGGGACGTGACTTATGCTACCATTCTTGTCTTTAGTCAACCAAGAAGACTATATAGGGAGACTCATATGAAATACATGGTTAGCAGTCAATAAAATCCATATAACTCCCCTCTTTATTCTATTCACAATGACCTTGATTCATTTATCCTTTACAATGATGAAAAAATTAATGAAAAAGTAGCAGAAAATGAGAAAACAATTGTAGAGGAAGCAAAAGAGGAGGGACAGTCAAGACAGTTGACCAAAACAAAAAATAACCAACATAGTGGGGACCATAAATAATAGCATAATAGACAACATAGTGGTATCCACAATGACCAACATAATGATAAATTTGAAATTGAACCTCTTTGGAGTATGAGCTTTGATGGGTCTTGTGGAAAAACTGGTTCAAGAGCTGGTGTTTGGGTGCACAAAACTAATAATAATCATGCAAAAGGCCATTCATATAAACAAAACTTTCAATGTACAAATAACATATCAGAATATGAGGCACTCCTCCTATGGCTACAATTACTCAAGAAACATGGAGATTATTATCTGTTCATTAGGCAGGTTAAGGGAGAATACACAGCCAAACATCCTAAACTAAGAGCATATAGGTATGATGTCCTTGACCTCCTAAAAACCTTCCAAGTATATGACCTTACCTTTGTCCCTAGAAATCAGAACATCCTTGCCAATGCTCTATAATTTGTAGCCAGTAATTGTCAAAAACCTTATTATAACAAACAATACACAGTGCAAGTCAAATATAAACTAGAGGTCCCTCATAACATGAAATATTGGCAAGTTTTTGAAGGAGATAAGCAGATTGAAGATTTCCTACAGTTTAGAAATGAGTTTGAAATGTCAAATTCAGACTCAAATCATGAATAAGACTACTTTGTTGAGGAACAAACATACAAAGAAGAACCTCTTGATAATGTTGATATAAATCTGTTAGAAAAGGAATACCCACATGAGACAAGACTATGCACAGATTCAGAAAAGGAAGATTTTGAAGTGCTACATTCCAAAGATGATACTTTTCCAAAGGGACTAGTTCCTCTAGAGGAAATTTTCGACTTCAATGATGTTTCCAAGAAACCAAAGATAGATTCTACTGAATCTAAAGTAGAAGAATGCAATATAGGCAGTGAACAAAAACCCAAAATGATAAAACTGTCCAAAAAACCGCTAGCTCGTATGAAACAGAAATACATTGAGCTTTTCAAAGAATTTACTGATGTGTTTCCTTGGAGCTATGAAGATTTAAATTCATATGACACTAAGATCATCTAGCATAAGATCCCTATCAAAGAAAACATAAACCCTTTAAATAGAAATTGCACAGAATTAACCCTATCCAATTACCACTGGTTGAGAAAGAAATTAAGAAAATGTATGATGTTGGGATAATAGTCCCTCTGAGATACTCAGAATGGGTTTCAAATCTCATATCAGTGAGGAATAAAATAGGAGAAATTAGGCTATGAATAGACTTTAGAAATTTAAACAAAGGATCCTTAAAAGACAACTACCCTTTACCAAAAATGGATCGCATTTTACAGAGGTTAGTAGGCTCCAAAATAATTTCTCTATTAGATGGATTTTGTAATATTCCCGAAAGGGAGAATGTAGCAATACTTAAACACAATATAAGAACTGCAACTAAGTAAACAATAAATCTAGAGACAACATCAGAATATACAGAGAAGCTGAGCCATTTTATTATATGGAGATGAATCAGTTACACAATGTACAAAATATGAGTAGATCTAGCCCAAGAAATGGCCTAGAATCACCCTACAATGGTGCTGCAGCTAGCACTGCGTAACTGGTGAACTTACTGGAAGAAATAATGTTTTGTCCCTTCTACTATTGATATGCATGAACTACTGCAAAAGGAAATGTAGATCGAGGGAGCTCAAGAGCTCTGATGATGCCAAGATTCAAGATTTGGCCAATGTGATGGGAACCCAAGATAACCCAGAAAGGATTTTCCAGATCTACAACTTTGGAAAATCAACCTCCTAGGGTTTGATCCTTTATCTGCTGGGATTACAGATCTAAAGCTAGATCTAACAAATAGATGGCTGAAATATATCACAATATCATATCTAAGCTTGAAGGGTTGATCTCTAGATCTAGCTTCTCAATCCTCCAATGATGATTGCAGTTGTTGCTACACAAATACTCATAAAAACTATGTTGTAAATGAGAGAGAGGCTCTATGCCTGCTGAAATATGTTTCAATAGACTCCAGGCTAATGGAAATACTGATGGAAAGGTGAGGGGATGATCCCTCACAAGATTACTAGCTAAAATGCTAGCAACTTCCTTCCTCCTTTGGATCTGCGATAATGGACAGTGTAATTCTAGATGGGATTACTGCCATTAGGAGGTCAATAACATTTGGCTTGATGCCAGATATAAAATGAAGCTCTAGTAATGTTGACCTTCAAGCCCAAGGTGATAGGAATAAACCTTCACTGGTTCTCCAGCTAAAATACTGAAGACAACCTCCACCTTCCAAACTAATCTTTAGAAATTATGTAATTCCTGAATCTAGATGTTCTATAGATGATGGAAATAATAAGTGGCACCAATGCTTGATGTAGAATGAAGTACAACCCTCTCTCCAGAGCTACTCAAATAAAGATATGGGATTCCCGACCAGGAACACCCTGTGCTAAAAAACACTTTCAATCTTTACTAAACAGCCCAAGAAAGTAATGGGATGTCACATGACAATTCCATATCTAAACAGACCTCAAAATCAATAATCAATAGTTTGCCTTCATTATTGTCTTCATCTCCTTTATATAGTTTTCGAGCCTTCCCATGCCTTGGCCTTCATCTAAATTGCATTGTTCATGTGGACATGATCCTCCATATTTGACTGCACTGTCTCTCCAATTCATCCATCATGTCTAGGTTCAACGTACACCCTCATTAATGAGACATGATCTCCAATCCATTCACATTAGTAGTTGCTCCACTACCTCCTTTAAGCAGATCTAGGCTTAATTAATCCACATTCACACATAAAAAGTGGATATTTATTCATCTTGAGGATTATGGGTCCCTCCACCCTTTTATTTACTTAATTAAGTAGGTTTATTAAGAACTCTAATATTCCAAATATCATGTGAAATTTTGAGAATATTACAGCTTTTCAAGATATAATCAGGTGTTGGTACACCTAGATGATCATCACAAGACAGCTTTCACCACACCCTGGGGCACCTTCAAGTATGTTAAAACGCCTTTTGGGTTAATGAATGCTAGTGCCACCTTTCAAAGAGAAATGGATATTACATTCTCAGAAGAAATAGGTTACTTCATTGTGATATACCTTGATGACATCACAGTCTACTAAAAAACTGATGAAGAACACCTAGCTCACCTAAGAAAAGTTTTTGAAAATGCAGAAAATATGGTTTGTCTCTAAATCCCAAGAAAACTTCGTTTGGCCTTCAAGAAGGGAAAATTTTAGGCCACATAATATCTGAAGAAGGGATTAAATTGACCCAAATAGGATTGAGGGAATATTGCAAATCAGCCATCCAAGAAACATCAAAGAGATGCAATCTTTCATTGGAAAGATAAATTTCTTAAGAAGGTTCATACCAAACCTTGTAGAACTCCTAAGAAACATTACTAACATGCTCAAAAGAGAAACAAGAGTTAAATGGACCATAGAAGCAAATTAATCTTTTGATCTGGTAAAGGAAGCTCTTACACAAACACCAGTTCTAATTAGCCTTGACTTTACCAAAGATTTCTTCATTTTCTCCTTTACATCAGAACACACAGTTGTTGTTGTCTTATTACAAAAAAATATAAAAGGATAGGAGAAGACTATAGAATTTTTTAGTAAGGAATTAAGAGGTGCACCTATAAAATATAACATAATGGAAAAACAAGATTTTTTCTTAATCAAGGCATTGAAGGATTTTAGATTCTATATTTTACACTCACACATCATTGTATTTGTGCCTCACACAGTGGTTAAAGACATCTTGACACAAGATCCTGATGGAAAAAGAGGTAAGTGGATTGCTGTCATATTAGAATATGATCTAGAAATCAAGCCCACTAATCTAATCAAAGGACAAGGACTGGCTAAACTCATGGCTGGAACAAATTTTCAAGCACTGGACATCAACATGATTAATGCATTAGATGAACAAGAGGAGCTGTCCACTCCACCTATTGAGGAAACATTTATGAACTCATATTGGTATGCTGATATATTATTTGTGCTTTTAAATTTGAATGTTCCTCCTGGTCTATCCAAAACAAAGGTTAGATTTTTGAAATTAAAGGCTGTGAATTTCTTCATTTTAGATAAGTTTTTATATTGGAACAACTCTGGTGGTATATTGCTTAAATGTTTTCCTGAAGAAGATGCAGATAGGATCAAGCATGAATTTCATGAAGGAGAATGTGGAGGCCACCTCTATTGGAAAACCACTTTCAATAATATCCTTAGAGATGGTTACTATTGGCCCACCCTCGTTCAATACATCCATAAAATGGTATTTTCCTATCATAAGTGCCAAAAATTTTAGGACAAAAGAAAATTGTTGCCATTACCTTTGCATCCAATTTTTTTTTAAGCTTCTTTCCAACAATGGGGCCTAGATTTTATTGGAAAAATTCATCCTGCCTCCTCTACCCAACACAAATGGAACCTTACCACAACTAACTATTTTATAAAGTGGATAGAATTCATCCCTTACAGAACTGCCACAGACTCAGTGATCATCACATTCCTTGAAAACAATATCTTGTCTACATTTGGTTGTCCTAGAAAAATCTTTGCTAACAATGCTGATACTTTTATATCCAAGAAAATGGTGGAATTTTGCCACAAATATCGGATTATTCTACAGCTTATTACCCTCAATATAATGGTTTGGTTGAATCCTCAAACAAAATTTTGGTAAATATCATCAAAAATTTCCTAGAAGAGAACAAGAAATCATGGCACAGAAAACTAGTACATGCACTATGGGCAGACTGATTAACAAATAAAAATTCAATTGGTATGTCACCCTATCAGCTGTTATATGGAGCAGATGAAGTTTTCCCAACAAGCTTGGGAGTGCCAGTGATGAAGCTCATTCAAGAAGTACAGTCTGAAGAAAATGATATGCAAAGAAGAATGAACCAGATTGTCCAGTTGCAGTAAACCAGAGAGGAAGTGTATAGCAGAACACAAAAAGTGTAGGAAAATATCAAGAAACTCTTTGATAAGAGGACTAAGGAAAATTATTAGCATTGGAGACAAAGTGCTAAAGTGGGTTTCAATAAGAGAGGACAAAGGCAAGCACAGGAAATTTGACAATCTATGGAAAGGTCCATACATCATCCATTGTGCAAGAGGTAACAATGCATTCTTCTTACAAGAAATGGATGGAACAGAATTATTTGGAGGTCCTGTCAATGGCAGGATGCTCAAGAATTATTTCATTTGAAGATCTCAGTTTAAATCTTTATTCATTGTACATAACATTTCTGAAATAAAATCTCGAAAAAAAAAGGAAAAAAAGAAGAAGAAAAGAGCGCAGATAAAGGAAAAGGTAAAGCCCCATACCAAAAAATGATATTTCTAAAAGTGTGCAAGTCCAAATGCCACTGCATTTGAAAAAATAAGTCTTGTTCAATTATACAGCCTAATCATGATTGAACAAATTTTGAATTTTTCCTGATAAGTTAGTAAATGAAGATTTTCCAAAGTGTTTTAACTTGACTTATCAATAGCTTAGATATAGAGGACATTGGTTCCAAAGCATAATCTGAACCGAAAAAAGGAGAAGAAATGGATACATAACGAATTCTAGATCAAAGCCCTCATTTTTTTAGTTTTACTTTTTGCAAAAATAATATTGTGTGCAGCATGTACAAAATGCCACAATTCCATGACAGTCAAACTGTTTAATCTTGATTTGGTCATGCTTTAAATTTCCTGTTGATAGATTAGAGAACAAAAATCTATCAAACTGTTTAATATTGACAAATAATTAGATTATGTATAGAATAAAAATAGCTCATCAATATAATCTGAGCCTTTGGATGATATAAGGGTAGGAATAGATATTTTTTTACTTTCAAAAGAAAAATGATGTCAAGGATTTGCCAGTCTAAATGCACCCAAATGAAGAGAAAATGCTAGAGTATAATGATGGGTAGGTAGAGTTGAGTTGCAGGAAGCATGATTTCCATGATTTAAATGTCACATCCACAAAGAACAACAGCAGATCAACAATTACAGAATGAAAAATTTTCCAGGTGCAAACAAAGCACTGATCTACAAATTTCTGGAGATTTGAAACTCTGAGGTTCTTGACACCTCTTAAGGGAGATGCCCTCCCTAGTTGGAGCCACTTTTATCCTCTTGTATTCTACAGTTTCACTAGGTGACTATGGATTTTATACAAACTACTGAAAATAGCATTCCTTGACTATCAGCTATCTTCAGAAATCTCACTTCCTTCATTATCCTTATTTTTCCTAATTCACTATATCTCATTCTGCCTTCTGCAATTTACCCTCCTGCTCTGAAAAACTCATGTTTTGGCTTAATCCTCTCATTTTCACCCTTTCTCCCTACCTAAAGCCACATTTTCCCCATTAAACCCCCTCACCTTCATTATTTTCCCTTATTCCGTTAAAACAATGTAAAAAGTCCTTTTTACATTGTTTTAAATTTAAAAAAATATTATTATTCGGGACCCATTATTTTGACTAAAACTATGTTTTTATTCTAATCTACCCGAACCCATTGTATTAAACTACCTGACCCCTATACATATTAAACCCTGCTTCCTTTTTATGTTAAATCCTATGCTTTAATATATTAAACCCTCGCTCAAAAGGTTTTTTATCCCCCACTCCAAAAACCATTACGAATCACTCATAAAACCCTACCTTCCGCCCTCATTTCTAAACACCCCGCTTATATTCTTGCCCCTGGCTCTTTCTTATTAAGCCCCCTCCCTTATAAAAAAACCTCGAGACCATATAACCTAAGCCCCACGCTATAAATAACCCCACCATACATTCTTCCACGTAACCCTGAGCCCCACTATCTAACTTACCTGCTGCTTCATCTATCCCTGACCACCGTCGAATCTCACCCCTCCCATTTGACAGTCTACGATATTTATCGCGCCCCCAAATACCTGAGGGTTAAGACTTTAAAAATGCACTAAATGGGTGGTATTCGCCCTTGAACCCTCTGCCACGCATCGTCAATCCTATGGAATCGCATCCCCGCGGGTAATACCACTAACCGCCCCTCACTCCATGTGAAAACCACCTTTCGCCCTCCCGCCAAAACCCAAAACTACCACCCCGTTCAAACACTCCAAAGGTCCTGTGCCTTTGCAATAAGCCCCGCAAACACCATGAAGCCTCTACAAGCACTCCTAAGCCCTGAAAAAAACCCAAATAAATGCAGGAGCCCCTCAAATGCAGGTTTTTATTAATAAAATCCTTTTAATGTGAAATTTGTCAAGGGATCAATGCATAAATTATATTTCTGAGCTCCCAAAATTGTTCTACGGACTCCATGGGTGACAATCCATCAAGTTTGTTCATCAAGAGACCAGAAGCAGCAGATTAACAAATAAACATTAATGGACCATGACCGTTGATGGTCATTCAGACACAGCAAAGCAAAAAAAAGATTTATGAAAGTGGCATGCAAGGATAAAATCAACGAAGGAACATAGCCAATGACAGGTTAAGGAATTAAAGATCAAATAAAGGGTTAATGATAAGGAAAGCATAATTAAAAGGTTAATCACAGATCAGAGATAAAGGCGGGGCTAAGGAGAAAAGAGTAAGGTAGACAGAAAAGACAAATCCAAGTTTGAAAAAGCCAAATTAGGGTTTAAGGATAAAGCAAAGGCAGATTGACATAGAGGCAGATTAAAATGACTTAGAAAATATCATTTACTTCTTCAGGGACATATTTTTCCACCTACAACTTGTTTCACTTCAATAAAGATAGCAACAGTTATTGAAACAGTCAGAGATTTTTCCGAGCTACTCAGAAGTTATTGTGAAGTTAATAAAAATCTCCAAAATTCAAACATATACTAAATTTAGCTCAAACTAGTTAAGTTAAATGTTATTATTACAGTTAAATAGTCATAGATATTTTTCCTTGGGCATTGCATGGTCTCAAATGTCAAAATACATTAACTCTGTAGTAAATGAAAATCTGAAACCCTAGGTTAGGGAAACCTCCTCATTTTGTAGATAAATACTACATGTATTATTCATTTTTAGAGTTGGTTGGTTGGTTGATATGTTAAGAAGTTGTTGAGCTAGTTGATGAAGCTACTAGGCTGGATTTGATAAAACTCTGAGTTGCAGAGATTCGTTGGACTGGAGTATTGTAACTATTTTCAACATCAGTAATACAAGCACGTTCACAGGATTCTTGAGCTATGTTAATGGTGAAGTTATCCTTCTTTGTCAAATTTTGTCCTTCTGTTTTCCATTTTGTCCATTATTTCTTTGATAAAAGAACAGAAAATTTAGATTAAGATATTATGTCTTGGCACCTTAATTTTGTCTTCCTTCTTTCATCTTAATTTTTTCTTCTGCAAGGTCTGATTAGAGAATTCTTAATTGCTCTCTAGTTCCACCTAGCTTGTTTCCTTGGAAATAATTCAGTAGAGTCCAGCCAAAGAATTATATGGTATGCCCTGTCCTTTGGTCTTGCTTGAAATATTATTTTTAAGGCCTTTCTTTGAATTTTACTTAGTAGAGTCCAGCCAAAAAATTCTATGGTTAGCCATGTCCTTTGGTTTGTCTCAAACTGTTGCTGCAAAGGTATTTTTTATTTGATTAAAGAATTCTTAATTTCTCTTTGATTATACTGACTGTTATCTTGAATGTTTTCTTTGTCTGAAAGTAATTCTAGGATTGGTGGATTTTTGTCTTAAGGTTTTCTTACTATAGTCTGGCCAAATAATTCTATGGTTTGCCATGTCCTTTGGTTTTTCTTAAATAGTTACCTAAAATGATTTTCTTGTTGAATTAGAGTTAAAGGATTCTTAATTGACCTTTAGTTTTGTTGTTTTCACAACTTACTGTCATTTCAAATTCCATCTATTCTAAGAGATCCACTTGATATAGTTAGCTTTCCCTATGAAGTCCCCTATAGATTTGATGAAAAATTAAATACTTTTATGACTCCATAGCCCAATGGATTAATGCTTCTTACAACCTATCTATTCAATTGAAACACTCCATCTATTAATCACACCATCAATCTGTCAACCAATCAAAACAAATCAAACAGTCGTAAACTTCATAACTAGCCTAAAATCAGAAAACAAAAGAATAAAGATATATCATTTATAAACACATACATAGAGAGAGCCCTCTCTAGGTCTAGGAAGGCTAGGTCCTTGGACTCCAAAGTGGTTTGATGTGGTTCCCTATAGAGTTGTTCTTGCCAATATTGCAAGTCACGGGGAGCCAACACCAGACATTTCGCATTCTCATATGTAAGTAAGACATTATCATAAATTAATTAAACACAAGAGGAATATATAGGATATGTGTTACTACTAGTGTTGTTTCTTAGTCGAAATCAAAAACCAATATGCGCCAGTTTCATGACCCACGTTCTATAATTTTTTAATATGAAACATATAATTTAAAAATTGATGGAATAATTTGGATTCTTGTTGTTAGGTTTACAAGAAGCCTTTTTTCTTTTGTGCGTCACAAAATTAATAGAAACAAAAGCCTTAAACATTTTTTCCATTTTTTGAAGACTTAAGCCAGAGGTCAAATCTAGAAACATTTTGTAAAAAAAATTATAACCTCTCATCTACCTGACCTTCCCACCACCCAACTAGCAAGTCGAGGTGAGTAAAATTTTTTTATATAAATAATTCACCCCACCTCCCGACCACAGCATTTCCCAACTCTAAAACTACCCAACCTAATTAAACCACCTAACTAAGGTATATTCAGGGTCATGATAGAATAAATGAATCTTAAAAAAAAACAAAAATTTCCTAGCTTTTCGACCTCCCGACTGTACGATCAACGCAATTAAAGAAAAATATATATCCTTGATTTGTGTGGAGTGTGATTTTTTATATAGATATTCAAAAAAAATTATTTCACATTCAATTTTTTTTTTTTTAATACAATAATAAATTTCCTCTTGCTTTCTTGATTCAGGAAAAGAAAAATAGTCGACTTTCTTATGAGAAATTAATGAATACATTTAGTTGTGATATTTTATTATTTTAAACAAAATTTTAAGAGTTTAGACTGATTTTCCTGCATTTTTTTTTATTAAAAATAGTTGGAAGAAACATTGAATTAAGTAAATTTAGTATGAGTTTCAAATAATATTGTGTAAACATAATATCATTTTACGAATTCTTGCATTCAATTTCAAATTTTAAATAAGGAAAACACACACACACAGATATATATATATATATATATATATATATATATATATATATATATATATATATATATATATATATATATATATATATATAGTGCTATTGTTCACATGCGATTAAATGCGGAAAAACCACCTGACAGCCTGACTTCCCAACCGGTCAAGTGCCCGACCACTTTACTTAATGACAAAAACCGACTATGGTATTGTCGAAGTTAGGATAGAACAAATCAATCATAAAATAAAAAAATGCCCAACTGCCCAACAACCAGACCTCCAAATCGTATGATCATCTGAATAAAATATTGTTTTTTTATTTGCATGTAGTGCACATTTTAATAAAGAATTTAAAATTTTCTCGTTTCATGTTCAAATGAGTATTTTTTAAATCAATAATTATTTTTCTAATTATTTCTTGATTCCTTAAAATAAAAATATTTGGCTTGTTTACATGAAATTAATAAACACATTCATTTGCAATTTTCACATTTTTCTAAACAAAATTTTAAGATTTGAGGCTATTATGCATCCATGCTCTTTTCATAAGTGTTGTTTGAAGAAAAATTGAATTAAGGAAACATAGTACCAGTTTCAAAAACTATGCGTAAGCATAACGTTTATTTTTTTTTAAATCCTGAGTTCAATTTCAAATTTCAAATAAGAACAACTTTTATATGCCTTATTTGCATTTGTATTTCATAGAATGGAAAAAAAAAAAGGAAACTCTCTAGTGTAAAATTTAATATTTTAGGGTATTTTTCTGCATGCTCTTTTATTAACTCTTTTTCAAAGAAGAACTGAATTAAGGAAACATTGTACCAGTTTCAAAAAAAAATTGTGTAAGCATAATGTTATTTTTTTTAGAAACAACTGAATTCAATTCCAAATTTTGAATAATAATAACTTATATGTGCTTTGTTACTGTTTACAACTCATAAAATTACAAAAAGGGAAAATCTCCAATGCCAAACTTAATATTTTAGGGTCTTCTTCTTGCATGCTCTTTACTTAACTCATGCTCGAAGAAGCGCTGAATTAAGAAAACACTATATCGGTTTCAAAAAAAAAATTGTAAGCATAATGTTATTTATTTTAGAAATTATTGAATTCAATTTCAAATTTTAAATAAGTAAAATTTATATATCATTTGCTATTTTTTACAGGTTATAAAATGGGAAAAAAGGGAAAATATGCAGTAGAAAAGCAACAAATAGAGAATATTAGAGAAAATATTAAGGGTATGGATGATCAACTAGCATAGAAAATAAACTTCAATGCACTACTCATCTCAGATAAAACTTAAAAAACACAAAAATTAGGTACGATGAGCTAGGAGGAGATATTTGAATTCTTTGAGCAAATAGAATGGTTAAAAACATAAGATCTACTAAAACAAAGTAAAATCGGTTTGAAGCAATTAAAGAAACAGAGTTACATAAAATAGCAACTAGGGCTATAATTTCTCTCTATTATGACATGATTTCAGGTATTCTATCTCGCGATGATATTAAAACCCAAAAAATATCAGACAATCAAGAAATTTTCATAGCCTCCTCGAAATCTGAAGTCTTATTGTCCATATATAAGCTCAGTGCCCCCAAAAATCCACCTTAATGTTGAATTCCTTTATAAGTTTAAGTATTGTATTAAAGAAATGTTAAGAGAATTATGATATAGTAATTGAATATTGGTTGAGAGAAGAAGAGCAAGGTTTCAAGCTCAAAGTAAAAAAGGAGTATCTCATAGCTATTTTTAAGAAACATGTTAGATTTCAATTTAAAATTCTAAGAAGATTAGATGGGGAACAAGATCCTAAGAATTTCAAAATTAAATTGATCCCAATAATCCATAGCATTTTGAATGAGGGGAAACACCTAAACCGGGTTGATATCTTGTCACAAAATATCACAGATTCATTAAAATTGGCATTGCCATCCTCCCTGGTTCAAATATATTTTTTGCATGTCTGCCTATTTAATAGATGTTGTTATTTCCTCGGTTCCATTTCCCCTCATGAAATGGAATTACTCATCTGACCAGCAACTATCGATTCAAAATTATGTTCCCATTCTACAGGAGTCTAATTTTAACTACCATTTTTATGATATTTTCCATTATGTTTTGATTCCTTTGCATGAAATATTGCTTGGAAAAATACATCCCAAAATAAGTGCTAAACTGAAAGAAGGCCTAGAATCAATAGGTCACTGGTTTGTTGAAGAATTATTTTCCTACGTCATAGTTTTTTGAACTAAATTTGCTCTACATATATTTCCCTGATATATCCTAGAAATACTTGCTTTGAGATAACTGGCTAATCAAGTTGTTTTGAATGGGAAAGCCAAAAAATTGATCAAGCTACAAAAGAAACTTTGGCCTAGTTTTCTAATAAATTTTTGGTGACATCAATATCCAAGATAAAGGGAAAGGATTCAAAGAGGCTGAGGAGCTTAAGGAAATTTGGTTATTTGCTTTTCCTCATTATGAATATGATCCTCAAGGTCTCATTGGAATTCATTACATAACAGTTAATTATATATAAAAAAATGATTCATCAAAAACCCTCTTTCGATGAGATTTAATAAAAATTGAAGATTTTCAACAAGTTGTCGAAAGAGGCAATCTCTTATATAGTGAAACAAGACAACAATTGCAATAATTTAGGGAGAATATGTTTGAAAATTTCCTAAATGAAAAGACTATGCACCTCAACATTTCATTTGAAGATTTAAATTCTACTGAATTTTTGCAATTTAATTTCAATGAACTCACTTTAGAATCTTCAATTATTTCCCAAAAGGTAAAAGCGGTCGAAATTTAAAAAATAGAAGGTTTTTTAGTCACAAGTAAAGAAGTTGAAGTCACAGCAATAAAAAATCTGGAAGAGGAGTAGGAAAGTACAGGAGGAGAAAAGACTATAGGAAAATAAAAAATAGTTGAACAGGAGATTATTGTCACTAATTCTCTCGAGAAAATAAAGCAAGAGAAACTATAAAGTGAAAAATTTAAAGAATGGATGTAGCTAAGGAGAAAGAAAAATAGGTATATACTGAAGCCAACACTAAGTAAAATGAGGAAAAAATGGAATCATATAACAAATTGAATACTATATCTATTGTATCTCCTTGGGCATTGGTAACGCAAATTTCTATTAAGATTCCTTGGGAATCATTCTTGTTTAAACCATTTTCTGAGTTAGATTGAATTACATATATTATCCCTTCTTTGATAGATTATTATTTCAATACTCAAACAAAATCACTTGTCCAAAGAAGAAAGAAAATAAAACATGATGCTCTGGAGACTGTGTATGAATTTAGCTGGTAGGCTGAGGGAGACATAAAAGAAAAAGCTCAAGAATATTCCCAAGATTTAGGATATTTTTTCAATTACAGTCAATATCATTTGAATGAGATTGTAGCTTCATATGATGATAGTTTGCATAAAATTAAAGTTTTGGAGGAAAACTGAAGAAAAATGAATTGTTCCGTGAAGAAAACTAACAGTGGAATTATGCCACATTAGTTCAAGGATTTAATGCAGAAAGAGAAAACGTGCAAAATAATTTTCAAAAACATTTGAAATAAGAAAATGAAAAACATGAATAGGAGATTCAGGAATTGAGAAAATTACATGAATATCAGACCTAGATATGGAACCAAAAAGCATAAAACAATTCTTCCATTATCGTCACATATTTGGAATAGGAAATTGAATCTTTTAAATATCAATTGAATGAGAATCAATAGGAAATATAGAATCTCGAAGTTTTCAAGGATTTAGATTTACAATTTTTTCTAACTTTAAGGAAGAATCAATCAAAATTTTATAAAAAAAATGGATAAATCTCATATTTTATCAAGAAATTATAGATTTAAATGAAAGAATTAATTCAATGGTAGAAAAAGAAAAATAAATTAAAACAAGTTTTCTTCTATTCTTTACGGGGAAAATGAATTTCAATCTAGTGAAATTCCAAAAGTTTCTAAGAGATATAAAATAGTGATGCTTTCTTCCTTAAGTTTGCGGAGAGAAAGAGGAAAAATAAATCAGAGCATGCATACAAACAACATATGAGAAATGTTTATAAATTTAGGAAAAAGGAATAGACTTTTTAGAATAATTTGATCTATCAAGTGGAAATTCATTAGAGGAAGTAATTCCAAGAAAGTTAAAATAGTATACAGAATATATTGTTTCCAAGGCCCAGGTAGAAATAAAAAACATTAAAGTTTGGAGAGAACATGGTTTCCAAAAATTTATGCAACTATCTTTTGAACAAATCAAGCTTATTTCCAAGTTTGAGTTCAAATATCATAAGAAGAAGAAAAAGGTACAAGGATTAATAGCCAATTTCCATATCAACATCAATAAGTTTCATTCCATTTATTTATTTGCACTGTACGAGCTATATAGCAATAGGAAAATTATATCCAAGTACATGCACCTCACCTTCTACTTAGTATCAATTACAAAGACTCTAGAGATGAGGAAAGGATTCTTGCTTTCCTGCCAAATATCAATTGAACAAAAAAAAATTTAGATTTCAGTATTTACTTTTAGAAAATCTATTGATTTTCATGTTTCAAACCCGATTTTATTATTTTTAATTATTTATAAACCTTTATGCATTCATGAAAAGGGTCCAAAATCAATGAAGACTATACACTTGGATGTTTTCAGTCAATTTTGAAGCATCGACTTTTTTCAAAACCATTTTTAGTGTTCATGTGTGATGACCTATGGCATTTATGTGAGTACATGATTTTAATTACTTAATAAATACCTCTAATTTTATTCTATGAATTATGTTGTTTGATTCTAAATGAATATTTTACAATTTTGTTTAAGATTCCTTATGACATTTTCGTAATTTACATCTTTTTATAATCAAGAATTGAAAATTGTAGATTTACTTATTTATAGTTGAGCATTGCAATCAAGTATTCAAATGTAGGCACATTTTCTCTCCTCTAAGAGATCAAAATTGTTATTTATTTACTTTAAATTGTGCATGTATAAATATTCCATAAAATACCAAAAAAAATTGTTTGGATAGTTTGAAAACCCAAAAAAAAATTTGAAGTTTCTATTTAAATCTTTAACCAAAACTTATTTTCTCGATATTATGAATTCAATTCCAATTAGGATTTAAAATATCATGATATTATGCATGGTGTTATGCTCATTTAAATCCTTTAATTGTTTCTATTTAGATTGATTAAATTATTGCTTAAATGTGCATGTGATGTGGATATTGGTACATGCATAATGTACAAGACTTTCGAACAAGTGTTTGATGAATAGAATCTCAAGAAAATATCTTTTTTGTTTATTCAAAATATATATTTTAGCATCAATTAGTTCACATATACATTGTATTGTAAAATATTTTCCCTCTATATTTCCATATGCATATGGTAGTAATAATTTTATAATATAAGCTTGTGAATCATTGATACATTGCTCTTGTTCAATGTTTCTATCATTCAGTTGTTGTTTTAAGCAATCAATATTTGTATTTTAGTTGTAAATGAAACAATTATAAAAAAAATTGCAATAGTTTTTCTCATATTAGACATATCAAAACATGGTACAAGTGTACAAATATACTCAAACAAAGGGTCATGGCAATGATTGATATTTTTTCCATAGATCAAAAATCCTTTTTCAAGTAATATTTTATCAATTGACAATATGTCAAAGTGTCCAAGTGAGAATTTTTTATGAAACCATCTCACAAAATAGAAGAAAAGAGAGATCAATGACTTAGAAATTAGTCTTTCCGAGGGGAAAACCTCCTTTACATTACATAAATGAATAATTCTTCGATGATACAAATGAAAAAACCTCCTTTCTATATATATGAGTCCATGGGGTCACAATATAATCCTAGTCGACCTAACAATAATAATTTAAGGGCACAATAATAACAATAGTGGGCTATTATGGGGCACAATAATAATAATATGGGGACTACAGGGGTATAACAACAACAATAAGGGGGCTACACTAACAAAAATGAGGGACTACACTTGTAATATAGGGACCTATAATTCACCTCTCCTTCAAGAAATTGTTGTCCTTAATGCTTAAGTAGTTATGGATGCTTCTATATAAAATTCCCATCCTCCCATGTGGAATCTTCAGTGGGAAAGTTCTTCCACTTGATGAGATACTCTGAAATTGATCGATTGCATAGCTGTCGAGTTCTTGTTTTCGTGAATGCTTCAGGTTCCAATATAATTTTTCCTTCCTCATCAAGTTCTGGAAATATTGTTTGAACCGGAATTTTGTCACCTATAACCTTCTTTAAGCATGAAACATGCAAAACGGGGTGCACTCGGGAAGATGCAAGAAGCTCCAATTTGTATGCCATAGTACCAATATTTTGCAACAACTTGTAAGGACCATAGTACTTTGGAAATAATTTATTATCCTTCTTATCTTGCTTGAGGGACATTTTTTTGTATGGCTTAGCCGTAAAAGTACCCAGTCGCCTACATCAAAACTTCTCTCACAATGATGTTGATCTACCTATTATTTCATTCAATTATGTGCCAAATTTAAGTTATCCTTTAAGAGTTGGACAGCTTGTTGTTAATGCTTGATTTTATCTTCCACTGCTTGAGCCTTAGAATTTTCTCTTAAAGATGATGTGATGGGCGGTGGATGATATCCATAAAGTGCCATAAATGGGGCCATTTTTGTTGCAATGTGGAAGGAAGTGTTATACTACCATTCATCCAAAGGTAACCACTTGACCCATTGTGTTTGTTTATCAAACACAAAGAAACGAAGATATCTCGCCAAACATTTGTTCACTATCTCAGTTTTCCCATCAGGTTGGGGATGATAAGATGAGATATGAGCTAGTTGAGTACCCAAACAAGAAAATAATTTTGTCTAAAAATTTCCAGTGATAGTGGGCTCTCTATCGCTTACAATGGTCTTTGGGTTTCCATGTAGATTAATAATTGCTTCCATAAATGTAGTAGCAATTGTACTTGCTTTAAATGGATGAGATAATGCACAAAAATGTGAATACATGGTAAGTCTATCAACTACCACCATGATGACACTCTTTCCTTCAGACTTATGTAAACCTGTTATAAAATCCATTGAAACCTCCACCCAACATTCACTTGGAATGGATAAAGGTTGTAGCAGACCCAGTGTCTTAGTTTTCTCAACTCTATTTTGCTGGAAAACCAAACATTCCACCACAAAATTTTGAATATCAAATTTAAGGCCATCCCAAAAAAATTATTTCTTCACCCTGTGGTAAGTTTTTAAAAATCCCGAGTTTCCTCCAAAGGGATAGGTGTGCAATTCCAAAAGAATAATTTGTTTTATTTGGGAATTCTTACAAAGATATAGATGATCTTTGTACCATAAGGAATCATTTTTCCAACTAAATGTATTAGATATATTGGGATCTTGTTGCAACTTTTGAATGAGTTTCCACACTTCTTCGTCATTCTTTCATTCCTCCCTTGCTTTGGTTATCCAATCTAGTTGGATAATATAAATGGCACAAAGAAATGGTTCAACATCCTCATTATTTATTGATAGTGCATTTGCAACAACATTTAGCTTCCCTTTTCTGTAGATGATTTCAATATCATAACCCAACATCTATGTGACCCATTTTTGCTGCTCTTTTTAAGATAGTCTTTGTTCCAAAAATTATTTAAGACTATGATGATAATTTTTTACCTTGAAGTGTCTTCCCATTAGGTAATGTCACCATTTATTTAGTGCATGTAGTATTTCCAACATTTCCTTCTCATAAATAGTTTTTGTAAATACTTTACTTTGATTTGATGGCTTTCAAAAGCAATGGGTCTTCCTTCTTGCATTAAAACAACACAAATTCCATTTCCTAAGGCATCACATTCCACAATAAAGGTTTTTGTGAAGTCTGGCGCAGCTAAGACCGGTGCTTGGCACATTTCCTCTTTAAGATGTTCAAAGGCCTTAGTTGCTTGAAGATTCCATGAAAATGCATCTTTCTTCAATAATGTTGTTAGAGGTTCTTCTATTCTCTCATAATTCTTAACAAACTTGCGATAATACCTTGTTAACCCAAGAAATCCTCGCAACTACTTTATGGTTGTGGTGACCTTCCATTCCTTAACGGCTTTAATTTTGTTAGGGTCTATCTTAACACCCTCGTGAGATAAAATATGACCTAGATATTCCATCTCTTGTACTTCAAAGAAACATTTGGAGGTTTTTGCACATAATTGTTTCTCCTCTAATTGTTTAAGCACCCTATCAACATTTTGAACATGCTCCTTCCAAGACCTGTTATAGATTAGTATATCATCAAAAAATAATAACACAAATTTTCTAAGGAAGGGTTTGAAAATGGAATTCATCAACCCTTGAAATGTAGAAGGTGCATTGGTAAGGAAAAAAGGCATGAACAAAAATTCATAATTACCCTCATGAGTTTGAAATGCTTCATTTGGAATGTCTTCAGTCTTTATTCTAATTTCATGATATCCTGGATGGAGATCCAACTTGGTGAAATAAATTGCTCCATGTAATTCATCCAATAATTCAACAATCACAGGAATGGGAAATTTATATTTAATAGTGAGCTTATTGAGCTCCCTATAATCTAGACACATGTGCCATGATCCATACTTCTTATGCACCAATACTTCTGGAGTAGAGAAAGAACTTTGACTAGGTTGAATTATATCAGCCTCGAGCATTTCTGCAATCATATGTTCAATTTCTCTCTTTTGGACATAAGGATATCTGTAAGGCCTGATGTTTGGAGGAACGCTTCCTAGAATGAAATTAATATCATGATCATGATCACGAATAGGTGGGAGTCTTGTGGGAGTTTCAAACACCTTGGAATGATTGTTCAATACTTTTTGGAGATCTGGAGAAATAGATGACTTTGATGTTGGAACTTCTAGTGGGCATAATTGTCCAATTATTCCTCATTTTTCTTTCTTTAGAAGAATTTTCATGAAATTAGAGCTTATTATCTTTCCTAGCCTCCCTGGGATACACCGTAAGTAAACTTCCTCTCGTTCCGAAAAAAATTTCAAGAAACGTTCTTGAAACTTAAAAGCTACCGTCCCCAAAGATAGTAACCATTGTACTCCTAGTACAACATCAGCACCACCCACTGGAGTGGAAAGCATTAGAATATTCAATACATATTCTCCCATGGTTAGCTTGATATTATGGCACTTTCCAGATAAATTTATAGTTCTCCCATTTTCCACCATCACTCGACACTCTAGCACTGGGTATAGGAAGCAATTCAATTCCTTGGCTACCTTACAATGAATAAAATTATGGGTACTACCTAAATCAATAAGCACTATTACATTTTTATTCTTGACATGTCCTTCTATATTGATAGTTTGAGGAGTGGTAATTTATGCCAATGCATTATAGGATATGGTCGGATTCATTTCTTCTTCCTCTAGGGTTGGTTCCTAGTGTATATCCTCTTCTTTTGAAGTTTCTTGTTCCTTTTCTTCCTCCTCTTCACAATCTATGTAAAATAATTTCTTCTCGACACACTTATGACCTTTAGTGTATTTGCTATCAAAACTATAGAAAATCCATTTTGCTCTTTTTTCTTCCAATTGTTGTGGTGTCAACCTTGTAGGTTGTGGAAGTATAGGAGTAGCAACATTTCCATATTTATAGTTGTGAGTAGTAGGCTTCCTTGTCACCATAATTTTTCTTTCAATTTTTCTTGCCAACCTGAATGCCTTCTCCAATGAATAAATTTCCCAAAGGTGAACCTCATGTTGGATGTTATCCTTTAAAGTCTCTATGAAGACATCAATCCTATGCTCCTTTGGAATATCCTTTACTGTTATATTCAATTTTTGGAATTCCTCAATGTGCTACATCATTGAACCCTTTTGTTTGAGATTTATCAATTGACTAAAGAAGGTGTTTTTTTTTGTATCCTGATAATGTATTGTCATTTCCTCCGTAAAAATTGACCAATTGATAAGTGGTCTATGAGAAAAAATCCATCAATACCATACAAATTTATTTTGTTATAATTATAAAGTTGCAATGTGTATCTTTTGTGTGTGTTGCACATTATGGAGCTCAAAGTATTGCTCCATTTGTAGTATCCATGTTATCGGATCCTTGCCATCAAACTTCATCATATCAATATTTGGAATATGGTGGGTCTTAAATCCAAAATTAGAGTTTATGAAATCATGGTTAAAATTTATTTTGTTCTCATCATGAGTCTCATCTAATACATTTTCACCATTAGGAAGAATTTCTTGTAGAAACTTGGTCAAACCTTCCTTCAAACCTTCCATGTCTAATTTTAGACCATTCTTCATGTCTTCCATGTTGCCTTTCATTTTTTATTCTATGTCATTCTTCAAATCATATATATTATCTTCCATGGAATTCTTCAAACACTCCATCTTAGCATCCATGCCTTTCTTCAAACCATCCATCCTAGCTTCCATTTCATTTTTTTGTTACTTTTTGCGAGAGCGAAATTTGTTGCACTTGATCTCATAATTTTGATATATCATGTTGCACTTTTTCCTCTTCATGCATCATAGTAGATAGTTTTGAGTGCTTAGAGGGAGTGGAATACTTTTGGGAGGAATTATATAACTCAATACTGATATATATGCTTCAATAAGCCCTTGAAATCACTTTGAACTAATTTTTCAAACAAAATTTATGCAATTTGTTTTTTAAAAATACATACCTTTTTCTTTCCTTTAGGAGCTCGATCTTGAAATAGTTCTAACTCTGTAATTTCAGATCTCCAAGATATAAACTTCATTCTTGTCATATCCCTCTAAGTCTTCTTTCAAATGCCATAGGTCATACCTAATATGTATTCTTCAAGGTAACGTTATGCCCAATCTCCCACAATGACCTAATTATGGGCTAGTGCAGTAGAGCTAACTTGTACAGCATGCCACGTGCCACTATTTCATCCTTCGGCTCTAAAATTGATATACCATAAATTAAAATCCATGCACTTGCGGCCACTTTTTACAGAATTCTAATCATTTGTCTGAAACGAAATTTATGATGATTTTCCCTCGACCACCTATTTGAGATGAAATTATAGAGCCTATAAAAACCCTAACTTCTGCAGATCATATCTCTGAAACTATAGTGAACCAAGTTCTGGAATTTTTACACGAAGTTCCTCAGGATTTCATATCAAATGGGTTTTTTTTCAGCGTCTAAACCTTCATAGAAAAAACGTTATAGAAAAAATTCTATGATGACTTGTTTGCAGCAGTGAAACCCTAGTATCTAAAGCTCTGATACCAAATGTTATGAAACTAGCTCACAAAATATAAGAAAAGAGAGATCAATGACTTGGAAAATAGCCTCTTCAAGGGGGAAACCTCCTTTACATTACATAAATGAACAATTCTTGGATGATACAAATGAAAAAAACCTCCTTTCTATATATAGGATTCCATGGGTTCACAATATAATCCTTGTCGACCTAACAATAATAATGTAAGGGCACAACAATAACGATAGTGGGCTATTATGGGGCACAATAATAATAATATGGGGACCATAAAGGTACAACAACAATAAGGGGGATACACTAACAACAATAAGTGAATACACTAGTAATACAGGGACCTAACAGAATTGGTATGGACAAATGTATGAGCCAGTTTCTTTAGATATTGAAGCTAAAATGCCTATTATGCTATGTAACAGGAGTGGCTCAAAATTTCCACATGCAGAAGTTTGGCTATGTTGAAAAATATTATATTGATGGAAATAAATGTCTCAATTAAACTATAGATCTTAATTTAATTTTAGTTTTATATAGGCAGCGGGATATTTGTTACAAAAGGTATATAGCCATACCAAATAATATATATATATATATATAGATATATGGAACTTTGATTGACCAAATATTGACCTGTTGCAATAGGAATTTTTTCTCGTGATCCATGTTCACATTGGTAGTTCAGCTTATAATATATAAGACTCATCTATTTCTTGTTATAATGTTTATCATTGTATATGGTGTTATCACTCTGAAATTATAAAGGCTGTTTTAGTGTTAAAAGATAAATATCAGAGGTAACTACAAACCTACTTTGGAGCTTAGGATCTAGCCTTCCTAAACTCAGAGAGGGCTCTCTCTATATGATTTAAATTTGTTTATTTAATGGATATTAGGCTAGTTATGTATGCTTATTTGGATTGTTTTTTATTGGTTGGTGTGATTAATGAATTAGATGAATAGATAATTTTCCACTTTCCATTGGGCTATGGAGTCAATATACTTTGAAACAGAACAAAATCAAATTATGAAGAAAGTTTTATAGGGTAAGATAGGTGAGAAATATTGGATCTCAAAGCTTAATGGTGAAGTAATATTTCAATCGGGATCAAGGAGAAATTAAGAATTCCTTAAACCATATAATGAAGAAGGGTGAAGAAGTCAATCAAGATTAGAGGGAAATTAATAATTCTCTACACCGGATATCAAAATAAAACATAGAAACGTATAATAGTTAAAAGAAGAGTGTAATTTTTAAGAAAATTCTACAGTAATACTCCTGTTATAACATTCAAATTTAGAACAAATATAAGTTTATGGAATAATTAGAAAGAAAACATGAACAATTGAAATTTTATACTTCATTGAGATAGCTCAACACATGAATCCTGTAAAGAAGTCTCTTTATAACTTGTTCATTCCATCGACTAGAAATTGGTACAATAACCCTCAGGAAAAATATTAGTCAGCTAATGAAATATTCAGAAATCCACCACCTTTAATCTTTAGAAGAGATTATTTATACAATATATTGCAAAAATATCATGTCAACCGACTAGGATTTATTCTAGGAAAATAGAATATCTTTATGCAAAAATATAGAGACACCTTTTAACTGGCTGATATCCGGCCTTGATTATTTGCTTGTTGTTACATGTATGTTATTTCATATGTCTGTTCTTTCACCCTTTACAGTAAATCACACCACTTATCCCATGTGTCTTCATCTGGGATTTTGATTTCATCATCCTACAGTAAATCTCATCTCCCTTTTAATATCTGGCAAATGTAGGTTTATTTACAAAAATGTTATTTACCTCATGTTGGAGGTAAAAGAGGTTTTCTAGAGTTTGAAGGAGCACCTTGCCTGTGGGAATGCCCTTCATTGAGGAAATTTGGGAAGTTTATTTGGCCACTTCTTTTAACTTTTTGACATAATCCTCATGTCTCATGAGTTTTTCATTTATCACTAGTGGACTAGGCAGACCCTTTTGTCTCAATACATCAAACTTGTTAAAAAACCTGTTCACCACGAGTTCCAAGGTTTGACATTTCTCTGAAAGCTGTAGCATTTGATTTCTTTTGGGAAATCACTTTCTTTACTTCTAGGATAGTCTCTGTTCTGTCAGCTATCCGATTTCTTCCAATTCATACTTATTTTTTGAATTCAGGAATTTGATTAGTTCATAGGCTTCCTCTAGTTTCTCTCCAAGGTTCGCTTTGACTTTCTTAATTTCCTCATCGGCTTTCTTTACCAAGTTGTTCTTCTCAAATATAATTTGTATAGAAGGACAAATATCATTAACTGAGTTAATTATATTGGCCCACAATTTCTTTTTTTCTTAGGCTAAAGGCTTTGTTAATGACAACTCCTTTTATATCTTGTGGATTCTATCAGCCAATCTATTGGCTTTCTTTACTTCATCTTGATGCATTACTTCTGCCAATTTATTTTCATCCTCTAATATTTTTACCTGTTCCTTGAGCTTATTAATATCTGTAGTCTGAATGGACATATATTCCATTGCTTTGATTAATTTGTTGGCCTCATCTGTGGGATGGGTTTTTGGTATTGTAATGTTATTGTTGGTGTAAATACTAGTGCTGGTGTAAATACTGGTGTTGGTGTAGATATTGTGGGGATATTAATAATGGGAACTGCTTCCACAGTAACCATGCTAGCTTGTTTTTCCTGTGCAATCTTATCCATCTCTGTCTCAATTTCCTTTATTCGAGCTATCAACTAGATGATTAATTTCATCATCTCATCCTTTTGATTGTATGTCTCCAAAACCTCCTTGGTTTGTGGATGCTTAGTAGTTGGTAGTTTTAACTGTTTCTTCAGTGCATCTATGTCTGAATTTTTCTTCTTTATAATTTCTCATGTTGCCTTGATTTCAGTTGGATTATAGCCAATTTCAATTACCAACTCTTCCAGTGACTTAATCATGTTGTATTTTGCTAGTGATGAGGCTCTCTCTAGCTTGAATTGTGACTGTACATTTGCTAGGGAGTTCTGCAACTTTTGGACACTTAGAGATTTATGTGTCATGGTTTAATATATCATCTCTTCTACCTTCTTGTGGAATTCAATTTGGTCAATTAGATGCACATCCTTGGCATGAAATTCAAAGCATGTTTTATTATAGTCTTCTAAAGTTTTGGGGGCCTGTACCTTCGGCTGTAGGAATGTCATCTGCATTTTCCTCGTCCTGAGGTCAAAACCTGAAAGCATCCTAATCTGATCACTGGGATTTTGGTTCCAGTATTTTTCATATGTAACAGCCTTCATTGCTTCATTTTTAATTTTAATCTCTTTATATTTATCAATGATATCCTTTTCCTTCTCAACTGGATTACTCGATGTTGAAATCTCTGCACTATTTTTATTTTGAATGATTTCTTCCCCAGAAGATGATGGCAGAGGTGTTTCTTCTGTATGTGATGTAGGTGTATCATCTATGCTAACAATCCATTTCCTATTTCAATTGTCTCTTCCTTCTCTATAATTGGGTTTAGCTTTGCTTTCTTTCTGTACATAATCTTGAATTTATTGTTATATGTAGCTTCTACTGAGTAAGAGCCTTCTTCTCTAGACCTTTTTGAATTCCTATCATTTGGGTCTAGAGTAAGCAGGATGGAACATGTATCAAGCTGCTCCTCCACCTCCTATAGAGTGTTTTCCAACCACTCTGACTGGCTAGAATATTTCTCAATCTCAAGCTTAGATTCATGGATGAAAGGTGTGAGTTTAGAATTAATTCTTAATTTTCTTATGACACCCAAGGGTTCATATGACCATTTGACACTATTGCTGAACTTTAACTCCTGTAGGCATCTGTCTACTTACTTTCCAGCATTCCTACTATTGCATACAAAGGGCGCTAGTTGGTTTTTTATCTTGAACTGGGTTTTTGGTTGGTTGAAATGAAGTTTACCTCATCAGAATTCAAGATCTGTCTAATGTACTCTAAGGAAAATATCCTCATTGGGAGGTATTTGGGAAGCTTGTAAGGGACTAGTTGGTTTCCATATACTCTAATCTTTGTGTGATTCTTGTATAAATACCAGTCTCCTGTCTTGCTCTGGTCAGATAATTGTAGAAATTTTATGATTTCATCATTGATTCTGAGTTGAATGTTATTTCTAAGCATATTAACCACTGGGTATACAAAACGATCAATAAATTCTTTGAAACTAAATTCATTGGAATCCTTTCTTATCAAGGATGTCCAAAATATTACATACTGGGGATTACCCTATGTGTCTAGTTTTTGTATGTTGAATGTAAACCTTTCTGACTGAAAATATATGAACAAATGAAATAATATTGAGGATTATTTGAACACTTCACCTTCTGGCAGTTTGATCAGTTGTTAATGCATGGCATCTCCCAGGAATTGGGAAAATTTGAAAAGTATAGTTGGAGGCTTGTTTTATCCCTATATTACTATTATAGTCCCTTATTGTTGTTAGTGTAACCCCCTTATTGTTATTTTTGTACCCCTGTAACCCACATATTGTTATTATTGTGCCCTTACATTATTATTGTTAGGTCAGCTAGGATTACATTGTGGCCCCATGGACTCATATATATATAAAGGAGTTTTTTTCATTTGTATCATCCGAGAATTTTTCATTTATGTAATGTATTAGAGGTTTCCCCCTTGAAGTCGCTTATTTCTAAGGCATTGATCTCTCTTTTCTTCTATTTTTGGAGTTGGTTTCATAACATTTCGTATCAGAGCTTTGGATTCTAGGGTTTTTCTTCTTCAAATAGGTCATGGTGGAAATTTTTCTATAAATGTTTTTTACAAAGGTTCAGAAGTTGAAATTTTTACAAAGCAAAGCCAAAGTCGGGCACGTGAATTTCATCTCCAAGAGGTGACTGTGGGAAAATCGTCATAACTATCTCTCTGAGTTTAGGATTCGAAATATGTAAAAGGTGGTCGCAATTACACAAACTATAGTTTTCTTTGTATCAATTTCAAAGTTAAAGGAGGAAACAGTGATATGTGGCACGTCGTACAACTTCGCTCTACTAAACCAAACTATAATCAAGTCATTGTGGGAGATTGGGCATAACTTTCCCTTGAAGAATCCAAATCAGGTCAGACCTATGGCATTCGAAAGAAGATTCAAAGTTCTACTACAGGGCCAAATTTCAGATATTGAAGATCCAAAATCATAGAGATAATTCAATTTCAATATCGAGCTCCTCAAAAGAAAGCAAAAGGTGTGTATTTTTTTTCCAAATTTCATAAGTCTTGTTTGAAGAATCAATTTGAACTGATTCCAAGGGAATATTGTAGAATATATATTAGTATTAGGTTCTAAAATTCCTCCTAAAAAGAATTCAACACCCATTAAGCCTTCATAAGGCTCTACTATGGCTCATGAAGATCAAGAAATGCAACATTACATATAAAAATTACAAGAGCAAGTGCACCAAATTTTTCTCTCGCAAAAAGAACCAAAAAATGAAATGGATGTTTCGAAGAAAAGCATGGAAGCTATGATGGATCATTTGAATAATGGTATGGAAGAAAAAATGGATGGTTTGAAGAGTGGTATGGAAGAAAAAATGGAAGGTTTGAAGGAAGACGTGGAAGGTTTGAATGAAGGTTTGTCAAAGTTGATACAAGAAATGATTCCTAATGGCGAAAGGATAGTAGAGGAAACTCATGATGAGAACAAAATAAATTTTAATCGTTATTTCATAAACTCTAATGTTGGATTGAAGAACCACCATATTCCAAAGATGGATATGAGGAAGTTTGGTGGCAAGGATCTCGTAACATGGATACTACAGATGGAGTAATATTTTCATCTCACTAATCTGCAAAACACACAAAAGGTACACATTACAAATTTACATTTAGAAAAAAATACATTTTTATGGTATCGATGGCTTTTCTCCCGTAAAAAAATTGTCACTCGGCCAATTTTTATGGAGGAAATGATAGCACATTATGAGGATACAAAGAGAAACACCTTCTTTGTCTAATTGATAAATATCAAACAAAATGGTTTAGTGGTGGAGCACATTGAGGACTTACAAAAATTAAATATAAGGGTAATTGATATTCTGGAGGAACACATGATTGATGTCTTCATATGGATTTTAAAGGATAACATCCAACATGAAGTTTGTGTTTGGGAACCTGATTCATTGGAGAAGGCATTCAGGTTGGCAAGAAAAATTGAATGTAAAATTATGGCGACAATGAAGCCTACCACTCACATATATAAATATGGAAGTGTTGCTATTCCTAGACTTCCACAACTTACAAGGTTGACACCACAACAATTGGAAGAAAAAAGAGAAAAATGGCTTTGCTACAGTTGTTATAGAAAATACACTAAAGGTCATAAGTGTGCTGATAAGAAATTATTTTACATAGATTGTGAAGAGGAGGAATAAAATGAATAAGAAACTTCAAAAGAAGAGGATATACACCAGGAACCAACCCTAGAAGAAGAATAAATGAGTCTGACCATATCATGTAATGCATTAGAAGGAACTACCACTCCTCTAACTCTCAACATAGAAGGACATATCAAGAAGAAAAAGGTAATAGTGTTGATTGATTTGGGTAGTACCCATAATTTTATTCATTGTAAGGTAGCCAAGGAATTGAATTATTTCATATACCTAGCACCAGAATGTCAAGTGATGGTTGCAAATGGAGGAACTATAAATTGGTCTAGAAAATGCCATAATATCAAGCTAGCCATGGGGGGATATGTATTGAATAGTCCAATGGTTTCCATCCCAATGGGAGGTGTTGATGTTGTACTAGGAGTACAGTGGTTACAATATTTGGGGATGGTAGCTTCAATTTTCAAGAAATTTTCTTGAAAATTTTTTCGGAAGGAAAGGAAATCGAATTACGGGGTATCACAGGGAAGCCAGGAAAGATAATAAGCTCTAATGTCATGAAAAATCTTCTGAAGAAATAACAATGAGGCGTAATTGCAATATTATGCTCACTAGAAGTTCCAAAATCAAAATCATCTATTTCTCTAGATCTCCAAAAAGCCTTGGAAAATATTCCAATGTGTTTGAAACTCCCAAAGGACTCCCACCTATTCGTGATCATGATCATGCTATTCATTTGATTCCAGGAAGTGTTCCTCCAAACATCAGGCCTTATATATATCCTTATGTCCAAAAGAGCGCAATTGAATGTATGATTGCAGAAATGTTAAAGGTTGGTATAATTCAACCTAGTCAAAGTTCTTTCTCTGCTCCAATAGTATTGATGCACAAGAAGGATGGCTCATGGCACATATGTCCAGATTATAGGGAGCTCAATAAGCTCACTATTAAAGATCAATTTCGCATTCCTATGATTGATGAATTATTGGATGAATTACATGGAGAAATTTATTTTACCAAGTTGGATCTTCGTTCTGGATATCATCAAATTAGAATGAAGACTAAAGATATTCCAAAAACAGCCTTTTGAACTCATGAGGGTCATTATTAATTTTTGTTCATGCCTTTTGGCCTTACCAATGCACCTTCTACATTTCAAGGGTTGATGAATTCCATTTTCAAACCCTTCCTTAGAAAATTTGTGCTAGTATTTTTTGAAAATATACTAATCTACAGTAGGTCTTGGAAGGATCATGTTCAACATGTTGACAAGGTGCTCAAAATATTGGAGGATAAATAATTATATGCAAAAACATTCAATTGTCTCTTTGGAGTACAAGAGGTGGAATATCTGGGTCATATTGTATCTCACGAGGGTGTTAAGGTAGACCCTAACAAAATTAAAGCCATTAAGGAATGGAAAGTCCCCACAACCATAAAGAAGTTGCATGGATTTCTTAGGTTAACAGGGTATTATTGCAAGTTTTTTAATAATTATGGGAGAATAATAGCACCTATAACAACATTATTGAAGAAATATACATTTTCATGGAATCCTGAAGCAACTAAGGCCTTTGAACATCTTAAAGAGGCAATGTTCCTAGCACCAGTATTAGCCATGCCAGACTTCACAAAAACCTTTATTGTGGAATGTGATGCCTCAGGAAATGGAATTGGTGTTATTTTAATACAAGAAGGAAGACCCATTACTTTTGAAAGTCATCCAATCAAAGGAAATTATTTACAAAAGGCTATTTATGAGAAGGAAATTTTGGAAATACTACATGTAGTAAATAAATGGAGACCTTACGTAATGGGAAGACACTTCAAGGTAAAAATTGATCATGATAGTCTTAAACACTTTTTGTAACAAAGAATATCTTCATAATAGAAGAAAAAATGGGTCACAAAGATGTTGGGTTATGACTTTGAAATCATCTACAAAAAATGGAAGCTAAATGTTGTTGCAGATGCACTCTCAAGAAAGGATGAAGAGATGGAAGCATTGCTTTGTGCCATTTCTATTATCCAACCAGATTGGATAACCGAAGCAAGGGATGAATTGAAGAATGATGAAGAAGTGTGGACACTCATTCAAAATTTACAGCAAGATCCTAGTACATCTAATACATTTAGTTGGAAAAATGATTCCTTATGGTACGAAGATCGCTTATATATTTGCAAGAATTCCCAACTAAAACAAAAGATTATTTTGGAATTGCACACTTCTCCTTTAGGAGGAAACTCGGGATTTTTAAAAAATTACCACAGGGTGAAGAAAGAATTTTATTGGGATGGCCTTAAATTTTTTATTCAAAATTTTATGGTGGAATTTTTGGTTTTCCAGCAAAATAAAGTTGAGAAAATTAAGACCCCAGGTCTTCTAGAAATTTTATCCATTCCAAGTCAACGTTGGGAGGATATTTCAATGGATTTTATCACAGGTTTACCTAAGTCCGAAGGAAGGAGCCTCATCATGGTGGTAGTTGATAGACTTACCAAGTATGCACACTTTTGTGCATTATCTCATCCATTTAAAGCAAGTACAGTTGCTACTGCATTTATGGAAACAATTCAAAAGCTACATGGAAACCCAAAGATTATTGTAAGTGGCAGAGATCCCATTTTTACAGGAAATTTTTGGACGGAATTATTTTCTTGTTTGGGTACTCAACTAGCTCATAGCTCATCTTATCATCCTCAATCTGATGGTCAAACTGAGATAGTGAATAAATGTTTGGAAGGATATCTTCATTTTTTTGTATATGATAAACAAACACAATGGGTCAAGTGGTTACCTCTTGCTGAATGGTGGTATAACACTTCCTTCCATACTACAGCAAAAATGACCCCATTTATGGCACTTTATGGATATCATCCACCATCCATCGCATCATATTTAAGGGAAAATTTGAAGGTTCAAGCAGTGGAATATCACATCGAGCATCAGTAGGAAGTTCTCCAACTCTTAAAGGATAACCTGAAATTGGCACAAAATTGAATGAAACAACAGGCAGATCAACATCGCAGCGAGAGAAGTTTTGATGTAGGAGATTGGGTATTTTTACGGCTACAACCATAAAAACAAATTTCCCTCAAGCAAGAAAAGAAGGATAATAAACTATCACCAAAGTACTATGGTCCTTACAAGGTGTTGCAAAAGATTGGTACTATGGCATACAAATTGGAGCTTCCTTCTTCTTCACAAGTGCATCCAGTTTTCCATGTTTCATGCTTAAAGAAGGTTATAGGTGACAAAATTCTAGTTCAAACAATATTGCCAGAACTTGATGAGGAAGGAAAAATCATACTGGAACCTGAAATAGTCACGAAAACAAGAACTCAACAGCTACGAAATCGATCAATTTCAGAGTATCTCATCAAGTGGAAGAACTTACCCACCGAAGATTCTACATGGGAGGATGAGAATTGTATACAGAAGCATCCAAAGCTACTCAAGTGTTGAGGACAACACTTTTTGAAGGAGAGGGGCATGTTAGTTCCCCATATTACTAGTGTAGTCCCTTATTTTTATTAGTGTAGCCCCCTTATTGTTATTTTTGTGCCCCTGTAACCCCCATATTTTTACTATTGTTCCCTTACATTATTATTGTTAGGTCGGCTAGGATTATATTGTGATCCCATGGACCCCTATATATAGAAGGAGGTTTTTTCATTTGTATCATCCAAGAATTGTTCATTTATGTAATGTATTGGAGGTTTCCCCCTCGAAGTGCCTTATTTCTAAGGCATTGATCTCTCTTTTCTTCTATTTTTGGAGCTAGTTTCATAACAAGGTTGGCCTAGGCAAAAGAAAGAAAGGGAACCAAGGGTGGATTCATCTACACACTCATTAGTAAAATATCCTAGGATACATGACAGCATGGTCACAATTTGTTTCGTTCATTTTGGGAACATGGTAGCAGAGTATGGTGGGTTGCTTTTAGGAATTTGCACTGATTCAGGTAGGAAAGTCTCAAATATTTGAGACCTCTTAGGAAAATATAGATTTAGGTAAAGCTGAGTGAGGGTCTCAATGGAGAAAGGAACTCCCTCTGGTTGTGATGTAATTTGCAACACTTGGTTAATGGATTGGCCAGTTATAGTAATTAGGATTTCTTGGTCAAGGGTGATTATGGCTCTTTCATTTGGAAAATAACTGAGTTGGAAAAGTCTAATGACTTCAGGGAACTGGTAGGTCTATGGAACTGTGTATTTTGGTAGGTTAGAGTTACAAAGATTTATATCATTTTCCCGATCAGCAAACTTGTCATGGCTCCAGCAATGAAGCTCCAAGATATTATTGTCAGTGACAGTGTCGATTATTTTAAATTCCTTATCGGCCAATGGAGTATGTTCAACATCTAGCAAGGGTGGTTTCAGAGGGTTCACTTTTTGGACATTTTTATAAGCCATTGATTTGATTCATTTATTAATTAATGTGCTTAATTGATGGTGGTGGGTACTCGGAATTACCTGGAGTACTGAAGCTTAGGATGCAGAAGGATTCTAGGTAGTATTAGGGGCTTCAATTAGTTTGGCGGTGGTGGCTTCAGTCTTTTCCGCAAGTTCACAGAGGTAGGGAAATGAATGGGATATTGGGGTTTTATAGTTTTAAAATTGTGGTTTATCGCATGCCCGCAGGGTGGTTTGGTGGTTTGGGGAGGAGGGGGTGCGATAAAACCAGGATACACTGCATGGTATGGGAGAGGGCGAAGAAAAATACCTATTTCACAACCCCCCCACCACCCCCCCCCCCCCCCCTTGGCATTTAAACATAGAACATTGGGGGGATGTGAAACTGATCGTTAGGCGTTCGATCTACATGGCGTTAATCGGATGGTAGGTGTAGTTTTTCACTTTGAAAGGAGGTGGGGTCGGGAAATAAATTAGGCAGAGGGGTCAAATGAAAGCGGGGTGATGTTTAATCTTTTTTCACTTTAGACTATTAAAATGTGGGTTTTTGTGTTTTTTATGGAAAAGCAGAGTTTTTTTTTAAGGGGTAAGGGGGTTTTCAAAGGGGAAAATGGATTTAGCAAGGGGTAGGGGGTTTTTAAAGGGGAAAAAGGATTTAGCAAGGGGTAAGGGGTTTTTTAAGGGGAAAATGGATTTAGCAAGGGGTAATGAAGAGGGAGAAGGGATTTTTAGTAATTCTCTTTAAGGGATAAGCATGATGATGCTTATAGAACTTTTGAAAGTATTCTACCTACCCTTTTATTTATGCTAACATTTTTCCTTTCCTTTATTGGGTGAATTTGAGCTTGTTGGCCATTTTATTTTCTTTTTATAAGAAAAATAACTTATTTCTAACCTTATATCTTCCAATGGCTTATATTAAACTTATGAGCTCATTTTTATTCTCTACCTAACTACTGATCTGCCAAGATTAAATGGTTTGGTCATATATTTATTCACTAACTATCATAACATAAAATTTAAATGCATGAATGATCAATATTAGATTGCATGATCATCATGAATTGTGGAATTTTGAACAAGCTGCACACAATTTTCTTTATGCTTTTCATATTAAATTGAGAGTATTTTATATAGAAGTGGCATTTAAATGAGCATCACTTTTCAATTTCTTTTGGTGGGGTTCATAATCTTCTTTCTTTTTTATCTTTTCTTTTTCTCTCTTTTCTTTCTTTTGGTCCTTTGATTATTATTTTAGGACATACCCTCTTTCCATTTTTTAATATGGTAAAACTTTGCAGAAATGCAAATGTATGTACAATATTACAAGACTTAACATAGACAATTCAAAATTATGATCCCTAGTATTATAGGATGCTAACAGTGGCTCCACTTGGGGATGTCATCTCTTTGTGATATATCAAGAACTTTTTGATCAGTTTTCCTGGAACTTTCGTTTTGCTTTACTTGGAACTAATTTATGTGATCTCCTTTATTTAAATATATGATGTTATATCTTTTTAAAGCTTTGGGTTTCCTCTTCATGCTTCAACTTTACAAGATAATCATCCACTCCAATATAAACTTTTCTATGGTATTTACAATGAGTAAAATACAACAAATGAACTAGTGGTTGGTCTGGTGAAAAATAGTGCTTAAGTATTCGACCATTGACTGGTCCACCTAGTAATTATGTTCCATTTAATTCTTTCAATAAAAAGGTATTGTTGCCTCTATGACCATAAATAATGTATGGGCCTTTCCATAGATAGTCAAATTTCCCATGTTTTTCTTTGTCTTCCCTTCTGGAATCCCATTTTAGTATTTTATCACTTATCAAGAAATCATCAGCTTTAGTTTTTTTTATCAAATATCTTCTTGATTTTGTCTTGAATTACTTGGGCTTTGATATAAACTTCTTCCCTGGTTTTCTGAAAATGAATTGTTTGGTTTATCCTTCTTTGGATTTCGTTTGGTTCTACTTGTAGCTCTTGAATCATTTTCATTACTATCACACCTAATGAAGATGTAAAAACAACATCCATCCCATATACTAATTGATAGGGAGATGTACCAATAGATTTCTTAGTAGTTAGTCTGTCTACCCATAGGGCATTCACCAACCTTTATTCCAGGTTTTCTTGTAATCCTCTAATAACTTCTTGATGATGTTGACTAGGCTTTTGTTTGAAGATTCTATTAGTCCATTACCTTGAGGGTAATAGGCAGTGGAATGGCCTAGGGTTATATGGTATCGGTTACAAAAATAAATTATTTTCTTGGATTTGAAGGCAGCAACATTATCAGTGATGAGATTTTGTGGGCATCCAAATATAGAAAGGATTTTTTTATCAAGAAATGAAATAATGACAGAGTCTGTGGCCTGTCTAGAAGGGATGGCTTCTATCCACTTGCTAAAGTAGTCAGTGGTTATCAATATCCATTTATGTTGGGCAGAGGAGGGTGGGTGAATTTCACTAATGAAGTCTAAACCCCATTGTTAAAATGGCATTTCTACTGAGATAGGTTTTAGGGGTAATGGTAAAAGTTTCTTCTTCCCTTGAAATATTTGACATTTGTGATAGGAGGTCACATACTTTCAGAAATCTGCAAAAAGGGTGGGACAGTAAAACCATACGCTCAAATTTTTTTCAGTTGTTGTTTTCTAGTATACGTGTCCTCCATAATCTCCTGCATGAAATTCCTGCATGACTTTTTCATATTCATCTTTTAATAAAAAATTTAACAGGATGCCACCATGATCTTTCCAAAATAGAACATTATCTAAGTTATAATGTTTCATTGCTTTAATTTTTAAGAATCTACTTTTGGTTCTAGATAAACCAGGAGAGCTTGTAAGTTGAGTAAAACAAATTTAAGGTCTGCATACAAGGGTGACTCTATGAAAGCTTCACTAATTTTTGGAGTCTCCATCTCTTTCTGATCATCTATGGTAGCAATAAAATTTATGTCTAAAGCTTGACAATTCGATTCAGCCATGATTTTTGCCAAAACTTGGCCTTTAATTAATTTTTTAGGCTTGATCTCAATGTCATATTCCAATATTGTGGCAATCCATTTTCCTCTTTTTCCATCAGGACCATTCTAAGTTAGAATGTCCTTTAAAAAAAAAATTGGAACATATGCTATTATCTGAGAGTATAGAATCTATACTCTGAAATATTTTATGGCTTTCACTAAAGCAAGAGTATTTTTTTCCATGATATTATACTTTAGTTTTGCATCTCTCAAAGTTTTACTGAATAAATCAATGGGTTGTTCATGGCCCTCATTGTTCTTTTGCAACGAGACAGTTGCAATGGTGTGCTCTGAAGCAAATGAAAAAAATATGAAATCTCTGTTAAAATTAGGACTTATGAGGACGGGTGTTTTGGTAAGGGCTTCTTTGACTACTTAAAAAGACTGCTTAGCCTCTACTGTCCAGTTAAGTATTGAATCATTTTTTAACATGCTATTTAAATTTCTAATTAGTTCTGCTAAGTTAGAGATTAATCTTCTAAGAAAATTTATTTTACCTAAAAATGGTTGTAATTATTTAATGTTCCTAGGATGACTGATATTTAGGATTTCTTATATTCTAGATGGATCAATTCTAATGCCCTCTTTTGAAATGATTTGTCCCAGAATTTTTCCTTCTTCTAATCCAAAAAGTGATTTCTTAGGATTTAAGGATATGCCAAACTTTCTGCATTTTATGAATACTCTTATTAGATGATCTAGATGTGCATTATCTGACTTGGAAAACATTGTGATATCATCTAGGTAAATGACTAAAAAATCATGGATTTCCTTTGCAAAGGCTATGTACATGGCTCTTTTCAATGTTTCCCTAGCATTCATCAGTCCAAAGGTCATTTTCAAGTACATGAAAGTTCCCTAGGGAGTGGTGAATGCAGTCTTAGCTTGATCTTCAGGTTGGACTAGGATTTGGTTGTATCCAGAAAATGCATCAAGTAATGAAATTTTGGATGACCATACTACCCTCTAGAGAGTATGCTCCATTTTAGGGAGGGGATAGTTATCCTTCAGTGAAACTTTGTTCAAGTTTCTAAAATCAACACAGAGTCTAATTTCTCATGTTTTCTTTCTAGTGGGGACTAACATAGAGACCCAATCAGGATATCTGATGGGTGCTATGATTTGAGCATCGTACATCCTTTTAACTTCTTTCTATATTAATGGTATAAGAACAGGGTTAATTATCCTTAGATTTTTTTTAAAGGGCTTCTGATTTTCTTTAATTGGTATCTTATGTTGGATAATGATGGTATCATAAGACTTGACGTCTTCATAATTCCAGGCAAAGATGTCTAGGAAATTTTTAAAAAAGCTAATGTACTTCAAATTTTCATCTGGAGGTAATGTCTTAGATATCTTGATAAGCTTGGGATTTTTCTTTGTTCCTATGTTGCATTCCTCTATATATGACCTTAGAGGCTCCATTTTAGGTTTTCTAGCTACATCGTTGGAGTCAAAAAGGTATTCTAGTGGGGATAATCCCCTAGGAAAAATGTTTTCTTTGAGGTTTAAAACTTTTGATTCATCATTGATTAATTTCTCAATTTCTATTATTAGTATGAATCTTAATTCCAAGCGTACGAAAAATACCACTTTAGCTACGCATAACAAATAGCCCTAACAGCAGAGATGACTACTAATATCCTCAGATCTACAGTTAGGTGATCAAGATAAATGCTACAAAAATCTACATCTATGCATTAGAAGACATTAAGCAGTAGAAAAAACAAGATTTACTCAATGCATTCAATAGACAAGAAAATAATATATCAAATGAATTTTGTATTAATGGCACCTGGGAGGAAAACACAAGAGGGTGTTCCCTGTTCTCCTCAATGGGATGGGTTCTTGTAAGTCCTCAGCACTTCAGATCTAGAATTCCTCTCTCTTGATGGTGTAGAAAACCCAGACAAAAATAGTATCAAAATATGACTATGATGGTGGATCAATAGTCAAACCAAAAGTATAGATATAGAGTGATATGTAGGCAACAAAAGGTGGTAAATGAATGGTAAAACCCTTCTATTTATAACAAAATATTGAGTTAATCTAGATATTGGTGCATAATTAAAGTATTATTAACCAAATCAAGATCCAACTTTTGTGGAATATTTTATTATATTTGTTGGAGGGAAAAGGAATTTGACTTGGGTCAAATCCCTTTATTTGTAAATAATAAATAAATAAATGATTTATTTATCATTTTAAGGATGTGGTTGAGTAATAATCAAATAAATAATGATTTATTTAATTATTTAAGTGTGATTTAGTCATATTTAACAAAGAATATTATTTAAATAAGGTTTAAATAATTATTCTTAGAAAATAATAAGATAAATAATGATTTATCTAATTAATTTCCTTGTTTTGGGTTAAATATAACGAGGAATATTAATTAAATTTTTGTTTAACTAATTATTCCTTGAGGAAAATCAAACAAATTTATATTTATTTAATATTTCCTCATGGGGTTTCCTGTTTAGACTATAAAAAACTTAATAAAGGTGGTTTACTAAGTTATTTTCATTGTGAAAGAAATTTTATTTGGGGTAAAATTGGTCTTACATGGTGTACCTAGGTTCATCTAATGATAATAGGTTAGATGACCAAAAAATGGTGTAACAGATTGCCCCCCCAGCGTGCGATCATTAGGAGCTAACCGTATAACCGAAGTACGTTGTAAGAACTCAATCACTAGACATCGAAGGGGAATTAAAAGAAAGAGAATTATGAGGTAGACCAAAGTTCTGGCAAGAACTAGACCCTAAGGAGGCGAGACTTACAGGTGCGACAAGTCTCTTTGATGAGTAATTACCTATGCTATAGGCGGTGGGGGAGGCATACCTATGCCCGCCAAGGAAAAGTGCAAACAATAAGGCATCTAGAAAACCACGAAACTAGCCAATATAGTACATGCTGGCATAAACATGAGCCAAATAAACAACACAATAATGAATCCCGCATACATATTGTGCCTAGGATAACAGCCAGGACTTGTAAAATAACGTCTGAGTACATGAGGTATAAATGCGACCTAGATGTGCCTGACAACAGGAAAGGGCTCTGAAAATATGACTGATATATGCAAACAAAAAAGTGTTGCTAGCGGCTAAGGCTGACATCATCAAATGTATGGAGTTGCATCAAAAGGTCGTGATGAAGAGGTCATCCGGGTATGTGGGGGACTACCTATAGGGCCACCCCCTCATGAGGGATGAGACATCTCACTCACACCTGGGCATCACTAATATCTACTGCTACATCACTGAAACATCAAGTATACGAATCTCGATCATGTTGAAAGGAGCTGGAGCTGAGAAACAACCAAGTCAAAGGGAAATAAGGAGTCCCTTTGCTTGATCTGAGGCATTGAACAAGACTGGAAGCTGGAACCAAGGTTCATTGCCCTCTAGACCTGTCTTCTGGAATGAATGAGCGGATGTCAACAGAAGGAGGTTTGTCGTAGGTGAGACAATAAGGGATCCTCAACTAAGGCACGAGAGAAAATAGTAGAGCGACTGATAGACTGACACCAATGATGATGATAGAATGGAGGGTAATGAGTAGCGAATGGACGACTTCCCTTGTTGGAACATAAATGGCATGGATGACATGGAAATGATTGACACGATATCATGAGGGATAGGGGATAGTGGGACTGAAGGCCATAATGTGTGACATGAGAGAGGGACCAAGCATTGAAGGATGGATGACTATAATGGGATTCATAGGGACTCAGGATAGAATCCATGAAGGCAATGATGACTAAACTCGGATGCTCTAAACAAGGGTGACTTGATGGTGCTTCCACACAGAAAAGGTCCAATAGGGACCATGAAAACATGAGCACAAGATGGTAACTCATGACGAGATTCGACACGAGCATGGACACTTATGGGGGCCAAATGGTGCCCCTCAGTACGAGTGTTGCAAGTGAATAAATTCAATTTTGAGGAGGGGTGAAGTGACGCTTCTTGGAAAAAAGTGTCCTGGTGAAGTATTAAATCACTAAAAACTAATAGATACCCATTTTAGGGTTCGGTGAGAGCTTTCCAACGGTACAGACAGTTTGGTAAACGGGGCTACGGTTGGATCGCAGTGAGCGAAAGAAAAAAATAGGGTTTCTCTTTTAATAAGGTTTTTTCCCTCCAAATTCACTCATTTTCATCTGGAGCTGTGGTGAATGTAGAGAGGAGATAAGGCCCTAAATCTTGCGGCGATCGTAGCGGATAAACCGGCCATTGGAATCAAGATCCGTCAATTGCAGGTAAGAGTCCTAACCCTACTGTTTCTTTTTAGTGGATTAAAAGTTTAGATTAGGTCCCCAGGGCTCAAGAATAGACCCCTACTCCTCCTCACGGCCAGGTCACACTTTTTGGGACAAAAAGTGTGACCTGGGTAGCAGTTTTTGGGAAAAAATCTGTGACATGTCCTAGGTTTGGGCCTGAAAAGTGCGACCTGTCAGGGAGAGGTTTTTCGGTGCTGTTTTTTGGCTGAGTACTGGGTTTTTATGATGAGATACAGCCTTTCCTATCTTTATTCTGAAAAATATGATGGTTTTGTGTAGATATGGCAGAATTATGGATCAATTAGAGAGAAAGAGACCTGGGCACATTACGGTCGGAGATCTGGGAGGATCAGTGTGTCCGCGGTGCACTAGCCAGGTTTGGGGTTCTGAAGTTTGTGGAGAACCCTTTGATGAGAGCTAGAGAGCTCTTATTGGCCCGGATTGTTAGCTATTTGGACCTGGACCATGAGGTATTTATAGTGTAGGGGCACCGAATTGAGTTGACGGTCCAGGATATATATTTCCTGACTGGTCTCCCACCTCTTGGGATGGTAGGGAATACTCAGCCAATATTACAGTGAGGGTAGAATATCATAGAGGTTGTAGAGTGCCATTTCTGACCAAGTCTCCAATTCAAGGGGACTCGGATACCCATCGGGGATTTGGAGAGGTTAAAGACCCGGGTTGTGGTAATAGCGGTGCTACGAATCCTGGGAAACAAGGCACTTCATCACATCACTGGAGGGTAGATGATGCTGGTGGAGAGTGTTTTGAGTGGGTCCTACTATGGGTGGGCCCAAATTATGTTTTTGTCGCTAAAACGAAAGTTTTCTCTATGCAAATGGCAAGTGAATCATGACTATGCATATGGTACAGTTTTTTGCTCGTTCTTCTTTGAGAAGATCCCAACACTTTGACCTCGCATACAGCTCCAAGATGGGGGCCCAAGAGTGCCCAGGATGCATTGGTGGGGGGAAATACTATGCAGAGGAGGAGGTGGGGCGGTTGGACAGGTGTTCCGACCCAAGTTCTTTTCTCATTGGGACCAGATACCACTGTATATAGACGATTATCCCTATAGTGGGATAAGTTATTGTGGGGATCTGGATTTTCCACTACCACCTGGTTGGATATGGGGGCCTGATAGTAAGTGACAAATTTCTAACCTTTTATGTCCATGTAAAGGTATAGAAAAATTGTATGTGGTACTCATTCTTTCACTTTTGGTATGTAGATACAACACTGGTAAAAATGGCCGGATATATGGGGCGACCTACAGTATCGGGGACCGCAGGACCTAGTGGAGCGAGATCGCAGCAAAATGAGGATGCAACAACCCTCCTGGAGGATATCCATCATAGATGTGAGAGGCTTCTGACCGGTGTTTCAGAGCGTGGCTGGCAGGACTTAGATGACCAATACATAGAGCCATGTATTGGTCTATCCTCCGAGTTACAAGGGGTCATGCAGCGCATGGCGATGGCCGGATAGGGCATGCGTGATCTATGAGCTGCGAGAGCAAAGCCACTAGCTTGGGATCCTCTAGATAGTGATTAGTGTGTAGGGGCATATGTTGTCCCCAGTTTTGGGTTTTGTAACATGCTATGGGCATGTCATATGTATCAGAGTGGATGGACTCTAAAACATATTATACAACACATATTATGGATATTCATCATTTTGATATTTTTATGTTATTGTCTTGTATTAAATGCATGCGCTAAATGCCATTCTAGAATATTTTTTGCAATGTTATCTACATAGTGATTTTATGCTCTAGGTATATGACTGAATGTAATGATTTCAAATTCACACATCAAAAGCTTCACTCGTAAATATCTTCTAAAAAGGATAGGATTATGCCCACAATAGACACCATTCAATTGCATGACAAGAAGTAGGGAATATAAACGAACATGAAGGTGGAGGATGCGATGTGACAGGGCATCGGCTAATAAACCTCGTACTACATCATATTCGGCCTGGTTATTGGTAGCAGTACCAATGCATGCCCCGTTCGAGAGAACAAAGGAGTGCATCATCCCCCATGGTTGACATCATCATCTTGAATCCTATTGGTTCTTATAAATTTTATTTTAGTTGTACATTTTTCTTAGGAGGCCCATTTTCGACCTCAAAATTCCCATAATGATAGAGTATGCATAGTAGTGAGATATTTTTGTTGTTTCAAGTTCCCTTACTTGTTTTTCATGGTTGTAATTGTCTAGTATATGATCTGTCTCCTAAACTTACTAAGATCACGCCATACCTCGGGTGAGATGCTCCACTCCTTGGAGTAGGGTGAAAATGTCGGCGTTGTGCTAGACTACTGCGGAAACCTTGTTGGCCTCTATCCTGAACCTGGATCTTGCCCAGATACCTCCTTTTTTACCAAAAAAAATAAAGGTATAGGGTGGGGTTTTATTACTTTTGAACTTTGGAAGTTTATCTCTTCGCACGAGTGGTTTATTATTTATCGCGGTGGATTTACCACAATGCCTTGGAAGCGGTTTAGTGGTTTATCACACGGCGAAGGATGGTTTGGCAGTTTGGGAGTGGGGGGGTGCGATAGAACATGGTAGCATCGCGTGGCAGGGGAGTGGGTAGGTAAAACCACCCATTTCGCACCCCCCCCCCCCCTCCGCATTTAAATGTAGTACAGTGGGGATTTGAGAAACGGATCGAGGAATGTTAGACCTGTCCAACGCTTGATCGGACGGTAGGCGGAACTGTAGGTTTTTACAAAGAAAGGTGGGGTCGGGTAAGTAGATAGGTAGAGGGTTTAAATTAAAAATGGGTTGGGGATTATATATGTGGAGTTTGTAAAATTAAATGGGTTTATGGAATATATTAAGCAGGGGGGGTTAACTAAAAAGGAAGGTGGGGCCCGATAATATATTTGGTGCTTTAGACCATGTAAAAGTGGGTTTTCTTTGTTTTATGAAAACATAACGTTAGTCAAGGGGAAAAGGGGGTTTTAGCAAGGGAAAGGGAATTTTAGTAAGGGGAAGGGAATTTTCAAAGGGAAAAAAAAATTTAGGAGGGGAAGGGTTAGGATAAGGGGAAATGGTTTCCAAGAAAGGAAAAAGGACTTTTTTAAGATAAGGGAAGATGTTAAAAAGATATTAGTGATAAGAGATAAACCAAATGATGCTTTCCATAACTCTTGAAAAAGTATCCTACCTACCCTTTATTTATCCTAACATTTTTATTTCCTTTATTGGGTGCATTTGAGCTTGCTAACCCTTTTATTTCTTTTGATAAACAAAATAACTTATTTCTAACCTTATATCTTCCAATGGCTCAGATTAAAATTATGAGCTCATTTTATTCTCTACCTAACTACTGATCTACCAAGATTAAATGGTTTGGTCAGATATTTATTCACTAACTATCATAACATAAAATTTAAAGGCATGAATGATCAAAATTAGACTATATGATCATCATGAATTGTGGCATTTTTGGACAAGATGCACACAATTTTATTTGCAAAAGTAAAGTAAACTAAGAGTAGTGGCATTTGAATGTGCAACACTTTCAAATTTATTTTTGTTTCTTTTTTGTGGTGTTTACATTTTATATCTTTTTTATCTTCCTTTATTTTAGTCCTTTGATTATTCTTTTAGGACATACCCTCTTTTCATTTTTTAATATGGAAAACATTTGCAGAAAGTAAAGGTATGTACAATATTACAAGACTCAACATATTCAATTCAAAATTATGATCCCTATTATTATAGGACCCTAACATTGGCTCCACTTGGGGATGGCATCTCCTTGTGAGATGTCAAGAACTTTATGATCGATGGCCTTGGAAATTTGACTTTTCTTTTCTTTGGAACTGCTTTCTGTGATTTCCTTTATTCAAACATATGATGTTCTATCTTTTAAAGCTTGAAGTTTCTTTTCAGGCTTCAACTTTAGAAGATAATCATCCACTCCAATCTAAACTTCGCTACGGTATTTACAATGGATAAAATAGAAAAAATGAACTACTGGTTAATCTAGTGAAAAATAGTGCTTCAACATTCGACCATTGACTAGTCCACCTGGTAGATCTGTTCCATATAGTTCTTTCAAGAAAAATGCATTTTTGCCTCTGTAACCATAAATAATATATGGGCCCTTCCAGAGAAAGTCAAATTTCCCATTTTTTCCTTTCTCTTCCCTTCTGGAATCCCATTTGAGTACTTGATCAGCTATGAAGAAATCATCTGCTTTGGTTTTATTATCAAAGATATTCTTGATTTTGTCTTGAATTACTTGGGATTTGATATAAACTTCTTCCCTGGTTTGTTGCAAATGAATTGTTTGATTTATCCTCCTTTGGATATAATTTGGTTCTACTTGAAACTCTTGAATCATTTTCATTACTGCCACTGCTAATGAAGATGAAAAACATCATCCATCCCAATATACCAATTGATAGGGAGATGTACCAATAGATTTCTTAGTATTTAGTTTGTCTGCCCATAGGGCATTTAGCAACCTTTTATTCCAGGTTTTCTTGTTATATTCTAACAGCTCCTTGATGATGTTGATTAGGATTTTGTTTGAAGATTCAGCTATTCCATTACCTTGAGGGTAATAGGCAGTGGAATGGCCTAGGGTGATATGGTATCTATTACAAAAATCTATCGTTTTCTTGGATTTGAAGGCAGCAGCATTATCAGTGATTAGATTTTGTGGGCATCCAAATCTAGAAAGGATGTTGTTCTCAAGAAATGAAATAATGACAAAGTCTATGGCTTATCTAGAAGGGATGGATTCTATCCACTTGATAAAGTAATCAGTGGCTATCAGAATCCATTTATGTTTGGCAAAGGAGGGTGGGTAAATTTCACCAATGAAGTCTAAACTCCATTGTTGAAATGGCATTTCTACTGAGATAGGTTTGAGGGGTAATGGTAAGAGTTTCTTCTTCCCCTCAAATATTTGAAATTTGTGACAAGAGGTCACATACTTTCAGACATCTGCAAAAAGGGTAGGCCAGTAAAAACCTGCCCTCAAAATTTTGTTAGCAGTTGTTTTCCAGTATAGGTGTCCTCCACAATCTCTTGCATGAAATTCCTGCATGACTTTGTTAGCTTCATATTTTAATACACAATTTAATAAGATGCCACCATGATCTTTCCAAAATAAATCATTATCTAAGATACAATATTTCATTGCATTCATTTTTAATAATCTACTTTTGGTTCTAGATAAAACAGGAGGAGCTTGTAGGTTGAGTAAAAAAATATAAGATCTGCATACCAGGGTGAATCTATGAAATCTTCACTGATTTTTGGAGTTACGATCTCTTTCTCATCTTCTATTGCAGCAATGAATTTTATGTCTAAGGCTCGACAATTAGATTCAGCCATGAGTTTGGCCAAACCTTGGCCTTTGATTAATTTTGTAGGCTTGATTTCAATGTCGTATTCTAGTACTGTGGCAATCCATTTGCCTCTTTTTCCATCAGGCCCATTCTGAGTTAGAATTTCCTTTATAACTAAGTTTGGAACATATCCTATTATATGAGAATATAGAATATATACTCTGAAATATTTTATGGCTTTCACTCTAGCAAGAGCTTGTTTTTCCATGATATTATACTTTAGTGTGCATCTCTCAAATTTTTACTGAAGAAAGAAATGGGTTGTTCAAGACCGTCATCATTCTTTTGCAACAAGACTATTGTAATGGTGTGTTTTGAAGAAAATGAAAAAATTATGAAATCCTTGTTAAAATTAGGAATTATGAGGACAGGTGTTTTAGTAAGTGCTTCTTTGACTACTTCAAAAGAATGTTTAGCCTCTACTGTCCACTTAAGTTTTGAATCCTTTTTTAACATTTTATTTAAATTTCTAATTAGTTCTACTAAGTTAAGGATGAATCTTCTAAGAAAATTTATTTTGCCTAAAAATTCTTGTAATTATTGGATGTTTCTAGGATGATTGATATTTAAGATTGCTTCTATTCTAGCTAGATCAATTCTAATGCCCTCTTTCGAAATGATGTGTCCTAGGATTTTTCCTTCTTCTAATCCAAAAAGTGACTTTTTAGGATTCAAGGATATACCAAACTTTCTGCACTTTATGAATACTCTTCGTAGATGATCTAGATGTTTGTTATCTTGCTTTGAAAACACTATGATATCATCTAAGTAAATGACTAAAAATTCATGGATTTCCTTTTCAAAGGTTGTTTCCATGGCTCTTTGGAATGTTTCTCCAGCATTCATTAGTCTAAAGGGAATTTTCAAGTACATGAAAGTTCCCTAGGGAGTGGTAAATGTAGTCTTAGCTTGATCTTTAGGTTGGCCTAGGATTTGGTTGTATCCAAAAAATCCATCAAGTAATGAAAGTCTGGATGACCCTACTACCCTCTATAGAATGCGGTCCATTTTAGGGAGGGGATAGTTATCCTTCAATTGTACTTTGTTTAAGTTTCTGAAATCAACACAGAGTTTGATTTCTCCTATTTTCTTTCTAGTGGGAACTAAATTAGAGACCCAATCAAAATATCTAATGGGTGTTATGATTTGAGCATCGTACATTCTTTTAAAAAAATTTCTATTAATGGCATAAGAACAGGTTTAATTCTCATAATATTTTGTTTAAAGGGTTTCTGATTTTATTTAATTGGTATCTTATGTTGGATAATGCTAGTATCATAAGACTTGAGGTCTTCATAGATCCAGGCAAAGATATCTTGGAACTCTTTAAACAAGCTAATGTACTTCAACTTTTCAGTTGGAGGTAATGCCTTAGATATTTCAATAAGCTTGGAATTTTCTTTTGTTCCTATGTTTCATTCCTCTATATCTGACCTTAGAGGCTCCATTTTAGGTTTTCTAGCTACATCATTGGAGCCAAAGAGGTCTTCTAGTGGGGCTAATCCCTTAGGTAAAATGTTGTCTTTGAGATTTAAAACTTATGATTCATCATTGATTAATTCCTCAATTTCTATTGTTTCTAATTTTTTTATTTCTACTTTAGTGAATATAGTTGGTTCTATATTATTTACATCATTTACATTTATCTCGTTATTTATGGTATAATCTAATGTATAATCTGTGTCTATTTTACAGTTTTGAAATTCTCCCTCAGAATTCATAAAATTATAAATTTGTGAGTCTTGTGAAAATATTTTCCAATACTTCAAATTATCAAGTATGGTTGGCCTATGTCATACCTCAGCTGTGTATTTATGATTTGGCTGAAAGGGTAACCTTCATGTGCTGGCAAAAGTGGTCAAGCTATGTGCTTGCATATTCTGCTTTCTTGGAATAACAACAAAGTCAGTCTCAAGAAAACAATTTATCAAGTCTAGGATGGTTTCTCTGTATTGACTAAGTCTAGGGTTATTAACAAGATATTCTCCCTTGACTTGTTTTATGATGATTTTTGAGTCTCCCATGATGGAAAATCTTTTGGATCCAATTTTTCTTACGATTTGAAGGCCTAGCACTAATGCTTCGTATTATGCCATGTTATTAGGGAATTTGAAATTTAATCTAAAAGCATGTCCTTCTGAATGATCATTCTCTAAATTATATATCCATACTCCAACTCCTGCTCCTAATATATTTACAGAGCCATAAAAATCTAAATTCAACATAGACTCATGAGTTATATTTTCACTATCGAATTCTTTGTGTTTTTCTTCTACATATGTGATTTTATCTTTGTCATTATCTGAATTACATAGGATAAATGAGTCCAGATCAGAATGCAATGAATAGATAGGATAATTTTGTGGTATTTCTGAACTAATTACCTTGTATTTCTTCAAGGTTTCTCTATATAGCTTTCTTTGTTGACCAAACACAGAAATGGTAGCATATGACATGTCTAATTGTGGTGATCCCTGTAATTTTTCTCCCCATGAGCGAGATAATAACATACCATATTTGGGAGGGATATCAGAAAATACTATGTCCATAAAAATACTCTTTGTTGGGCACTGGACTAGATTTACACACAGATATTTTATCAGACCAAGGCATTTGACTTGACTAGAATCAAAGGATAACATGTCCTTGTAGGGTTTGGTGATGTCTAAGTTTAATTTTTCCATGATTTCTTTAGGCATTAAGCTGTGAGATGCTCCTGAATCCAACATAGCATTATGTAATATATAATCATGAATGTTTAGGCTAATGTAGAATGGAGGGACACCCCCTTGTTGATATTTTCCATTTACTTCAAGACCAAATAATAACTTAGGTTGATCATCATTGAGGTTAACAGCATCTTCACCTTCACCTATGTTTAGTGTTTCAGTAATTTGTGCCTTGTATCAATCATTTTTCACCAGCTCTGTTAAAGGAACTAGTATTTTCAATTTGGCTATCTCAATTTTGATATTGAATGGAATTTAAGTTTTTCCTAACTGAATGATTTCATATTTACCAATTGTGATTTGTGTGTTTTTGTCTTTTTTATCAACAGTTGGTAATTCAGTTTGTGTGTCAACTATTTTGCTTTCAACTTTCTTGTCTGGAACACTTTGAGTAGCAATTGAAGTTTGAGTAGCAATTGATGTTATGTCTACAATCTTTGGGATAGAAGTTTTCTGAGTTTCTATAGGGAGAATTTGTATATTTTGGGTCACAAGAGCTTCTATTTTTTTCTTAGTCTAGGTTTGGAATGATTTCTTAATAGGAACTTATGTGTTCTTTTTGCTTCTAAGGTTAAATTGTTTGTGAACTTCGTAGATAGCAGATTCATAGCCTTGTTTCTAGTCAAAGGAATCTCCGGATTCTAATTTTAATTGTTGTAACATGTACAATTCATGTTCTTCTTGGGTAAGAAAAACAACATTTTCATTGTTTGCTCCCATCAATTTTATTTGAGTGTGTTGGTCTTCTTCATTTTGTTGTGAAATTTCAGCATAATTTTCCTGGAAAGGTGGTCTAATCTGTTGATCAGGTACAACTTCTCTTGACTTACCAGTATTAGGATTTTTCCTAAAGTTGGGGTTTCTAATTTGGGGACCTTGTTGATTTTCCCATTGAGGCTTTCTTTCTATGTTCTCTATTCCATCAATTAATATTTTTACACTTTTAGCTAAACTATCTATCTTAACATCTGAAGTGGATGGTTCTTCCTTAATGGTCACTCTCCTCTCATTCCTCATCCTAGCTCTTTTAGCTAGTAAGTTAGCTTCTACACTAACTTCATCACTCTGCATCTATTCTAAAGTTGCAGGTTTTATTTCTCTTAACTGATAGGAAATGTCAGCATCAAAACCATCTGAAAATTTGATTAGATCCAAGTTTAGTGGAGGTCTGATATTCACTGAAATTGCATTGTAAATGTTATTAAACCTAGTACAGTAATCCTGAACAGATTCATTAGGATATATCCTAATGTTTTCATATTTAGATAATATTTGTAAAGGGCTTTTCTTTCTTTCCCATCTATTGATAAAAAATTGGTGGAAAGCAACTAAATCAGCAATATGGTTAGTAGGTAAAGATTTAAACCATTTTTTAACATCTCTTGCTAATTTTTGTGCAAATAATCTCATTTGTACATCTACTTCATAAACTTCATGTAATTCAAAATAATCTGTCATTTTATTTACATGTTGAATAGTATACTGACCAGTACCATCAAACTAAAAAACTTTACTCTATTAATCTTGTGGCATAGCATGTAAAGGGGCCTGTAAGGCCAAAGGGGCATATCTGAATTCCATGGCTAAGATTATAGCTTGACTGGGAGGTAAATTAGTGGTGCTTGGATATGAACTTAAAACGCTTGAAAATGAACTTGAAACGTTCGGTTGGAGAGGAAGTTTAGGTATGAATGGTTTTGTGGAATGAAATTTGGTGGAGATTATAGGTGAGGTGGAACTAAATAAAGTTGTACTTATAGTTTCTGAAGATAATGTAGAACGCTTAGGGGTAGCAGAAATTAGGGAAGCTAATTCAACTAACTATTGAAAATAGGCTTCGCATATATCTTTTATCAAAGTTGAGGTCAAAACATCAAGTTTTTCAAAAGTATCTAGAACCTGTTGATCTAAATCAAGTTGTATATTTTCCTTCTTTGATTCAATAAATTGAATAAAATTGGGGTCTATTACAATATCATGGACTGAGTTTTCATATTTTATTTGGAATAAAGAATGCTCAAATGATAAACCAAATTGAATATCCTATATTCTTGATAACTCTTTAGGAAGTGAATTTTCTTTGATTAACTGAATACTACTTCCTAGACTTTCTACTTTTTTAGATTTTCTTAAAATTCTGTCAGGATCATCAAAAATTGTAGCAGGTTGTGGATCAGGATGAGACCTGGTATAATATGTTATTTTAGAAGCCAAAATTTTAACTTTTAGTGATCATTTCAACAACTCTTTAAAAAACCTTAAGGTGAAAAATGAGGAAAGTTGCTTCCTTTAAGATTTATTTTAACTGAGGACTAATTTTTTCCCCAGTATGGTCACCAATATGTTATCACTCTGAAATTTCCAAGAGTTGTTCTAGGCGTTAAAAATAAATATCAGAGGTAACTATCATCCACTTTTGGATATTAATATCTAGCCTTCCTAAACTCAGAGAGAGCTCTCTCTTATTGATTTAACTTTGTTTGTTTAATTGATTTTAGGCTAGTTATGTATGCTTGTTTTGATTGATTTTGATTGATTGGTGGAATTAATGATTTAGATGGATAGGTGCTTTTCCATTTTACATTGGGCTATGGAGTTAATATACTTTGTAAATACAACAAAATAAAATTACGAAGAAAGTGTTACAGGGCAGGATAGTTGAGAAATATCAGATCTCGAGGCCGAATGGTGAAGTGATTTTCAATCGGGATCAACTAGAAATTAAGAATTCCTTAAACCAGATAATGAAGAAGGATGAAGAAGTTAATCGATATTAGAGGGCAATTAAGAATTCTCTAAATCGGATATCAGAAGAAAACATAAAAATATACAACACTTCAAAGCAGAGTGTAAAGTTTAAACAAATTCTACAGTAAAATTCTTGTTATAACATTAAAATTTAGAACACATTAAAGATTATGGAATACTTAAGAAAAGAACATGAACAATTGAAATATATACTTCACTGAGATAGCTCAACACATGAATCCTGTAAAGAAATTTCTTTATAACTTGTCCTGTCTGTCAACTGGAAATGGTACAATAACCCTCTGGGAATAGATCAGTAAGCTATAGAAATATTCAGAAATCCACCCTTAATACTTCGAAATGATGAAGTATTTATACAAATTATTAAAAAAATATCCTGTCAATTGACTAGGATTTATTTAAGGAAATAAAATATATTTATGCAAAAGGTAGTGACACCTTTCAACTGACTAATATTTGTCTACGTTTTCTTTGATTGATGTTATTGTTTTTTCTTTCATCTATCTTCTTTCATCTGTGCATTTTTTCACCTATATTTTCTTTCACCTGTCATAGTAAATCACACCGTTTTTCCCATGTCTCTTCATCTAGAATTTTTATCTTCATAATCTTCCAATAAATCTCATCTTCCTTTGAATATTTGGAAAATGTGGGCTTATTCACAAAAGGGTGATTTACCTCATGTTGGAGGTAAAAGAAATTTTCTAAAGTATGAAGGAGTACTTTTCCTGTGGGTAAGCCCTTCATTGATGAACTGTTGGAAGTTTCTTTGGCTATTTCCCTAATATTCTTATCATAGTCTTCATGCCTCATGATTTTATCATTGATTACCAGAGGATTAGGTAGACCTTTCTGCCTTAATATATCAAACTTGTTAATAAACATGTTTACTGCGAGTTCCATAGTTTGACATTTGTCCCCAAGCTGTATCATCATATTTCTCTTGGAAATCACTTTCTTCACCTAAGATAGTTTATGTTCCATCATCTATCCCAAGTTCTTCTAATTCATATTTATTTTTAGAATTAAGGAATTTTTTTATTTCAGAGTCTTCCTCTCATTTCTTTCTAGATCTACTTTAACCTTTTGAATTTCATTACCAGCTTCCTTTACCAAGTCATTCTGTTCAAATATGATTTGTATAGAAGGCCAAATATCATTAACTGAGTTAATGATATTGGCCCACAACTGTTTTTTTTCTTGGGCTAAATGCTCTTTCAATGATAACTCCTTTTCTAGCTTGTGTATTCTTTCAGTCAATCTGTTGGCTTTTTGTACTTCTCCCTAATGCATTACTTAGGCCAATTTCTTTCCATCTTCTAAAATCTTTACTTGTTCTTTGAGCTTGTTAATTTATGTAGTTTGAATGGACATATCTTCCATTTCTTTGATAAATTTGTTGGCCTCATCAATAGGATTGGTTGTTGGCATTGTTGATGTTGTTGTTGATGTAGTTGTCAGAACTGATGTTGATACTTGAGCTGTTGTAGATGCTATGGGAATAGTAGTAATGAGAACTGCTTCCATGTTGGCTTGTTTTTCCTACACAAGTTTATCCATTTTTGTTTCCATTTCCTTCAGTTGGTTTGTCAACTGAATAATTAGATTCATCATTTCATATTTTTTATTATTAGTTTCCAAAACCTCTTTGGTTTGTGGATGCTCTGTAGTTGGTAATTTTAGTTGTTTCTTCAATGCAGTTATGTCTGCACTATTCTTCTTTATTAGTTCTTCTGCTGCTTTGATATATTTTGGATTATCACTAGTTTCAATTACCAAATATTCTAGTGAATTTATCATGTTATCCTTTACTTGTGATGAAACTCTTTCTAGCTTTAACTGTGAATTTATATTTTCTAGAGAGTTCTACAACTTTTGGACACTTAGAGATTTGTGTGTCATGGTTGAATATATCATTTCTCTTGCCTGTTTGTGAAATTCAATCTGGTCAATTGGATGCACATATTTGGTAAGAACTTCAAAGGTTGTCTTTTTATAATCTTCTAATGTCTTTGGGGCCTGCACCTTTGGCTGTAGAAATTTCTTCTGCATCTTCCTTGTCTTGAGGTCAAAAGCTGAAAACAATCTACTTTGATCACTAGGAGATTGCTTCCAGTATTGTGCATATGTGACAGCATTCAATGCTTCATTTATAATTTTAATCTCTTTGTATTTCTCCATGATATATTTCTCTTTCTCAACTGGCTTGTTGGATGATGAAACCTCTGCATTGTTTTGCTTTTGAATAATTTTTGCACTAGAAGTTAATGGCAGATGCATTTCTTCTGAAAGTGTTGGAGGTGCATCATCTCTGACAACAATATATGTTTCAATGGTTTTAGTTGTCTCTTCTTTCTCTATCACTGGATTTAGTTTTTTTTTCTTTCTATACATAAGCTTGAATTTAGTATCATATGTAGTTTCTACTGAATGAGAGCCTTCTTCTCTAACCCTTTTTGAATTTCTATCCTATGGGGCTGGAGTAAGCAGGATGGAACTAGTATCAAGCTGCTTCTCCACCTCCTGTAAAGTGTTTTCAAACCACTCTGACTGGTTGGAATAATTCTCAACTTCAGGCTTAGACTCATGAATGAATGGGGTGAATTTGAACTTAACTCTCAATTTACTTATGACACCCAAGGGGTCATATGGCCATTTGAAACTGCTACTGAACTTGAACTCTTGTAAGCATATGTTTGCCTCCTTTCCAGCATTCCTGCTATTCCATATAAAAGGCCCTAGTTGGTTTTAATTGTAAATTGCATCTTATTTTTGGCTGAAAGGAAATTTATTTCATCATAGTTCAAAATCTTCCTAATGTAGTCTAAATAAAATATCCTCGTTGGGAGGTATTTGGGAAGCTTGTATGGAGCTACTTGGCTTCCATACACTCTGATTTCTGTGTGATTCTGGTATAAATACCAGTCTCCTATTTTTCTCTGATCTGATAACTGTAGAACCTTTTTTTATTTATTCACTAATTCTAGGTTGAATACTACTGCTAATCATATTAACTACTAGATATACAAAATAATCAATAAAGTCTTTGAAACTGAATTCAGTGGAATCCTTTCTGATCAAGGATGTCCAAAAGACAATAGATTGGGGATTACCCTCAGTGTCCAGTTTTTGTAGGTTGACTACAAACCTTTCTGATTGAAAATATATAAACAAATGGAATAACATTAAGGAGTATTTTAACACTCCTTCTTCTGGCATTTTGATCAGTTGATCATGCATGGCATCTGCCAGGTATTGGGAAAATTTGAAATTTGTAGTTGGAGGCTGACCTGGGAAAAATATGGATAGGAAGCCAGGAATAGATTCATCTACATGCTCATCGGTGAAATATCCTAAAATATAGGATAGCATGGTCACAATTTGTCTGGTTCTTTCTGAAAACATCGTAGCAGAGTATGGAGGATTGTTTTTAGGAGTTTCTATTGATGGAGGGGGGAAATTCTGAAAGATTTGAAACCTTTTAAGGAAGTCCAGCTTTAATTAAAGCTCAGTAAGGGTTTCAATGGAGAAAGGAACTCCCTCTAGTTGTGGTTGAATCTGTAACATTTGATTGATGGATTGAGCAGTGATGGTAAATAGGATTTCTTGGTTAGGGGTGACTATGGTTGTTTCATTGGGAAAATAGCTAATTTGGCACAATCTGATGAGTTCAGGGAACTGATAGCTTTTTGGAAATGTATACTTGGGCAAGTTAGAATTTGACAGATGAATATCATATGCCTTATCAACAAAATTATCATGGCTCCAACAATGGAGCTCCAAAAGGCTGCTATCAGTTAGAGTGTCATTTATTCTGAAGTCTTTATCAGCCAAAGGGGTGTGGTCGACATCTAACAGGGGTGGTTGAAGATGGTTTATAGTCTGGATGCTTTGGGAAGCCATTAATTTTTTCCAATTAATTAATAAAATGGATTATTTAATGGTTTCAGGTACTCATAATTACCTAGAAAATCATGAATTTGATCTGCAGAAGGTTCCAAGTAGCAACGGGCTTCAATCTTTGTCGAAAATAGCTTTCTGGTCTTTTCCATAACTCAATTTAGAATAATGGTATAGGGCGGAGTTTTATTAATTTTGAACTTTGGAATTTTATCTCTTGGCGTGGGTGGTTTATTATTTATCATGGTGGTTTTATCGCAATGCTTTGGAAGCGGTTTAGTGTTTTATCGCACGGCGAAGGATGGTTTGGCGGTTTGGGAGTGGGGGGGTGCGATAGAACATGGTAGCATTGTATGGTAGGGGAGCGGGTGGATAAAACCACCTATTTCTCACCCCCATTGGCATTTAAATGTAGTACAGTGGTGATTTGCGAAACAGATCGAGGAATGTTAGATCTGTCCAATGCTTGATCAGACGATAGGCGGAACTGCAGGTTTTTACAAATAAAGGTGGGGTCGAGTAAGTAGATAGGTGGAGGGTTTAAATGAAAAATGGGTTGGGGAGTTTATATGTGGATTTTTTAAAATGAAATTGGTTTCTGGAATATATTAAGCGGGGGGGTTAAGTAAAAAATAAAGTGGGGCCCGATAATATATTTGGCGCTTTACACTATGTAAAAGTCAGTTTTGTTTGTTTTATGAAAACATAACATTAGTCAAGTGGAAAAGGGGTTTTTAGCAAGGGAAAGGGAATTTTAGTAAGGGGAAGGGAATTTTCAAAGGGAAAAGGGGTTTTTTAGGAGGGGAAAGGGTTAGGATAAGGGGAAATGGTTTCCAAGAAAGGAAAAAGGGTTTTTTTAGGATAAGGGGAGATGTTAAAAATATATTAGTGATAAGAGATAACCCAAATGATGGTTTCCATAACTCTTGAAAAGTATCCTACCTACCCTTTATTTATCCTAACATTTTTTACTTCCTTTATTGGGTGCATTTGATCTTGCTAACCCTTTTATTTTCTTTTGATAAGAAAACTAACTTATTTCTAACCTTATATCTTCCAGTGGATCAGATTAAACTTAAGAGCTCATTTTATTCTCTACCTAACTACTGATCTGCCAAGATTAAATGGTTTGGTCATATCTTTATTCACTAACTATCATAGCATAAAATTTAAAGGAATAATTATCAAGATTAGACTGTATGATCATCATGAATTGAGGCATTTTTGGACAATCTACACACAATTTTAATTGCAAAAGCAAAGTAAACTAAGAGTAGTGGCATTTGAATGTGCAACACTTTCAGAATTTATTTTTGTTTCTTTTTTGTGGGGTTTACATTTTATATCTTTTATATCTTTCTTTCTTTTGGTTCTTTGATTATTCTTTTAGGACATACCCTCTTTTCATTTTTTAATATGGAAACCATTTGCAGAAAGCAAATCTATGTACAATATTACAAGACTTAACATAGTCAATTAAAAAGTATGATCCCTATTATTATAGGACCCTAAAAAATTCAACTCTCAGAGCATAAATAATGCCATGAAGGTCATATGACCAAGTAAAACTTGACTAAAAACCCATATTATTTAAAAGTGCATCTGCATCAACACCAGCTGCTCTGGTATTACAAATGAATGATCCAATATTTGCCTTGATTTTAAACTGGCCTTTCCTCTTTCCTGAAACAAAATGCAATTCATCCATATTTAACATTTGTCTTATGTATTCTAATGAGAAAATTCTCATAGGCACATATTTTTGAAGCTTGTATGGTGGAAGCTCGCAGCCATACACCCTAATCTCTGTGTAGTTCTTTCACAGATACCAATCACCTGTCTTTTCTTGTTCACTGAGGTGCATAATTCTCTTAATGTCTTCTCAAATTCTATGCTCTCATTAACTGGTAAGGAACTACCTGACTGGATGAATGAATAATTCTATGAATTCTAAGAAAGAAGTAGTTTTTGATGAAGCTCTCACCAATTATGTCCAGTGAATCACTTATTGATTCACTCCTTGTGTGTCCTGCTTGTTAAAGTGAATGGGAAACATACCTGCTTGCTAAAACAAAATCATATGAATAATCACAGAAGAATAAGTAAAGGCTCCTTGAGTGGTGAAATTCATGAATTATTCATGTATAACATCAGCCAAGAAATGGTTGCAATTGTACATAAAAAATGGTGATTTTTCAAGGCTGAGATAGATAAGAATCCTAGGATGGGTTCATCAATGGTTTCATCGTTGGGGTATCCTAACAGATAAGAAAGGAGGGAGATACAGTGCTTTGAAGCAATAGGAAAGATGGAGGATGGATATGGAGGATTTATCTTTGGTAAATATACATCCTCGGGTAGAAAGATTTCGAATATCTAAGCTCTTTGTGGGAAGGATAATGTGTGATAAAGATCATGAAGGAAGCATGGGAAAAATAGGATAAGGATTTAGAAGGAGGAATGAGAAGCATCTTATTATTGGTTTCATGAGATATGGTTATCAAAACGTTTCTATTCTGAGCCACCACTGACCTGGTTATAGGGTCATATTGCTTCTAACACCAGGCAATTAAATCTGGGAATGGGTGAGTTTGAGGGAATGTAAACAAAGGTAAAATGGACTCCCAAACCTAATAGGGTCTTATTTATCCAGGTGCTTCTATTTTAGCCACACGTGTAGCTCATAGAATTCAAATTCACTGTGACAATCAGTAATGTTAAAATAGGTATCGACTAGGGGTGTGAGGTCGAGGTTGATTTGTGGAGCTACAGGAATGTCTTCTGCAATAGCTTTGGCGGCTTTAGGAATGACCTCGGAAGCTGGATGAGTGACCTCAGATACAACCTCTGCAACACTGTCAACATTCGAGATTTATTCTGTCATACTTTTCTTACCTTTACCTTTCAGAGTGGTTTGTTTCTTTGTTTAGGCCTTAGGTGCCATGCTAGACTATAATAAAGTGGTATAGGGATTCACAACTTTTTTTTACATAAACAATGATAGGGTTTCGGGAAAATGAAGGGAAATTACAGATGATAATTCACTGTGAAACAGAAATGGAGGATGAATGTGAATTTAGGGTGGAAGTAAATTATTGAGTGGGAGACTGTGGGAAATTTTATAGACTGCAGTTCAGATTCAACGGTCATGGCTAAAAATCAAGTGAATTTACTGTGTAAGGGTATGATTAACGGGTAAATAGAGCAAATTTATTGGCCAAAGGAAATATTAATGGGTAAAATGAAGGATTTAGGGATAATGGATAAATGGCATGGAAGGATATGAGTGATGGATAGATGGACAATTATGGTGCGGGAAAACGATAGTGGAAGTGGAAAACCGAAGGTGGATTTTGAGGGGGGGTACCCTCTGGTTTCCGGTTTTAGGTGGAGGGGGTGCGAAGTCACCTGATGCTGCCACATCGTGAAAATGGGTGGCCATTGATGTAGAAATTTGAATAACTGATATATTATTCACCGAGATTCTCCTGATCACACACTATTTTAGCTTCATGCACAATACAGAATCTCTTCTACCATTGATCATTACATGCGGAAATAAAATCAATTGCATGTGCACATTAAAACCATAAACAATCACACATATGAACACAGTATTTCATGGGAAAGCTTAAAGCTGAAAACCCCCAACTATCTGTATATTATATGTCATATAGATCATGTAACAATCATTGTACAAAGCTCCTCACAAGCTCTCAGCACAACCTCCAATTGCTACACACTAATCAAGCTAGATCTAGCAAAACACATGCTCCAATCTCTGCCACCTGATAGCCAGCCTCTATTGCGTAATCAATGATGTAGGATGGCTCATTAAATAACTTGAACCACCTGGCTTGTATTGCGCAATCCTCATGGGCTTCTCCAATCACTAGTTGTTGCAAATATGCAACAGTATAGTCACAACTGATAGTTAACCTGCTCTTTCACCTATCTCTGCACTGGTCTCCACTGAAACTGTCCATGCACTGAAGTTAAATGATGTATTCTTTAGTTGATTAATGAGTTTATAATTAGTGAATTAATTAATAATTAATTCACACCACTCTTCACTAGTGTATTAATCGGTTAGACTAAATACAACTAGTTCAACTATGTTTAGATTAGTTAAACTGAACACAACTCCATTAACTCCTCAATCAACTCCACCAAACTCTCTCACATGAGTTCTAACTAAAGTATCCATGCAATAGCTCCACTTAACCCTCGGGAATAGCGTAATTCCTTCTGTCAGCTCCTGTGCCACATCTGTGCACTTAACTGAAGTGCTCCAAGAGAATAAGATAATGTTTATAGTCCAAATATTATTAAGAGCTAATAATATTCGACATATCTATTTTTAGACTGACAATCTAAAAATAGATTCCACCCAATATGTCTAAAAATAGAAGTCCATCTATTTTTTCCAAATTGACCAACCATCCACAAATAGCATCCTGCAACTCAGAATATGATCCATATGTCTCAAAATAGACTTTGCGCCAAAAATAGCCTGCGGGCCCACTTAGTGAAGGCGACTTCTTTCCACTAAGCTCATCATCTTGTTGCAATATCAACAATTGAAACCGGACTTCGGACCCCCCCCCCCCACCCCCCTTCACGTTAACAAGAAACAAGTGGAGGGAGTGCGAGTTCAATCTCCACCGTAGATTTGAGGGAAGCTCAATATCTACCGTCAGAATCTGCAAGCACTTTAACTTCCTTTGATTTGACCGCTTTTAATTTAGCGACTTTACAATAAAATCAATATGGCACATATAGATTAATTTAATTAATGAATATAAAAAACCCTTTTTCAAAGGTTCAAACATGCATAAATTAAACTTTACATTTTGAAATTCTGGTGCATTTAAATAGGCGGCCATTATCATTTTGATCACTAAAGCATTAACATTTTTATTTTATGCTTTCCTAACATTTTTTTTTGTTTCTTCCTTTTTTTAGAGCAAACTATCCTATCCTTTTTTCTCACATGGATGTAATAAAATATATTTTTCCTAACATTTTTTAAATTTTGTTTTCATCCATGTTCTAACTTAGCATTTTTTATTTTTATTTTTTAAACTACCATGCTAACTTATCAAAAATAAATAATGTTACAACACCATCAACATACATAACATTACCATCTTTAACCTTTTATTTTAGAAAAGCAGATCATTTACACTTAATGACAAGGGAGTCATTTCCAAAAGTGATATTCTTTTCTTTTTCTAATGCATTGTATGAAATGAGTTTATTTTTATCACCTGTCATATGTTTTGAACATCTGCTATAAATGTACCATTTATTTTATTCTCCTTCTGTAAATAAATCTATGCCACAACTTTCGGATTGTAAGTCCTTCTTTTTCCATACCTTAGAATTTGTTGATATTTTCTCCTTTGGTTGTAATTTACTCTTGTATTCATATTCCGCATGTCCAAAGTTGTTGAAAAATGAGAATTCAATTTCATCTTTAAGAGGAGAGAAATTTTTATAAGTATTCTTCTTGATTCTTGTCTCATTCCTTTGTTTTCCATCTTCTCTAGTCATGATGGTTTTGTATGCAACACATTGAGCAGTTTTGTGACCAAAATTTATGGCATGAGAAACATTGTACATTAAAGAAGAAATGTATGTGATCATATAACCTTCTAGTGTTGTTTACCTTTTGACTGATGCTTCTATTATTGTTCATCCTTGAATTAGAATGAACATGAATTACCTGTGAAGTGTCTTTTTTCTTCTGCTGAAGGTTGAGACTTTGCTTACTGGCTTTTGCTTCATTTAGATAACTTTTGGTTGTGGCTGAGTATTTTTCTATCTGTGATGATTCACCAATGTATCCAAGACCTGTCTTCATAAGAGGAGAGCGTTGAACCTTGATAATTTCATCTAAGGTTTTAGATCCTTTAGAAAATCTAAGATTTAGAGTTTTTATTTTCTCAAGTTCCTTTCTTAGACTTACTATTTCACATTCTAACTTCTCATTATGCTTCTCCTTTTCTATGAGTTGATTCTTTAGAGTATCTATGGCTACTTTGTTTTCCTCCAGGCATATTTTGAGTTCATTAATTTCTTCAAATAAATAATTTTCTTCTAAATCATCCATAAAATTATCTTTAAACTCATTAGTGCCTTTCTCAAATGCCATGAGTAATTTAAGATCTTGATCAAATTCTCATTCTTCACTATTTGACAAGCCATCACTATCTTCATGAGTATAATAACTTTAACTATTGTCGAATCATCTCCTATTACCTTTTGCAATCACCTTACCCTTGTCATGGTTATCTTTATGAGGACATTTAGCAACATAATGACCCACTCTACCACAAGCAAAACATTTGAAGGGAATCTTACCTTTGAACCTTCCGGTTCCAAGTTGAAGTTTCTTTACAAAATTTACCTCATCTTCTTCTTATAGATACCCTGATTATTATTTTTCTTCCTTTTCCTTTTCTTTTGCATTTTCTTTAAATGCGGCTTCTCTAACTTCTGACAGGCCTTCTTTTATCATATCAAAAGCAGTCAGGATCCCATGAAATTAAACAACAGTAAGATTCTGCAGATCCTGCTTTTCTTCAATGGCTGAAATTTTTGACTCAAATTTAGGAGTTATAGATATTAACATTTTCTCTACTAAAGTTGTGTCTTTTATGTCTTCACCCCTATTTCTCATACAATTTACAATCTCATATAGACGCAGAAAGAAACTAGCAATACTTTCATCATTATGCATTTTGAGATTTTCATATTGATTTCTAAGAGTTTGCATTTTAGAAATTTTTACCTTCGCATCACCTTCATAGCTTAGGATGATTTTATCCCATATTTCCTTTGTTGGATTTAACTGCATAACTTTGAAAATTTCTAATTCGATCAAGCTTCCCAATAATGCATTGACAAATTTCACATTGGTTTCATATGTCTTCTTTTTTTATGGATCTGTGGTAGCGTCGGTTGGATATTGGTAACCTCCTTCAAAAATTTCCCAAACATATGCTCCAAGAGACTGAATATAGGATCTTTTTATTGTCTTCTAGAATATTAGATTATTTTTGTTGAAGAGTGGTGGTCTGATAGATGTTAATCCGTCTTGATTTCTCATCTTGGTAGATCTTCCTTCAAGCAATCAAGCTTCTTCTAAAGGACCTGATCTGATTCCAATTGTTGGGAAAAATACTAAGAGGGGAGGGGGGTGAATCAGTATTAAAAACTCACACAGACTTTTACTTTTATTTACTGAATTCTATATGTAACTTTACTTAATCCAACTATTTTATGTACACGAATTTCATTCAGGAAACTAGCATATGCCCAGAGAACTTATAATTCAGATAAATCTTTAGTAACTTTACATAGATCAGTGCATTAACGATTCATCAGACATTTAGTAAGTGATAAACATGTGCAGTAAGAATAGAATAAACCATCACACATAAGAAACACACATGAACACCAGGATTTAAGGTGGAAACCCAATGTGGGAGAAAACCTCCATTGTTGTCATCTTTGTCTTCAACATTTATTATATAGAAAACTGCTTACAATCTTGTATTGGTGCATACTCATACCAACACTTAGGCACCCACCTGTAGAAGGTTTCAACCTTCACTTGTTCTCCAGTTGCTACTGGAAGGGAACCCTAACCCCCTGATCTCGTTTACCAGCCACTACAGGAAGGGAGATACAACCCCTTGATCTGATCACCAGCTCCTACTGGAAGGAATCTTCAACTTCCACACCGAAGGCTCCAACCCTCAGCACCACCGCGGATCACATTTCATAAATTTTCACATTGGATCCAAAATTTTTAACACATCAAATTTTGTAGATCAACTGAAGTAAACATTGACCCAAATCAAACAAAACAGTGAAATTATTGTAACCCGGCCAAATAACTGAACATAGAATATTGCATCATCACACAAAATAAACTGCAACCCTGACCATTTTTATCCCAAAATATATACACTACTATTTCTAAGGAAACTTGTATGCATACACGCTTTTATGTGGCGCAACTTGCATATATATCTCAATATACCAAAATTTAGAATTCTGACTCAGTCACAGAATTGATCAGAGATATTCTAAAATATTTTTTTAGCTTACAGAACTCTCATGTAGTTAGCAGCATAAAGCATTTTTCAATCAACCAATCATTGATCTTTAATCACAATCAACTAGCAGCATAATCAATACTCAAACAACCCAGGTCTATATGAAGACATCATTGACACGCAACATAAACATACCAAAACTAATCAGACATTTTCTTCAGCATTCTTCAACAAATACCCTGGTTTGCATACGTGCCTTCTTGAAGACTTATTTGCATATGAACGCACTTATCCTGAAACCAAATCATGTATAGATCTCAATATTTTTACCAAATATATACATGCCTCTGTAAAACCAAACCCACGTGTATATGCATCTTCCTCGTGTCAAACTCGCGTATATATCTGTAAATAATTTGAGACTGTGCAATACTTCATAACTTCAAACTTAGTCAAATCATACCCTTCACTACAGCAAACATGCGCCAGACCACAGATCTAAACAACTCATAAACAGATCATGTGAATACATAGTCATTTCAGGTCTGCAGATCTTGATTCATCATTGTATTCATGACTGCATCATTATATCAGATCTACCAATCAATTATAGCCCATACATGCAAATATACTTCAAATTGAAGTAATCATTCATTAACATTACTTATGCACACTTAGCACTTTGATTTTCGCCTCCTTATATAGTTTGAGCCTTAGCTAATATCATGAGCCAAAACTACACAAGTGTTGATGGTATTCTTGGATGGGATCAAATAATCATTACTGCGCTCAATATTGTGGGCTAATACCATGGTAAAGACCCCCTCGTATTATAAAATTAGTGCACTAGCACATATGCGACTTTGTTTCCTCGTACCCATGTGTATATGCAACTTTTCCTTCACTAACTCGCATATAGATCTTCAATTATTTTGTTCCATCACTTTGTCACCTTTGAACTCATCCAATTACCATATACTTGGTTTTTTACAAGTGAGTTGCCATCAAGGACAACACATGTATCATATTGCCAACAACTTATATTTTGGTAAAATGGTGAAGGGTCCCTCATAATCCAATATTTTTTAGGGATACCTACAACCTATCAAAAAAATTCAAGAATTTCTAAAAAGTCATATTATGAATTCTAAAAATAAAAACATAAAATAAAACATTGCAAAAACCTATAATAGTAATCTAGAAGGATATGCAAGAAATGACTTAATAGCATAATAATTTTACTTCGAATGTAGAAATTATGGTGTATATTTGCAACATCTCATGAATTTTTAATCAAAATCACAAGACACAAACTTACTCTATTTCTCTGTAGAAAGTAATTCACAATCAAAAACAAAAATTTAGACATGTAATAAGAAATAAAACACATGCACACAGTATTTTTCTTGGGGAAAGAAATATGCAAAATTACCCAATGTATGCTTACATTAATGATCAAGGTGGATATTGGTGGCCACCCACCTATTCCATTTGGACCCACACCATCAATTCTTTCAGTTTTTCAGTTTCAGCACAACTTACTATTCTTAGTATTCTTTCGGGTCATGAACTTTCGGATATGTTTTGAGGCCTTTATGATCCAAGTGGATATTGGTGGCCACCCACCTATTCCATTTGAACCCACACCATTGGTTCTTTTAGTTTTTTGGTTTCAGCACAACTTACTACTTTTAGCATTTTTTTGAGTCCTGAACTTCCGGAGCCATTTTGAGGCCCTACACGACATTTTTTGGGAAAATCGGGAGCACCATGGGTCCATGGATCGATGTTTCTCACTCAAAAGTTGTATTCCTCGGATATATATTTCTAACGAGGTATTGAGTGTGTCAAACGGAGATCATATGCCAAAGGTACATCCCCGAGACGATTGATGTACCAATTTACCCAAATTGGGCCCATAGTTTTTGCGCTTCATCTCCTAGGGTTAGGTTTTTCAATGTTTAGGGTTTTCTGTTGTTTCTCAACAATAGATAGGCCTTTGAGCCTCATTGTAACATAGTTCAAAGGCCTGTAGTCGCCACATCTCTTCTCAAAGATAAACTACTAGTGCCCTAGCTATTTTATTTCCATTATGTCTGTAAGCATATTTCTATTATTTGATATTAATGAAATGAAGTAGTATTTCCACTGCATCTCTATGTTCATTTATATTTCTATATTTTATTGTGTTCCTACATAAATCTTAATCATTACTATCAGAGCAGTCTACTCTTTCTCTGCTTTTCTTTGCATGTCCCCAATGAGGTCAGGGTATAAGGATTTAGGGCTCGATCTGGTTGAACCCTTGCAAGATCAACCTTGCAAACCCCAACGACCTCCCATGGCGAAAGAAAACAAAGACGAGGGAGCTGGAGATCCAATCAAAATATTGCTTGAGGAGGCCTTCGAGAAATAAATGAATGTGATGATGGATAAATTTTCTCATATCCTTCAATGGTTACCCACCTACGGCGCATCTACATCCAAAAACCACTCTAGAGGCACCAGTCCCTTCAAGGTATGGGTAAACTTTGACATTCTTGTATTTCAAGGCCAGATATATGCAGACATCATAGATAGATGGTTGAATTTTCTAGAAGGGTATTTCTCGGTCCATGATTTCTCTGACCGAGAAAATATTATTTTCACTCCTCAAAGCCACCCCCCATGTCAAAGATTGGTGGGAAACCTACTGTGAGTAAATGGACGAGAGGGAACCCTCTCTGTTCTCGACCACACCCACTTGGAATTCATTCCGAGATGGCATCAAGGAACAATATTACCCCGTGGGGAGCTATGAGGACAAGTACATCCAATGGACCATGCTATGGCAACAAAGGGATCAAGATGTGCACGAAATGACGAATTTGTTCCATACCCTGTGCACAAAGTTGGGTATTAAATATTCGGCGAGACATTTGGTGCTCAAATATCGTAGTTGTCTGCACAGACACATTCAGGAGGAAATGGAGTTCCTCAACATTACCTCACTTAGCACGGCATATTTCTTTGCCACCAAGATCGAGCATAAATTTAAGCAAAAGAAGTGAGATTTTGGGTCCTCGAATCTGAATCCAAGGAAATGCGCCTCTGAACCACAAAACAGGGGGCAGAGCCAAATCAAGGTGACTTGGAACAACACCACAAATCCAAAGAAGGACACGGGGAAGTGGTGTGAATTTATTAAAAACCCTACTCACAGCACAAATGAGTGTCGGGCCAAACAGTCGTTGGTGGCCGAACTAAAGGCACCCAAGTCAGATTCATGTTATGATCCTGAGCCAGAACCAGACAAGGGAGATAACAAAGGGAATAAAATCATTGATGCGGACCCCAATGACATTGTTGCCACCACCAAACTATAGAGGGAGGATCTTGAGGATCCAGAGGAGGGGGAGTGCCTCTTCCATTCACAGATGTGGGTGAATCGTTCTCCACTACAATTTCTTGTTGATAGTCGAAGCCAAAAGAACCTCATTTCAGCAGATTTCATGAAGCAGCTCGACCTACCGGCCATAGCACACTTGCAGTCGTATACCATCGAGTGGCTTCACCTAGGGAGAGATCTCCACGTCTGCTAGCAGTGTCGCCTTACGCACAGCATCAAGCCATTCATGAATGAGGTATTGTGTGATGTTGCTCCTCTTGATGTAGTTGATGTATTATTAGGCCAACCATACTTATGGTGGCGAAATTTTGTGTATGATTCTATGCCTCGTTCTGTTGTTATTACTTTGGGAAATAAATTGCGCAGGATACCAAAGGTAGTACTGCCTCCTACCATCTCGTTGACTATTGCAAAACAACGCAGTAAGATTGTTTCCTAAACTAGGAAATGTATATTCCTTACAACTCGCTCACAAAGAAAGAAGAATATTGTGGCCATAGCCTCTAAATAGGGCTCTCCTACATGGCTACAACAGATGGACAAAGTCATGGAGGAATACAAGGAAATTTTCTCCTCACCCACAAAGGTTCCTCTACACTATCATGACAAACACTCCATTGATCTGACCCCCGGCGCATCGACACCTAATGTTGCCATACCTCATGCGACTACACAGAAATAATCCACATATTTACTATTTGAGGCAACCAAATTTATTGAACGCATCCAACACGTCCGTCAGTAGGTCCATGACACCCTGGACAAATCCAACACCAAGTTCCAGCAGAATTTTCCTCTCATGGAGGAACTTAATGCAATGGGGATCATTGCTTCCTAAGGATGAAGGAATGATCCAAGTGGATATTGGTGGCCACCCACCTATTACATTTGGACTTTCACCATCAATTCTTTCAGTTTTTCAGTTTCAACACAACTTACTATTTTTAGCAGTTTTTTGGATCATGAACTTCCGAAGCCGTTTTGAGGCCCTAATGATCCAGGTGGATATTGGTGGCCACCCATCTATTCCATTTGAACCCCCACCATCGATTCTTTCAGTTTTTCATTTTCAACACAACTTACTATTTTTAGCAATTTTTCAGTTCCTGAACTTCTAGAGTTGTTTTGAGGCCCTAAATGGATTTTTTGGGAAAATGGGGAGCAACATGGATCCATGGATCAATTTTTCTTGCTCTAAAGTTGTATTCCTTAGATAGGTATTTCTAACGAGGTATTTAGCACGTCAAACAGATATTGTATGCCAAAGTTACGTCCCTGGGACGATCGATGTACTAATTTACCCAAACGAGGCCCATAGTTTTGGCGCTTCATCTCCTAGGGTTAGGTTTTTGAATGTTTATGGTTTTCCATTTTTTCTCAACAATAATTAGGCCTTCGAGCCTCATTTTAACACAGTTCATACGCCTATAGCCACCACATATCTTCTCATAGATAAGCTACCAGTGCCCTATCTAGTTTATTTCCATTATGTCTGTAAGCATATTTATGTTACTTGATATTAATGAAATGAAGTATTATTTCTGTTGCATCTATGTGTTCATGTCTATTTTTGTATTTTATTGTGTTCCTACATAAATCTGAATCAATTAATCTGATGAATAGAGATGTATTACAATTTCTTTGCTCAACTAAGCACAACCTGCAAGTGCATAACCTATCTCTCTACTCACTGAGAAGCTTTGACATAGAGTTAGTCAATTTCTACCTCTACTTGAGACCCTATTTCCTTGCACAATTCCTTGATAAATTAGGCCCCTATTATTTAGGAATTTCTCCAAAATGTATTGCGCAATTCCCAAGGTTTATCATAAGGTTGCATGCAACACTTGTACACTCCAAAATAGTCTACAATTGATGTTACATTTCCTTGTAATCTCCACCTAAACTGGGTAACTCGAATTATATGCATGCACTAGTTATTTTGGGTTTATTGATAAGTTAACTCTATGATCACTGAGTTTGAATAAAGTCCCACTACACAACTAACCTTCCACTAGTTCCTCCAATAATTGGAACTAGTTTAACTAAAAACAACTTTAGATAACTGAATTTGGTAGCTAAAAATTATCAATCGCACATGCTTAAATGAAATCCACCTCCTCCAACTCAAATTTACTGAGTAAACTAGGTGACACAAGACATGTCACACAGTTTCACTTCATCCAAGTTGTCTGTTGATGTGGAAATTCGAAGTTTCTCAATTTAATCAAGGAAAAATAAAATTGAGAAAGTTTTCTTGTGTTTTTCAACACTCCCTCTTAGCAAGAAAGGGATTGTCAACCACACCTATCCTGCACCTGTGGAACTCAAATTTCTCTCTTGACAAATATTTATCAAAATTTTAGCATCTTGCTCCTCTTTCAGAACGTACTGAAGCAACATTATCTGCCACTGCACACAGTCCCGTAAATGGTGATACAGGATATCTATATGCTTGGATTGATCATGAAAAACAAGATTCTAAGATAGCTTGATGCAACTTTGATTATCACAGTAGATCACAGTTGGATCCATCATCTGACCAAAAAATCCAACAAGTATCTTTATCATCCAGATCGCTTCACATGTTGCTTGACTTGCAGCCATGTATTCTGCTTCTGTTAAGTTAAGCGCCACATATCTTTGCTGATTTTTGTACCAAGAAGAAACTTTGGACCCAACACTGAAAATTCCACCTGATATATTCAATCGGTCTGATGGACTCCCCACCTAATGTGCATCTATCAAGCCACACAGTTTCACTCCCTATGTCCATTTGTACCATATTCCAAACTGGTTAATTCCTCTGAGGTACCATAAAACATTCTTAGTTGCCTTCAAAAATTATTTTGTTAGCCTAACCATAGCTTGGCTCAGTTGGTGGACTTCATAACACATATTTTGTCGTGTGTTCACAAGATACATGAGTGAACCCAGTAACTATCAATAAATGGTAGCATCCACTTCTTCACCTGAAGTGGCATCCTCCTTCCTCCAGTTGGTCATTGGAGGTGTCTCCATGGGTTTGTAACTTTCTATGCGGAACTTTTTTAGTATCTCATTTTCACACTTTCCTTGAGAGAAAAATAGTTTCCCATCACCTTACCATACCTCCAACCTAAGGAAGTAGTGCATGAGACCCATGTCTTTCATTTCAACCTCCCTTGCAAGGTCCTCCTTGCAAGACCTGATGAGCTTCTCATCACTAGTTAAAATAAAATCATCAACATATAATAAAATAATAAGCAATTTACCTTCTACCAAGATGTTATAGAGGTTTTCATCAGCTTCACTTTTATCGAATCCCAAATCAATGAGATAGCTATTGATATTTTTGTACCAAGCACAGGGTACATGTTTGAGATCGTACAACACTCTCTTAAGTCTGAACACATGTGACTCCAAATCTAATGTCTCAAAGACTTTTGGTTGCTCAATGTACACCTCCTCATTAATAACTCCATTGAGGAATGATGTTTTTATATCCATTTGGTGGATCTTCCACCCCATTTGCATAGCCAATGAAATAATTGATCTAATGGATGACTAACTTGCTACAGGAGAAGAGTTCTCCTCATAGTCAATTCCCTCAACTTGAGAGTACCCCTTAGCCACAAATTTGGCCTTGTACTTCTCTATGATTTCATCTACTGCATAATTTACCTTGAAGATCCATCTTGAAACAATAGCTGATTTATCTGTTAGTCTTAGGACCACTTCCCAAACATTGTTATTTACAACGGATTTGTATTCCCCCACAATTTCATCAACCCATAAAATTTTCTCTATTACTTCCTCGAAACAGGATGGCTCAGTCTCTACAAGCTAATTCATTAGATCCATGTAGCCAATGTACCATCAGGTGACCTTCTCTACTTATGTTGATTTGAAGGAGCTCCCACATTCTCCCTCGTATCTTGCACAAGTATCTCAACTTCCCTGGTCCTTTTTCTTCCTTCTCTGGATGGTTTTTCTTGATTGGTTGTCTCCACTCTCTACTCCTCAATTTTTGGTTGCTCCACAACTTCTTGAGGTTACTCCTTTGGAGCTAAAATCACCTCTTCATGGGATCTGAAGCTCCCTCTCAAGAGAGCATTGCATTGATTTCTCCTCATCAAATTTTACATCCCTTCGAACAACTCATTATGAGGGATGGCAAGTACACATAGTATTTGTGTGGATTTTCTATGTAACCCACAAATACCCCAAAATCTGAGGTCGACTCAAGATTCTTCCTTGATTACTTGGAGACAGGACAGTAAACAGAGGCTCCAAAAATCCCTAAGTGTGACACATTCGGCTTCCTCCATGAGGAAGCCTCCTCCGGTGTATTCATGCCTAGAATCTGATGAAAACTCTAGTTCTTCAAATAGAGTGTTTTATTGCATGCCTCAACCCACAAGGGAAAAGGTAGGCCTTGTTCATGCGACATCTCCCTCACTACTCCCACAATGCTATGGTTCTTTCTCTTATCCACCCACTCTGTTGTGGGTTGTCGGGCATTGTCAACTCTTGTCGAATGCCTTCTTTCACGCAGAAATTTTTAAATTCATTCAACATGTACTCACCTCAGTTATTTCTCTTGATAGCATTCACATTTTTGTCAGTTTATTTCTCAACTAGTGCCTTGAATTCTACAAATTTGGAGAATGTTTCATCTTTATTTTGCATGAATAAGATCCAACATTTTTGTGAGAAGTCATCAATAAAAATGATAAGATATTTGTGTCTAGCAGTGGAGGTTGTTGAGAAAGGTCCACAAACATCGGAGTGGATCATTTCAAGGACTACATGTGCTTTTCTATCCCAATCATGGAAATTGGATTTTTGTACTTCCCTAAGGTGCATCCTTTGCATACATCATGCTTCTCAAGTGCTCCTTTTGGGAGGCTTGTGGTTATTTGTAGTATAATCTTCAAGGCACCATCATGCAAATGGAAAATTATTTGTGGAAAAGTTCACCGACATTGCGGCTCTACACTTTCTCCACCTTACTGCTTAATGCAGCATAATATTACACATCTAGCTTATACATGATTTTCACATGAACCCCGATCTGCTTCACCTATCCAATGGCTATGTGTCTTGGGAATGTATTTCCTTTATTAAAGATCACATCATGACCATAGTCTTCCAAAACTACAACAAAGATGAGATTTTTCTTTAGGCCCAGAATGAACATAACATTCTTTAGCCTGATGGGGGAGCCAAACTCCCTCTGAAAGGTGATTGTACCAATCCCGGTCACATTTACCTTTCGTCTGTTGAAAAGTGTAACTAGTTTAGGTCTTCATAATGACTTGTAATTATGATTTTATGTAAATAAATAAGACAAAGAATAATAAATGTATTATGTTACTTGCTTCATTGGTTTCATGAGCAAGAAGTTTTATTACAGGTCAAAAGACTTCTTCTTGATGTCTTTTACGATTTTTCATCTTTTCAAAAATGTAATTAAGATTCATGTATATGAAGCCACGTTACACATGTAAAATACATGTCATTCATGTAAAAATTTTACTCCAAGACATTGTCACTATACCTCTTGAAGTCAAACAATAGATGGACAATACTCTCCTTATGGAGAAGTCGACTTACCTCCATAATCATGTCAGCCTAGATAGCAAAGATGAGTCACTATATAAAGGGTGACTCGGCATCCTTGTTTCATCAAGCATCTCGATCATTTCTGCAATACATAATTTGGATCTCATTGTGAAGGTGTCAAGGGCTATACAACGAAGAAGAAGGTTTCAATCAAGTGTGTAAAGGTCTTCATAAGTTCGTATTAAGTCTTTCACTTTACCCATGTAATCTCAGAGAAGGTCAAAGATGATTTTAGGACTTCTTCAGTTCAGTCGAGGGCTATAATATAGTACATAAGAGTGTTCGAAGGAGACCGAGGAAAGGAGGAATTTGGACACTGAGAAAGAAGAGTTTTGGTAGCTGAAAGGACTATGTCAAGGGTCGCAAAATAAGATACCAATACTCTCTTAGTGATAGTGTTGGACAGTGCGAGAAATAAGGATGAAAGTGTGAAGGTCGAGGAGAGCAAGAGATAGTGACAAATGTCTTGGCGGAAAACTTGTGTCAAGTGTATTTGTCAAGGATCTAGATATTTGTCAATTAAAGCATATATAAGAATATATTTGTGGGCTTTCCCCTCAAAAGGAGGGGTTTTGGCCCTGGCTTGCAGCCTACATATTGTGTCATTATTCTTATTGGTTTGGTAATTTTTTGATGTATTGATTATCGTAATAACAACAATCAAAGAGAAAGAAGCTAAAGTATAACACAAGTAGTTATCAAGTAAGAGAATTGAATTAAACATTTCCATACTAAACTCTCAACATGGAATCAAAGCTAAGTTCATTCAAAGGCAACATGGAGGTATGTTGTACTATACAACAACCCTCCCTTTTTCTTAATTTTAGAATAAAATTCATTTAGAAATAGGGTCCCTTTTTCTTTTTATAGAAATAAAAGAATTAGAAATAAAGATTCATTGTTTTGGTCATCAAGAATACCGCAATCCATCTTAATAAAGGTTTCAAGAAGATTTGGAATCTCTTATTCTCTTCCAAGGAAGTATCAATCATAAAATATGGTGGTCTTTTTTCAGCCCTTTCTGGTAATTTCAAGAAGAAGATATTTGGGTAATTAATAGTGGTGCTTCAAGACACGTCACTAGCCACTCAAAACAATTGAAAATTCTACCAAAAGGAAAATCCAATTATTATTTGGAACTTGGATACAACAACATATATCCCATAAAAGGCATTGAATCTACATCAATCAAGCTTGAAGATGGAATCAATATCGACCTCAAAAATATTCTAGTTTTTCTAGGTTTTCATAAGAAATTGTCATCAATTTCAAGTTTAGAAGACAAAGGAGATAGAGTAGCTTTCATTTATGGAAAGATTGTTTTTTGGGGAAAAGACTCAAATATAAATCAATCCAAAGTTATTGACATTCCAGAAGGAAGTCTCTACAGATTGTTATCCCCTTTAACCCAAGCTCTACTTCACATTGAAATCAATCCCTGTGGACTATGGTATCGAATATTTTGTCATCTCCCTAAGCTCCATTGTAGATGGAATACCAAATCTTAAAGAATACCATGAAGGTGTCTGCAAAGGATGTGAATGTTGAACCCTTAGTTAAACTGAGAGGGGGGGGGTGAATCAGTTTAACACATTCATGGACTTTTAAAACTTTTCATTAAACCTTATTTACACCTTCATTTCATGTCCAACTTAATATGTGAGTAATCTTAGAATGTGAGCAGTAAGTATTAATATAATATAATAGTAGACTTAATATGAGAGCAGTAGGTATTAAGCAGATGATATAAATCAAATCAACACATAAACATCATGCACAGAGACACCAGATATAAGTGGAAACCCATAAAGGGAGAAAACCACATCTTATTATTGTTGTGATGAAAAGGCAAGCTCCAACTCCCTCTCACCACTATTTTTTTGCAGGCACCAACCTACAGGAGGCTCCAACCTCAATTATGCAAGTTACAACTTGCAAGGAAGCACCAACTCCCTTCAATTTTCTGCAGGCACCAACCTACAAGAGGCTCCAACCTCAGTCAGCTACCACTGACAGCTATCAAGCTGCAACTTGATAGGGAAGCGCCAACTTCCTCAATTTATCAAACTGAATGTTTGTTGATTTTCCTCAGGTATCAGCTCTGTTCTGTAGCATCTCTTTCTGCTCTTCTTTTCTTAATCTTCTCTACCTCACTCTTCTATACTCTGCATTCTCTATATTTTCTCTCTCTAACCTCCTTTTTCATATCAAGATGATATTATTTATAAGGATTTTCTTGTGAATGTTAGCATTCCTCAATGAATTTGGAATGGACAGCCATGCCTCTTCGCTTTCTGCCTTTTCATTTCTTTCACTCGCTCATTCAGAGAATATAAAAACATGCATTAATTTCAATATTACAGTGGGAGCTTTGTTTTTCCTCCGGAGACTTGCCAATGCATCACAACAATATAAATCAATTAAAATATTTACACTCAATTACAATGAAAATTCCAGCTCACTCATTCAGCCTCTTGGCTAGCTGCGCATTTGTCTTTTCTTTGACTATGTTTGTCCCTTTCTTTCCTCTGTATGCCTTTCTGTTTATGGCTACTGCGTAACTTATGTATTTATGTAACAGCTAACATTAAATCTGGGCAAATTCCAACCCTTTACACAGCAAGTGTCTTGTTGATGTGGTGAGTTCCGAAGCAGAACATATACACACCACGGCCTTGTTTTATGGCCTGATGCGATTGCACCTATCGCATACGTATTATATTAATAATCACCCTTCCACCTTAAGCCAAGGCCCGTGGGTCCATTATAATAAGTCACATTATGTATTGGCCACTTTATATTTATATATTGCGATCAAATGTTGTAAAACCTCAAATAGGCCTTTGGTCTTATATAAGGATCCAATCCACAATAAATCGAATCACAGACTCTAATATATGAAAGGATTGGGCCCACAATGATCATTTGAATCTAATTTTTGTTTCTCCAATGCGATATGATCATTCCGATTGCGATTCATCGCAATCACAATCTTTAATATATTGCTCTGATGCCCTTATCCTTCTCCGATGCGATTGATCACTGTTGCGATTTCTCCGATTGTGATTGATCACTGTTGCGATTTCTCTGATAGCGATTAATCATTGTTGCGATTTCTTCGATTGCGATTAATCACAATTGCAATTTTCATGTGAATGTACCGATGTCTCAATGCTCCAATGCTCCGATTCCGATTATTCACTATTATGATGAAACTTCAAATATATATCAGTCGTGGTTTATAAACCCATCGGGTCCGGTCTTCAATCGCAATCGCAAGCCTTTTAATATATTGCTCCGATGCTCTGCTTTTGTCTGATGAGATTGACACCTTTGCAATTGATTGCAATTGCATCCTTCAATGGTATGTTCCGACACATATCAATTATGTTTTATAAACCCATCGGGTCTGGGCTTCCAATCCCAATTGCAACTTTTTGTTGCATGTTCCGATGCTCTTATAATCTCCGATGCGATTAGACTGATCCGATGCGATTATTCCAGACTTCAAATATTTTTGAATCATGATTCATACACCCATCGGGTCCGGAACTCAATCGCAATAACAATCGCAACTTTCTGCTATTTACATATTCCGCTTCACAGTTTTTCTCCGATGCGATTGGGAAAGGGTCCCACCATATAAGGTACTTTGGTTTTGAAAATAAAGCGCTCCATATCATTTAATATTATGCTTTGAACCTTTGTGCATAAGGCACAATATATGTAATGCACTGCATATATACTCCTGCGTGGGTAATGATTCCCGGAATGAGATTTGTATATATATACTTTGCTACTTTGGGTTATATGATTCCCAGAATTTGTTTGAGTATCCTTCCGCCTGGGGTAATGATTCTCGGAATAAGGTTTGTATATGTAATGATTCCCGGAATGAGATTTGTATATATATACTTTGCTACTTTGGGTTATATGATTCCCAGAATTTGTTTGAGTATCCTTCCGCCTGGGGTAATGATTCTTGGAATAAGGTTTGTATATATATATATATATATATATATATACTTGCCACTTGGGGTAAGAAATTCCCGGAATTGGGTTTATGTATCATCCATCTGGGATAGCGATTCTCGGAATTTTTTGCTCTACCTCTGCCTCTGCCTCTGATAACCTGTTGTGATAATGGCTCTACCTCTACCTTTGCCTCTGATATAATGGCTCTGCCTCTATATTCACTGCCTTTTCCTCTGCCTTAGCTGCTACTGCTGCTCGACCTCTACCTCTGCCTTCATTGTACATATTACCTGTTGTTGTTATTTTCCTATCTTTGCATCTGTTGCCTTCTTTGTCTGTCTCTGTCTTTGCTACATCCATTCCCATCAATGACAATATTTCCAACAGTCTCCCCCTTTGGCATTGATGGCAATACACTTTCTCTGTGGCAATACATTTTCTCTGTTTGCCTGCTCTTCCTCCTGTTGCTTGCTCTTCCTCCCCCTTTGACATGAATGGCAAGGGGTTCGAATTCTTAGTGTAGCTTCTATTCTTTGATCCTGTGATTTTATCCTTTTTCAATATTTCGTGCATTTTCTCTCGCTGGAATTTTTTGATTTTGTACGCTGCTGCTTCAACTAGTGGATTAGATTTACATCGGGTTCACTACTCTTCCGTGTTCGGTTCATGTCGGGTTCACCACTCACTCCGATACCAACCCTTTTATGTTGAATGTATTCTTGTTGTAATCCTTTTGATCCTGAGGACCTGTTTTCATGCTTCCCTTGCTAGTTGATCTCCCCCTGAGAATGATATGTTTGTTTCTGTTCTCCCCTTGAAACTGTTCTTTCTCTTCATATTAGAGAGTAGCATCTACAGATACTACCCCTAGTCTATCTCTCAAATATTCAAATGGTTCTCTGGCAAGTGGTTTAGTAAATATATATGTTGTCTATTCTTTTTTTGGTACATACTCCAGTTTTACTATCTTCTAAGTCACTTGTTCTCGGAGAAAATGATATTTAATTGGGATATGTTTAGTTTTTAAGTGAAGCACAGGATTTTTAGATATACTTATAGCACTTGTATTATCACATTTGATTGAGATAGGTTCATCAATGCTTACCTTCATGTCTTGGAGGGTTTGCTTCATCCACATGACTTGTGTGCAACATGTTGTTGCTGCTATATATTCTGCTTCGGCTGTAGACAGAGAGATAGATGTTTGTTTCTTGCTTAACCATGCCACGAGACTTTCTCCTAAATATAATGCACCTCCACTTGTACTTTTCCTGTCATCCACACAGTTGGCCCAATCTGCATCTGTGTATGCTGTCAAAGTGAAGCTTTTTCCTTTAGGATACCAAAGTCCATATTGTGTTGTTCCTTGTAGATATCTAAATATTCTTTTGACTGCGAGAAGGTGGTTTTTTTTAGGTGCTGCTTGATATCTAGCCACTAGTCCTACTGCTAACATGATGTCTGGTCTTGATGCTGTCAGATACAACAGACTTCCCATCATGGATCGGTAGAGTTTTTGATCTATATCTGCAGACCCATCATCAGCACACAACTTGCATCCTGTGATCATGGGAGTTGACACAGGTTTGCAGTCCTCCATTTTGAACTTTTTCAACATTTATTTCAAGTATTTTTCCTATGAGATGAATGTTCCTGTGTTATTTTGCTGAATCTGAAGTCCTAAGTAGAAACTGAGTTCTCCAATCATGGACATTTCAAACTCTGTTTTCATCTCATCAGCAAACCCTTGTGCTAGTTCTTCTTTGTTGCTTCCAAACATAATGTCATCAACATATACCACAACAATCAGGAGTTCATTTTCATGGGCTTTTATGTATAGATTTTTGTCTACTCCGCCTCTCTTAAAGCCTTTTTTTTTCAAATATTTATCCAGTCTTGAGTACCAAGCACGAGGAGCCTGTTTCAGTCCATATAGAGCCTTCTTCAGTCTGCACACATAGTCTTCTTTGTCTGTCAATGAGAAGCCTTTTGGTTGTTCCATATAGACTTCTTCTTCTAATTATCCATTCAGAAATGCAGATTCTACATCCATTTGATATACTTTGAAGTTTTGGTAGCAAGAAAAGGCCAGAAACATTTTGATGGCTTCCATTCTAGCTACAGGGGCAAATGTTTCATCATAATCAAGTCCTTTGATTTTTTAATATCCTTTGCAGACCAGTCTGGCTTTATTCCTGATCACTTGTCCTTGCTCATTCATTTTGTTTTTGAATACCCATTTTGAGCCTATGACATTTTTCTCAATAGGTCTAGGAACTAATTCCCAGGTATTATTTTTCTCAATTTGGTCCAATTCTTCATTCATAGCATTTACCCAAGACTTGTCCTTGCTGGCATATTCAATTTTCTTTGGCTCTATTTGTGACAACATGGCTATGTATACCTCTTCAGTTTGTTCTGTTAGCTGCCTTCTTGTTTGGACCCCTACTTTCTTGTCTCCAATGACCTGATCTTCAGGATGGTTCTTCTGAGTATATCTTGAGGGAGCTTTAGAACTAAGCTCTGTATCTAATTTTGTCTTGCTTGTTTCCTCGTCATCTTGGTTTTCTTCTTCATGGTAGTTTGATGGACTGCAGCAGTCTGTATCTCTTGTATTGTTTGGAAGTTCTTCATCAAATCTCACATCAATGCTTTCTACTATTTTTCGAAGAGTCTTGTTGTAGCACTTGTACCCTTTACTTTTGGATGCATATCCTAGAAATATCCTTTCATCTGCTCTTGCATGAAATTTTCCAAGATTTTCATCATTATTATTTATGTAACACTTGCTTCCAAAAATTCTGAAATGTTTGATTGAAGCTGGCTTTCCATGCCATATTTCATAGGGATTCTTGTCACTACCTAGCCTTAAGTGAGCTTTATTAAGGATATGCACTGCTGTGTGTACCGCTTCTGCCCAGAAGGTTTGAGGAATATTATTCTCTTGCATCATGGCTCTGGAAATTTGTTGAACAGATATGTTTTGTCTCTCTGTTACTCCATTCTGCTGAGGTGTCCCTGCAATAGTAAATTGTTGTTTTATGCCATGTTCATTGCATAGATTAGCAAAGTCATAATCTGTGAATTCACCTCCTCTGTCTCATCTGATGCATTTCAGCTTGCATCCTGTTTGATTTTCTGCTAAAGCTTTGAATATTTTGAATTTTTCCAGAGCTTCCGATTTATTCTTGAGAAATGCAACCCATGTCATTTTGGAGAAATCATCTATTATCAGCATGAAGTAGGTTTCTCCACTTGGTGTTTTAGTTCTTGCAGGTCCGCACAGGTCCATGTGCACAAGTTGTAGAGGTCTTCTTGTTGATAACTCATCTTTGGCCTTGAAGGATGTGCGAGTCTTTTTTCCTAATTGACATGATTTGCATATGGTATTAGAAGGCCTATTTATTTCTGGCATGTCTTTGATAGCTTTCTTCTTGCTTAGTCTGATTATGTGATCGAAGCTGAGATGTCCCAACCTTTTATGCCATAACCATGACTCTTCTAGTTTGCTAAGATGACATGTTTCATCTTCCTCTTTCACAATGTAAACATTACTCTCTGTTCGAACTCCTTTGAGCAGAGTCTTACCTGTGGTGCTTGATCTGACTTCACAATCTTGTGCTCTAAAAAGAACTTCACAGCCTTTGTCACACATCTGACTGACACTTAGTAAATTTGCTTTCAACCCATCTACAAATAGTACATCTTGGGCCTTTCCTCTGCCATTTTCTATGCTGACTGAGCCTTTTCCCTTGATTTTACCTTATTTATCATTGCCAAAAGTAACATTGCCAGATTTCTTTTCATCAAGAGTTATAAACTTGCTTCTGTCTCCAGTCATGTGTTTTGAGCAGCCACTATCCAAATACCACTAGCTTTTCAGATCTTGAGCAGTTAGAGCCAAGTCACATTTATTCACCTTCTTTATCCACTAGAGGCACCCTTTTGTTTGGTATCTTTTGTGAGGTGATGAATTACATTTTCTTAGAGGACATTTGGAAGGTATATGTCCAACTTGATTTCATACACAACATTTGATCATAATTTTTGTAGAATTATGAGTATGAATAGAATTTCTTTGATTCACAAACTTCCTTGAGGTGTTAAACATCAATATTTGTCCATACTTTCTACACTCAATGATTTTATGACCAAATTCCTTACAATAAAAGCAGTAACCATAGAAACTATTTGCATACCTGATGTAAGGTTGTCTCTTCCATTTGTTTGCTTGAGGCAGTCTCTTCAAGGTTTGCATATTTTGCTGGTTTGAATTACTCCTCCTTGGATGACAATATGCAGCAATGTGTCCCAGCTTGTGGCAAGCATAACAAGTGGCATTCTTCATAGGAGGGAAGAATATCCTTTGATGGTTTCCAAATTTTACATACTGAGGGGTCTTAGTATTTATTACATTCTTTGCTACTAGTGGTTTCTTCTGATCTTTGTCTTCCTTATTACAGGTTTCTTCTTTTGTAGGAATTGTTTGAGCTGCTTCATCATTCTTCTTTTCTTTTACAAAAATAATCTCTCTGTCAACCTTTTCTTTCCCTTTACTTGATTCTCCTTCATAGCCTATTCCAGTCTTTATCATAGGGGATCTTTGAGCAACCAGAATTTCATTCAACTTGCTAGAGCTTGTTGTTTGATAAGAGTTTATAACCACTTTCCTTTGAGCATTTTCTAATTTCTTCCTGAGACATATTACTTCTTCTTCCAACTTTTCCTGTTCCTGAGTTTTTTCTTTAATTTGCTTAAGTAACATGTCCTCTATATTCTTAGCTTCTTCAAGTTCTATCTTTAGCTGCATAAGGACTTCTGAATTCTGTTCTTCTCGTACATACTTGAGAGGAGAATGTCCTTTTTTTTTCTTCATTTCATCTTGAGTTTATCAATCTCTTCTAGAGAACTTCTTAGCTCCCCCTCAAGGTCGACTTCACCTTCTTCTTCTTCATATTCTAGCAGGAGACCTTCAAGTTCTTCTATAGCCATTAATAAAAATTCAAAGGTTCCATCTTCACTTGAGATTTCATCTGGATCTTCAGATGTATTGTTGTCTTGTTGAGCATAGAAGGATTTTCTGCTGAACTTCTTTCCTTTCTGCCAGTTCTTTGATGTATTTTTCTCTGATTCTTGAGCCTGATTTTTTACTTTCTTGTGAGGACACTTAGCAGCATAGTGTCCAACTCTTCCACAGTTAAAGCATTTCAAAGGAAGTTTACCTTTGTATTTACCTGAACCTCTATCCAGTTTCTTGACAAAATTTGCCTCTTCTTGATCCGAGCAAGAGCATATTTCTTCCTCTTCTTCTTTCTTCTTTTCTGTTTTAAAGTTTCCTCCCTTGTACTTGGCTTCTTCTGTGGGAGCTTCATCCCATAGGCTGTTAGATTTCCAAGTAGCTGGTTCATGGTCAAGGTCTCCCAATCGGTTGTTTCTTCTATTGTAGACACCTTGGGATTAAACCTAGATGGAAGAGATATTAGAATATTTTGCACAATTATAATTTCTGGCATGGTTTCTCCAAGAGCTTTCATATTGTTAACAATTTCTACAACTTTTAGGAAGAAACTATCAATGTCTTCATCATCATTCATTTTTAAGTTCTCAAACTGGGCTCTATAGACTTGAAGTTTAGCAGTCTTTACTTTCTTGTCTCCTTCATGGATGTTCTCCAGAGTATCCCACATCTCTTTGGTAGTGTCTTTGTGCATTACTTTGATAAACTCTGCTTCACACAATCCATTCAAGATGGCATTCATGGCTTTTGCGTTAGCTACAAAATCTTGTTTGGATTCTTTCTCTGAGTCAGTTACCTTTGGGGCATATCCTAATTCCACGGCACCCCAAACTTCTATTCCTAGAGACATTATGTATGACCTCATCCTAATTTTCCAGAAGGCATAATTTGCACCTGTAAAGAAAGGGGATTTATTGGTTGAGCATCCTTCTTTACTAGCCATCCTAAGAACCTAGAATCTCCTTTCAGTTGTTAAACTGGTACAAAGGAACCCGCTCTGATACCAATTGTTGAAACCTTAGTTAAACTGAGAGAGGGCGGGGGGTGAATCATTTTAACACATTCATGGACTTTTAAAATTTTTCATTAAACCTTATTTACACCTTCATTTCATGTCCAACTTAATATGTGAGTAATCTTAGAATGTGAGGAGTAAGTATTAATACAATATAATAGTAGACTTAATATGAGAGCAGCAGGTATTAAGCAGATGATATAAATCAAATCAACACATAAACATCATGCACGGAGACACCAGATATAAGTGGAAACCCATAAAGGGAGAAAACCACATCTTATTATTGTTTTGATGCAAAGGCAAACTCCAACTCCCTCTCACCACTGTTTTTCTGCAGGTACCAACCTACAGGAGGCTCCAACCTCAATTCTGCAAGTTACAACTTGCAAGGAAGCACCAACTCCCTTCAATTTTATGCAGGCACCAACCTAGAGGAGGCTCCAACCTCAATCAGCTACCACTGACAGCTATCAAGCTGCAACTTGATAGGGAAGCTCCAACTTCCTCAATTTATCAAACTGAATGTTTGTTGATTTTCCTCAGGTATCAGCTCTGTTCTGTAGCATCTCTTTCTTCTCTTCTTTTCTTAATCTTCTCTGCCTCACTCTTCTATACTCTACATTCTCTATATTTTCTCTCTCTAACCTCTTTTTTCATATCAAGATGATATTATTTATAAGGATTTTCTTGTGGCTGTTAGCATTCCTCAATGAATTTGGAATGGATAGCCATGCCTCTTCGCTTTCTTCCTTTTCATTTCTTTCACTCGCTCATTCAGAGAATATAACAACATGCATTAATTTCAATATTACAGTGGGAGCTTTGTTTTTCCTCTGGAGACTTGCCAATTCATCACAACAATATAAATCAATTAAAATATTTACACTCAATTACAATGAAAATTCCAGCTCACTCATTCAACCTCTTGCCTAGCTGCGCATTTTTCTTTTCTTTGACTGTGTTTGTCCCTTTCTTTCCTCTGTATGCCTTTCTGTTTATGGCTACTGTGTAACTCATGTATTTATGTAACAGCTGACATTAAATTTGGGCAATTTCCAACCCTTTACACATCAAGTGTCTTGTTGATGTGGTGAGTTCCGCAGCGAAACATATATACACCACGGCCTTGTTTTATGGCTCGATGCGATTGCACCTATCGCATACGTATTATATTAATAATCGCCCTTCCACCTTAAGCCAATGCCTGTGGGTCCATTATAATAAGTCACATTATGTATTGGCCGCTTTATATTTATATATTGCGATCAAATGTTGTAAAACCTCAGATAGGCCTTTGGTCTTATATAACGATCCAATCCACAATAAATCGAATCACAAACTCTAATATATGAAAGGATCGGGCCCCACAGCGATCATTTGAATCTAATTTTTGTTTCTCCGATGCGATATGATCATTCCGATTACGATTCATCACAATCGCAATCTTTAATATATTGCTCCGATGCTCTGCTCCTTCTCCGATGCGATTTATCACTGTTGCGATTTCTCCAATTGCGATTGATCACTGTTGCAATTTCTCCGATTTCGATTGATCACTGTTGCGATTTCTCCAATTGCGATTAATCACAATCGCAATTTTCATGTGAATGTACCGATGTCTCAATGCTCCAATGCTCCGATTCCGATTATTCACTGTTATGAATAAACTTCAAATATATATCAGTCGTGGTTTATAAACCCATCGGGTGCGGTCTTCAATCGCAATCGCAAGTCTTTTAATATATTTCTCCGATGCTCTGCTTTTGTATGATGAGATTGACACCTTCGCGATTGATCGCAATCACATCCTTCAATGGTATGTTCCGACACATATCAATTATGTTTTATAAACCCATCGAGTCCGGGGTTCCAATCGTAATCGCAACTCTTTGTTGCATGTTCCGATGCTCTTGTAATATCCGATGCGATTAGACTGATCCGATGCGATTATGCCAGACTTCAAATACGTTTGAATCATGATTCATACACCCATCGGGTCCAGAACTCAATCGCAATCGCAACTTTCTGTTGTTTACATATTCCGCTTCACAGTTTTTCTCCGATGCGATTGGGAAAGGGTCCCACCATATAAGGTACTTTGGTTCTGATAATAAAGCACTCCATATCATTTAATATTATGCTTTGAACCTTTGTGCATAAGGCGCAATATATGTAATGCGTTGCATATATACTCCTGCGTGGGTAATGATTCCCGGAATGAGATTTGTATATATATACTTTGCTGCTTTGGGTTATACGTTTCCCAGAATTTTTTTGAGTATCCTTCTACCTGGGGTAATGATTCTTGGAATAAGGTTTGTATATATATATATATATATATATATATATATATATATATATATATATATATATATATATATATATACTTTCCGCTTGGGGTAAGCGATTCCCGGAATTGGGTTTATGTATCCTCCATCTGGGGTAGCGATTCTCAGAATTTTCTGCTCTGCCTCTGCCTCTGCCTCTGCCTCTGCCTCTGATATAACGGCTCTACCTCTATATTCGTTACCTCTACCTCTGCCTAAGCTGCTATTTCTACTCGACCTCTGCCTCTGCCTTCGTTGTACATATTACCTGCTATTGTTATTTGCCTATCTTTGCATCTTCTACCTTATTTTTCTGTCTCTGTCTTTGTTGCCTCCATTACCATCAATGACAATATTTCCAACAGTGAGTTAGGCAAGAATTTCAAGAGACCATTCGGAAGCAGTGCTTCACAGTCAAAAGATACCTTGGATCTCATCCACTTTGATGTATGTGGTCCTATGACTCCAAAATATCTTGGAGGAAAACTATACTATTTCACATTTATAGATGATCATTCAATAAAGACCTGGGCTTATCTATTAAAAACCAAGGATGAAGTTCTCACAAAATTTCAAGAATTCAAAGTTGAAGTTGAAAATCTTACAGAAAGAAATATTAAAGTTCTAAGACCTGGTAATGGAGGATAATATACATCTAAGGAGATCATAGAATTCTGTAAGGAATTAGGGATTAAGAGGGAGCTTATAGTTCCATACAATCCCGATCAAAATGGTGTTGTAGAAAGAAAGAATAGATCCATTGAAGAAAGTGTAAAAGAAATGATTCATGATCAAGGTCTGCCAAAGTTTCTATGGGGAGAAGCAACTAAAATTGTAGTCTATATTCAAAATATATGTCACCATGGATCTCTATAATAAAACTCTGGAATAAGTATTCATGGGAAATAAGCCATTTTTAGATCATCTCTAAATATTTTGGTGTCATGTATATATCCATATACCAAAGAGAAAAATAAATAAGTTGGATCCCTCAGGGATGAAAGGAATCTTTGTTGGATATAAAAACTCATCAAAAGCATATGGAATCTACATAAAGGATGGCCATCACATAGAATTTATCCATGATATAATATTTGATGAGAGTGTAGAGTTCAAGAAATCTAAATATATTTCCATAGATTATGATGATGAAGATATTCCGATATTTGAAGAAGAAGTGAACTAAGAAGTAGAGGAATCTAACCATGAATAAGGTCCCAGTTAACCCATTCAACCAATGGTCATACCTAAAACAAGAAAAGGACCTAATTGGATGAAGTCCACACTACTTGATGCAAAAGGTCATGGAGCAGCGAAGGGGACATTTAGAGAAAGTAAGAAACCCAAGAAATACTTTTGGTATGTTGAATACATGACAAAACTTATAGAAGTGGAACCATCCACTTTTGAAGAGGTTGTACAGAATCCTGAATGGAAAAGTGCCATGAATGAATAATATAATCAATCTATCATGAAGAATGGTGTATGGGAGATCATACCTAGGCTCGAAGACAAATCTATGGTTACTTCCAAGTGGATCTAAAAAATCAAGCATGCTATTGATGGAAGTATAAATAATTATAAAGAAATATTTGTGGCCAGAATTTTCTCTCAACTTGAAAGAATTGATTATGAAGAAAAAATTTCTCCTACCACAAGATATACAATGATTTGATCACTAATTTCTCTGGCTACTTCAATGGGATGCAAGATCCATCAAATGGATGTCAAGATTGTGTTTGAATGGTACAATTGATGAAGAAGTCTACATATAAAAACCCGTGGGATTTGAATTCAAGGATAGAAACGCATATGTGTGCAGGTTAAAGAAAGCACTATATGGTCTCAAGCAGGCACCAAGGGCGTGGTATGCTAGGATGGATGCATATATTCAAAGGATAGGCTTCAAGAAAATTTCTACTGACTCAAATTTATATATCAAAGTGGAAAAGGGTGAGATGGTAATTATTCTTCTATATGTAGATGATCTTCTTGTTAAAGATATAGAAGGTCGAATTAAAGAATGCAAGAATCAACTACTAGCAGAATTTGATATGAAGTATCTTGGATTAATGCATTACTATTTGGGACTAGAAATTTGGCAAGGATCTCATGAACGTTGGAAATAATGAGAGGGGGGGTGAATCAGTATTCCTTTCAATTAGTATTATTTATAATCTTTCATAGTATTAGTTAATATTCAATTATTATCAGTGTTTGTACAATGATAGCAGTAAACAAAAGGAACACAACTGCACATATTTTTTAAGGTGTAAATCCTCTCCGAGACAAAAACCACTTGAATTATTTTCTAATAATTATTTAATATTCAACTTCAATTGAAAATAAAGCTCCAAATTCCTAGAATCTAGAAAATAATTCTTCTCCAACTCTCACTGGATGGACGCTCCAATGCCCGAGATTCTTCACTAGTCAACTAAACTAATTCCCAAACACCCAATGAGCTAAAACTCACCCTAGAACCACCCTACCACCCTGAATGTTTCACAGGCTTGAACCTGTTGGTGACTTCGTGCACCAGCCTAGCACCACCCTACCACCCTATAGAAGAATGGACTCCTGTACCAGGGAAAATGGTCCACTTTAAAATGATATAGAATGATGTAGAAGAATAATACACATTATACCATAACCCCAACTATGACACAACCACCTAATGATGATCCTAGACCTCCTGACACTACCTCTTCAACTCTTGGCAGATAGAAACTTGTACAATTTTTACAATGATACATTTACGATGACTTGGTACAATGATACCTTTATAATGATTGTATGCAGTGCTGCCCACTTGAAGACTTCATGTGGTGAACTTCTTGTTGTTGTTCAGCACCTTGATTGCTTCTCTTCTCATGCTACCCTCTATTTCATCTTGCTTTGCTTTGTTTCCCTAGAAATTATCGTCCTTTGCAACCCTTGACAACACATGATCTAGCTTTTTATTGACTTCTATGACCTTGATATTGAATCTGGTGTATCTCTGTTATTTCAGATCCCCAATATGTGATTTTTGGTTCTATAGTATTCCTTTGAGTCTTCTTTCCAATGCCATGGTGTGACCCAATTTTGATTCTTCAAGAGATAGTTATGCCCAATCTCTCACAATGACCTAATTATAGATAGGTTCATTAGAGCAAACTTGTACAGTGTGCTACGTGTCACTATTTCTTCATTCCGCTTTGAACTTGATAAAGAAAAAACTATAATTTTTGAACTATCTGCCACTTTTTATAGAATTCCAATCTGATACTTAGAGAAATAGTTATGATGATTTTCCCAAGGTCACTTCTTTGAGATGAAGTTCAGGAGCCTGCAAAAAGGCTGACTTCCACAGATCATATCTTCGAAAATATTACGTACCTTGATCTGAAATTATTACAACTGCTTCCTTAGGATTTTGGCTTTGTCTCATAATAATTTCACCTTCTGAACCTTCATAGAAAAAAAGTTAGAGTGAAAATCCCACGATGACCTCTTTCAGGTAGCGAAATCCCTACATGAGGAGGATATGAGGATCACAATTTATATAAATGCTTAGGTTGATAGGGTCTTCAACAAGTGAACGTGGGAGGGATTTTAGGAGCTTAAAAATTATTAATTATTGACTTTGTAATGACCCATGCCACAACCCCATGGGGTTTTAGCCCACTAACTGGGGTTACAAACTTCAAACGTGAATATTTCTCAAACTTTGAAGAATTACATGGTGTGCCATATATCAACGAAAACATCTTTACAAGTAGAAACCATCAAAAATATTCTTGACCTAGAATATAGTAATTTGGTAGGTAAAAATTGCCATGCAAGATCGGGGTAGCCCCTAATGTTTCTTGGGTTGACATCAATGACAACCACTGATCAACAATCTCCCCCTTTGGCATTAATGGCAACACAAGTACTCCCCCTACGATCATGACACCTCTTCCTACAACATTCTCTCCCCCTTTGACATCAATGGCAAAGATTAACTCCCCCTAACACACAACCATCCTCTGGACCTGTACACACTTCGACTCCCCCTGACAGACAACCATACTGCAGACCTGTACACACTTCCACTCCCCCTTTATATTCTGAATAAGGAAAATCTAATGAGAACTTGGGAGAATCCCAAGCTTTTGGCGAATATATTCAAATGCTTCACGAGTACCCATTAGGGGAATTTTGAGGTCTAAAATGGGCCTCCTAAGGAAATAATAAAATAATAGCTAAACCAATAGAATAATATTTATGAATTTGAAATTCACTTTTTGCACCACAATCCATGTAGCCATAGTTAAATTCAATTCAAAATTTGTACCAAAATAAAATTAATAAAAAATTGTATTGATGTGACTATAAATAAGAATGAGTTTTTCAAGAAAAACTCATTATCATTGAACAACTAATGCATTGTCCTTTGTACTTAAATAGCTTAAAATAAAATATAAATATAAATTTATAAATTCTTAATTATATTATATGCTATTAATTGAAATTTATATTATTTAAATTGTATAATAACATGTTATTAATATACTATATAAAAATAATATAATATAATATAATAAATGTATATGGATATGCATTGTTTCTTTCAACAAATATGAAATGACAATAATATATTTTTATTCAAAAGGTGTGAAATAACATTTATTATTAGTACTTTACTTTGACTTTAAAAGTACTTAGAGCACTACCATGGTTAACCATGAGTTTTTATCCATCATTTGTTGGGTATGTGTTATATTCTTTCCACGACTAGCTTTATGAATTGTACGTTGCACCGGGCGCAGCAGGGGGGTCACAGGAGGGGTGGCAGCCCCCCCTGTCAGGGTCCAGGGTAGCGCCCTGGCAAAAAAAAAATTGGTGTGCGGACCCACCCATGTTTTGTGCATGAGTTTGCACATGGTTTTTGGGGAACGATGGTTTTCAGCCCCTGGTATTTTGTAGATCCGGTCAAGGGAACTACGGTTATGTTCTAATCCAAGGTTAATGGATTGGGGTTTATGTATGCTTCAATGTATATATATGTGTTGTAACACTACAAGGAATATAATGAAAAATCAAGTTGGTCGTCCCAATTTTGGATCTAGGGGAAAATCTTTGTGTTTATCTGTTTTATGTTTTATGCTCTCGCTATTGTTTATTTTCTGTTATAATATTTGTGTGTAGATAATTTATGTTCAGGGTTAAAACCTACATTTGGTATCACAATTGTTTCAGCTTCAAGGGGACAACTTTGTTGTTGAGGGTTTTTGGCTCGGGCCTGAGGTAGACCCTATTCAGTGGGAGATTTGTGGGATCGATTCTTGCGGTGAAAGAAGATGGCGAGCAGCGGAAAGATAGAGATCGAGAAATTTAATGGTCAGAGTTTTGAGTTGTGGAATCTCAATATGGAGGATCTGCTGGTGGATAAAGATCAGTGGATCATGGTAGATCCAGGTACTAAACCAATGGCAATGTCAGATGAAGACTGGAAGAAACTGGATCGGAAGGCTAAGAGCACAATACGGTTGTGTGTCCCAGATTCAGTATTTTTGAATGTATCTAGGGAAGCTACGGCAAAGAATTTGTGGGAAAAACTTGGGACTTTGTACCAATATAAGTCTCTGGTGAATAAGTTGTTCCTACGGAAAAAGCTATATAACCTGAGGATGAAGGATCGAGACTTGGTGACAGAGCATATGAATGCCTTCAATACTGTGGTAAGTTAGCTGTTATCTGTTGATATTAAAATCTCAAATGAAGATAAGTGCATTAGTTTGTTGTGTTCTTTACCAGACTTGTGGTATAGTCTGGTTATTGCAATAGGTAGCAATACAACTACCTTGAATTTTGATGACATTGTCTCAGCCATGCTGTCGGAGGAAATGAGACGGAGAAATATGGAGGGTCAAAATGGAGATGCCTTATCTGTACGAGGAAGGTCCCAAAATAGAAACAAGAATAAAGTTTCAAGTGGGAGATCTAAATCTCCTGGAAATTTTGTAAAGGTATGTTGGAAATGCGGAAATGAAGGGCACTACAAAAAGGACTACAGATCTAAAGCTCCTGAGAAAGGAAAGGGATCTGATGATGCTCCTTCTATAGAGGCAAAAACCACCTCAGATGAAGGTGGGGATGTGTATTTGGCTTCTTCTTCAAATACACATGTAGATCATGAGTCATGGTTGATTGACTCAGGTGCATCCTTTCACTTCACTCCCCATAGGGATTGGTTCTGCGAGTATGAGAAATATGATGGTGGTGATGTCTTCCTAGGGGATGATAGGAAGGCCAGAATCATCGGACGTGGAAAGGTAAAGTTGAAGCTGCAAGGTGGAAGGATTATAACACTTCCTGGTGTTCTTCATATTCCTGCATTGGCCAAAAATATGATTTTTGTAAGCAAGATGGATGATGCAGGTGTAAAAAACAATGTTCAAGAAAGATTCCTGCAAGATGGTTCGGGGAGCACTGGTATTAATGCGAGGAGTTTGGACTGGAACTTTATACAAGCTACAAGGTAGCACTGTTATTGATGGGTGTAATAAATTTGTGGTTCCTGAAAGTGGAGCAGAAAGCCTAGCTGTCTCTGGAGAAAAGACCATGCTATGGCATCAAAGGCTTGTACATATTGGAGAGAAGGGCCTTATGATACTGCATAGAAATGATATGGTAGAAGGTATGTCTAATTTCTCTCTGGATTTCGATTTCTGTGAACATTGTGTATATGGGAAGCAGAATCGAGTGAGTTTTCGTTCTGGTGCTAAGAGGGCGAACAAGATATTAGAACTTGTTCACAGTGATGTGTTTGGACCTGTGTCAGTTCCATCACTGGGAAAGTCTGTGTACTATGTTTCATTCATATATGACTTCTCAAGGAATACATGGATATATTTCTTGAGGAAGAAATCTGAAGTATTTGACAAATTTAAAGAATTTAAGGCTCTGGTGGAAAACCAGACAAAGAAGAAGATAAAGGCGCTAAGGACAGATAATGGTGGGGAGTTCTGCAAGAAGGAATTTGAAGAGTTCTGTAATAAGTGTGGTATAGCACGGCAGAAGACTATTCCATACACACCTCAGCAAAACGGAGTTGCAGAAAGAATGAACAGAATTCTGATGGAAAAGGCAAGAAGCATGCTCAGTGGTACCAGGTTAGGACAAGAATTATGGGCAGAGGCAGTGGAGACTGCATGTTACTTAGTTAAAAAATCACCTTCATCAACGTTGGAGGATAAGACTCCACATGAGGTATGGAGTGGTAATAGCCCTCTCTTTCACATCTAAGGGTATTTGGATGTGATGCATATGTACATGTTCCAAAGGAGAAAAGGACCAAGTTGGATAATAAATCTGAAAGGTGCATCTTTATTGGGTATAAGTATGCTTTAAAAGGTTACGATCTTTGGAACCCGGAAACAAGGAAGGTTGTGTATAGCCGAGATGTGGTGTTTAGAGAGGTAAAAGATGTTGTCAAACATGAAATCATACCAAAGGAACCTAAGAATATAGAGTTTGAGCTAAAGGAGGATGAATCAAACTCTACAACAGAAGAAGATTCAGAAGAGGAAGAGCAACAAACCCCAGCTTTGAAGATCAGTTCGGGAAAGAAGGAAACCAGAAAGATATATTCCATCTTCTTTCTATTCAGGTTTTACCTTAACTATAACTGATGATGATCCCAGAACTTCTAGGGAGGCAGTAGATTCAGAGGATGGAAAAATATGGAAGGAGGCCATGGTTGATGAAATGGCATCCTTGCATAAAAATGAGGCATGGGATCTGGTGGATTTTTCGGCTAGAAGGAAGGCCATCGGGAGAAAATGGGTGTTTAAGAAGAAGATGAATGTGGAAGGCAAGGTGGAGAAATACAAAGCTCAGTTGGTAGAAAAAGGTTATTCCCAAGTGCCAGGAATTGATTTTGGTGATATTTTTTCTCTGTTGCCAGTTACTTCTATTAGATTACTTTTATACATTTGTTTTCGGGGAAAAACACCCTAGATGTTTGTTGGGTCAAAAACTCCACAGATCAGGGCATGCTATTCAGAAGGACTCACACACAACCATACTTAAATGCTAAAAACTAGATAACAATGATAGTAGAACTCACCCGTAGTCCTACGTTCGATGTAGATCTTGCGGGGTCCAAACCCCCAGCAACCCTTCTTCCTCTTCAACCTAGAAAACAAGAAAGAACATGCATAGAAACCTAGTTGTACAACATATATTTCTCCTAAACGTTAGTGTAATCCATGTGAAACATTATAAAAACAATAATAAATGCTTAATAATCAATCTTTTTACATATGCAAATAGACATTAACACATAAGTTCAGGAACAAGATGGTTCTTCATTATTGCGAATAGCATGTACAGAAATACAAAGTGGAGAGATCACTTGAATCCTTCCACGATCTTCGAACAGACCGTCGTCCAGATCTGTCCCTCCCTTGCCTAGCTAAGATACTTTCAAGACTTGTGCACTCGAGATGATATATAAATGGATGAACATCTCCAGGAAACAAGGTTTTCCTGTAAAAATCTGGGAAAGTGCAGGAGGCACGGGAATTCAAACTTGAATTGGGATTCCAACAGAGTATAATATCTATAAAATTTCTCTCTCCCTTAGGCCATACACATGAGGGGCTTTTATACTCCCTCAAAGTAGTTTCAATCAGTTGGAAACAGTTGGCCACGTACTGGGGTGGTTGAACTGCTGGAGTAACCATCAACCCAGCCTAAAAATAGGGAATTTTTATATATTTTTTAATGATTTTAATTGCATACACAGAAAATTACATGTGGACTCGTGTATACACGCGGAAAAGTCTGGGCATACCCGCGTATGGGATTTTTAACACTGTTTTTTATGAATTTTGTTCAAGTCTGTGGGAATGGGTGCCCAAGGCCATAAACACAATCATGAATCACATGAGGGTGAAAATGATGCTATAACACTGTTGTTGCTGCATTTGATTTTGAGATAGAAAAGATGGATGTGAAAACAGCATTTATTCACGGGGATCTAGAAGAGGATATCTACATGAAGCAACCTGAAGGCTTTACGGTGAAGGGTAAGAAAGAACCAGTATGCAGGTTGAAGAAGTCTCTGTATGGGTTAAAACAATCACCAAGGATGTGGTATCAGAAATTTGATACCTATCTATGGGAACTTGGCTTCACCGGAAGCAAGGAGGATCACTGTGTTTATTTTAAATTAATTGGTGACCGTGTTATTTATTTGGTCTTGTATGTGGATGATATGTTGTTGATTGGAAATGACAAAGAAATTATCCAAGATTTGAAGACCCAACTGTTCTCCAAATTTGACATGAAGGATCTAGGTGCTGCAAATTATATTTTGGGCATGGAAATTAAGAGAGATCGGGCAAAGAGGAAGCTCTGGTTAAACCAGAGGAAGTATGTCGAGACTATATTGCAAAGGTTCAATATGCAGGATAGTAAACCGGTGAAAGTTCCTATTCCTGTAGGTGTAAAGCTGTCTGCTGAACAGTGTCCCAAGACACAAGAAGAAGAGGAGTATATGTCCCGTGTTCCATATGCAAGTGTAGTGGGTAGCCTGATGTATGCAATGGTCTGTACTAGACCAGACATTGCACATGCAGTGGGAGTATTGAGCAGGTTTATGTCAAACCCAGGGAAGGAGCATTGGACAGTAGTGAAGCGGGTTTTCAGATATTTACGTGGCACTAGTGATTATGGCTTGTGCTACCAGGGAAGACCAGGATTGGAAAGAATGTTGGACATTTGTGGTTTTTTTGATGCAGATTGGGCTGGAGATATGGACCAAAGAAGATCTACAAGTGGGTATGTGTTTGGCCTATTTGGAGGCGCAGTCAGTTGGATGAGTAAAAGACAGTCTGTAGTGGCTCTTTCAACTACAGAGGCAGAATACATAGCAGCCACTCATGCAAGCAAGGAAGCAGTTTGGTTGCAGAGATTGTGTTCAAGTATGGGGTTGGTACAAAAAGCTATAAGGATAGACTGTGATAGCCAAAGTGCAATTTTCTTGGCTAAGAACCCTGCTTATCATTCAAATACAAAGCACATTGATGTTCAATATCACTTTGTTAGATATATGGTTGAGGCTAAAAGGGTGTTGCTGGTAAAGGTGGACACTTTGAAGAATGTTGCAGATGCATTGACGAAGTCTGTGAGCACTCAGAAGTTCTCTTGGTGTAGAGAAACAATGGGTGTTGAAGAATTGGCCCAATTACTAAGCGCTCCTGTGGCCCCCTGTGGAAAGAAAACAACAAGTGGGAGAATGTTGGGTAGGTGTTATATTCTTTCCACGACTAGCTACACGCATTGTATGTTGTGCCGGGCGCAGCAGGGGGGTCACAGGGGGGGCGACAACCCCCCCTGTCAGGGTCCGGGGTAGCGCCCCGGAAAAAAAAAATTGGTGTGTAGACGCACTCATAGGTGGACCCACCCATGTTTTGTGCATGAGTTTTCACATGGTTTTTGGGGTACGATGGTTTTCGGCCCCTGGTATTTTGTAGATCCGGTCAAGGGAACTACGGTTATGTTCTAATCTAGGGTTAATGGATTGGGGTTTATGTATGCTTCAGCATGTATATATATGTGTTGTAACACTAAAATGAATATAATGAAAAATCAAGCTGGTTGTCCCGATTTTGGATCTAGGAGAAAATCTCTGTGTTTATCTATTTTATGTTTTATTCTCTCGCAATTGTTTATTTTCTGTTATAATATTCATGTGTAGATAATTTATGTTCAGGGTTAAAACCTACATCATTGAGAATGTGACAAGTAAGTACCTTTAACTCAAACAATTCCACCTCAACCATTAGGGATGATGTCATCCCCTAAAATGTGATTGGTTCTCATAAAGTGAATTTTGATTGTATATTTTCTTTAGGAGGCCCATTTTAGACCTAAAAACTCCCCTAATGTCTTACGATCATCAATGTTTCCTGCCCAATATGCATTTGTAAAGGCTTGAATAATGAGATTGTTACCCTTCGGATACCACAAGCCATATTTTTTTGTTCCCTTTAGATATCAAAAAATTCTTTTGACAACAATAATATGTGATTCTTTTGATGCTGCTTGGAATCTTGCTACTTGTCCAACTGTTTGCATAACATCTGGCCTGGAGGTTGTCACATATATAAGACTACCAATCGTAGATATGTACAACCTCTGATCCACATCCTTAGATGAGTCGCCTATGCTCAATTTTCAACCTGTTACCATCGGAGTAAGGATGGGTTTGCAATCTTCCATTTTGAATTTCTTGAGCATTTCCTTGATGTACTTGGCTTTATATATAAATATTCATTTCTCTTGCTGAGATATTTGAAGCCCTAAGAAGTATGCCAGCTCACCAAGTAAAGACATCTCGAACTCACTTTGCATATTTGTAGCAAAGTTCTTACTTTGTCGATCATCATTTCTACCAAATATTATATCATCCTCTTTAACTATTAGACATGCTTTAGTTGCTTCATCCAGAACATATATGTCGTTTGGAGCTCGACTTGTTGTAGCCACAATTTCACCATACCTGCCTATCCTGATTTCACATTTTGTGGATTTGAATAGTATTGTATGTCCTTGATCACACATTTGTCCAACATTGAGCAGATTTTGATTCATGTTTTCAACCAATAGAACATTCTTGGCTAGAGAATCTTTTCTTCTGAGAGTGACGGTACCTGATCCTATAACATTTGAAGATCCATCATTTCCAAAGGACATGGTTCCATCCTTCTTCTCTTTTAGATATAAAAATTTCTTTCTATCTCCAATCATATGCGTTGAGCAACCACTACCAACATACCACACATCTTTTTTATTTTGAGCCTTGAGAGCGAGAGAACAATTATCAGTCTTCTTCTTCTTTCATGTTCGTTCGTTATGTGGCTTCGAAGCTTATTTTGGAGGATTTTCAAGTCTATAGTCTCTGGCTATGTGTCCAAAGTTTCAACATTTGTAACATTCAATATTATTTATTAAATGTTCAAATATATTGATGTTTCATTGAGCCCTGGGAGGTTCATATTTGACAGATATCCTAGAATTTTGTTGGTTCCTAGGGTACGTGCAACATTCTACAGCTATGACCAAATTTTCCACATGAATAACAATAGCCATAAAAAATATGTTGGTACCTGGATAAAAAACTTCGTTGAGGAATTGTCTTCCAAGGTTGTTCTTGTGAATCTTATCCAATGAAGTCTACATGTGTGTCAGATATCATAGGTTCATTGTATTTTTTTTTAGAAGGTCCTACATCTTCTTCTTTGTAATCGAGGCTAATTATGTCGTTGTAATATCGTTGATTGTTGATGAGTTCTTCCAATTCCCTAGAGTCGTTGGCATATTTTTGGACATTTTTTTCTCTTCTTCACTTCCTTACGCAGTGAAACTACTTCGACTTCTAATGCTTCCCTTTCTTGGTTGCTCTCTTCCAACTTCTTTTGAAGTGACTCTTCAATACATTTGTGTTCTTCAACTTCAATTTTGAGACCTTGAACGTGTTCTTCAAGAGTATTGGAACGGATCTTCTCAGCCTTGAACTCTTTTATAAGCTTGATTGCCTCCTTAGAAAATTCTTCTATGGTCAACCCTTATTCTTTGTTGTTTTATACCTCTTGTTTAATGTGCTTGGCCATAAAAAATACTCTCTCATTGGCTTCTTCTTCACTGTCATTGTCTTCATTGGATGATGAGTTATCTTCTTTAGAGAGAAAGTTCCTTTTGAATCCCTTTTTTTTTTTTTGCTTGTTGAATTTCTTAAAGCCTTTTTTTCTTTTGAGTTTCCATCACTTATGTTCGGACATTTTGCTATGAAATTCCCAACCTCACCACAACCAAAAACATATCAATGGAATTTTACCCTTTAATTTTCCCTTGCCAATTTTTAGTTTTCTCATAAAGTAAGCATATTCTCCATCTAAAAGACCTTCTTCATCATTTTCATTTTCTTCACACTTGCAGGTGCAGGTTTGTGCCTTTGAAGGTTGTTTCTCCTTATTGGTTTTCTTAGACGCGGCGAACGCATTTTCTAGAAGCGAAGTACCCTCTGTTAGCCACCTATAAAAATTTTCATATCAAATGGTGGCTAAATCATTTTTGAAGCCTTCAAGAAAGAAGTTTTATTGCAAAATTGTTAATTCTTGAAGTCTTATGAAGAAATCTTATTCTTTGATTAATCTTCACTGTTGTTTCCCTTTTAGTTCTGAAAATCTGTTGTTTTCATGAAGAAAAGACTGCTGCAAAAACCTCCATTTTCCCCTCTTTTCACCCCTCCTTTCACTTCAAAATTAACCTCCATTTTATCCCCTTTTTTCCCATAAAATTCCTCTATTTTCCATTATTTCCCTTCTGCCCTTCATAAAACCCCTTTATAAGGTTAAAAAATCCTTTTTTACCTTATCCAAAACCCTCAAAATACTTCGAAAATCCTTGAGAAATCATAAAAATCATCCTTTTGCATTACAGGCCTAAGCCCCTTTAGGCTAAGCCCTAAACCACTTCCCCACCATATACCCAAACGCTAGAACCAAGCACTAAGTCGAAAGCGCTTATTGCATCAAGGCATTTTCGATGAGCACAAGTCTTTTGTTTCATAAAACCTCAATTGCTGATGAGCCCCTTTGTTATAACTCCCGATCCCTTTGCCTCCTTATAAAACCCTACAGCCCTGCAATCGGGCGCTAAAACTCATAAATGAACTCTTCCCTGATGCAATTTTCCTTTGTAAATCCATAAAAACCCATTTTTCTATGTTATAAAGGAAACCCGCCGGTTAATTCATTAAACCATTCTCAACTGTTGATCTGAAATAATCAAACAATCTGCGCTTATCGCATCGGAAACTTTCGATGGGCGCATGTCTTTTGTCACATAAAAGTTCCGATGTCGATTGGCCCTTTTGTATATAAACCCTAGTCCTTTCATCTTTTTCATATATCCAAAGGCCCCGCAATCAAGTGCTTTAACGTATAAATAAACCCTCCCCGATACATTTTTTCCTTTGTATTTCATATAAAAACCCATTTTTCACATTATAATGTGACCCGCCATTCATTGGTTTAAGCCATTCCTCCACTGTTAATCTTGAGCCAATCAAACAGCCAGCGCAATCTCGCATCAGAGATTTCATTGGGTGCGTTCCAATATTTTATTTCCCCCTCCCAATTGGCGATCTCCCAATGGGTTCTCCGACATTGATCCAGCCCTCAAATCAACGGTCCACATCTAATCGCATCAGCACCCTTTCTGTTTTGCCCCATCCGATTGCATCTGGGCCGTCCATGTATCAAGATCTGACAGTCTAGATTGAAGCCCTCAACCTTTGTTAAAAATCATAAACCTGTTGTATAAAGTTTGAGATGAAATCTCCGTCGTTGATCTCTGTAGATCAACGGCCCACATTGACCCTTTCTCCGCCTCATATATTATTTCATTAGCCCCAAATATCGATCTTGACCGTCCATATTGAAGATCAACGGCCCAGATTCATCGCGATAGGCCCAACTCCTTTGGGTCCTACCCGTCCTAGATTTGATCTCAGCCATTCGTTTCCTAATCTAATGGCTCAGATTAAAACCGCTTTATGCTGCTGCCACCTCTTTCTGTCCTTGCATCGTATCAATATCGCGCTCTCTCACAGCCACCCGATCTAAGACCCTAGATCTGACGGCTGACACGCAGTTTCGCATAGATTTAAGCCTGAACAATAATTTTTCAAATTCACGCAATATAGGTGGTTTTGGAATGCCACGTGTCAGGCTCTAATGCATATCGCATTCGAAAAGTGAAAACCACCCTTCCTCTATTTTCTTTCGTGAAACCCGTGGTTTTCTCGTCTGAAACCGCTTTCCCCATTTTCTATTGAGTTTCTTCGTGTTCACTCCCCGCCGTTAATCTCTGCAGATCAACAGCTCACATTCAATCTGGCCATTACATTATCGCCCTCCGCCATCTTCCAAGGGAATTCATAGATCGACCTCTGCCATTGATCTCCTTGGGCTAATCTGATCCAATGACCTAGGATCGTTCGGAAACCCCGAATTTCCTTCCAACGCATATTTTCTCCACCAAAGGTTTTAAACCTATTTCCTTTGTATTTTCCACCGTTTCATTATAATATGAACCATTCTCTTTATATGTCCATGATTTATCTCGACCGTCGATCAACACAAATCAACGGCCTGGACTTAATCCTCTGCACCGTTCACTCAACCACCTCCTATCTGACCCCTACAAAGAAATCTCCGCCGTACGATGTTTTCATCCAGTGGCCGCGACCTAACCACAGCCTCTGAAGAAGCTAAACAAAAAATACGCAATATTTTCTTAATATTTCTTTGTTTTTGTAGGTTTTAAAGGTTTTTCAAATGTTTTAAAGGAAAATTGAAGGCCGAGGGTGACGACCCTCCAGGCCTTTATTTTTCAAAGAATAATATTCCACAGGGTTCAACACCACATTTTGTCCGTGACTTATGAGCACTGATGCGATAAGAGCCCTTGTGGCACCTTCACATCAACAAGACACAGTAAATTCAATCAAGCAAAGAGTATCAGTATTAAACGACCCAGTCACAGCAGAGATGAAGAATTTAAGATGGTTTACACAGTTTGGGTGGATTACGGCTAAAATTGACAATTAAAAGCCTAATCCACTAAATTAAACACAGTTAAAAGAATAGAAGATAGGAAATTAGGCCTAATTATTCCTAACACACAGATCAGAAGCAAATTAGTCTATTTTAGGTCAAAACAAAAATATCTACGAGACCGAGAAAGCTTCCACTGCCACATCATAGGCTAATTGAATCCTCTCAGCTACCAGAATGCCACCTGCAGCCTCAAAGCATTCAAAATAGGTCGAGTTACTACCAGAACAGAGGATATTTTCCTCACGATAGTCGAGCAGTTATTTCAGAATCCAAGTACTTATTACAAAATATCAGCAGAGTTATTACAAACATGACAAAGAGCCTTAAAGTCAACAAAATCTTCCCAGCGAGCTTAATTCTTAATGTAAAACAATTAATACAGAGGAAATATCTGTAATCTTCTCCATTGAGCCCCTGAAAGGCCAAGAAGCATTAAAATGTAGTAATTGAGTCTGTAGATCTTTTCTCTCATTCCACCTCCTCATTTTCTTATAAAATCTTCTTGAGGAGCTCATTGTAAAGGGTTGATTGCAGAACTTTGAAATTTACTTGTGCTCGAAACTTCTACCTGTAAATAGTATTCTGAGGCTCTTGAAGCTCTGTTTGTATTCAAATAAGTTAGGCTGAGAAGTGAAGATGATTGATGAACTAAAACATTGGACTTGAAGAATGTAACTAGATTGACATCAATATACAAGTTGATTCTTGGGATCCTGGTCTATATCACTGGTGAAGTGCTTCTTTCTGTGTTATTGTTTTCCTTTCATGTATACCATTTTGTCCATTATTCTCTAATAAATAACAGCAAGCATAGAGTTAGGATTTACTGTTTACAATACCCTTCTCTGACTGATAGCTTTATCCCAATGTTTTCCTCCAAGTTGTTTATTTACGAATGATTCAATACAGTTCAAGAAGTTACGAATGTTGGCATTCCGTCGTCCTACTGTTTACTTTTAACATTGTTCTTGAATGTTATTTTCATTATATCCTTAGTAAAGATAGACTAGAAAAGTGATGGTTTGCCCTATTTTCTAGCTTCTTTCTCCAAAGGTAGTTCTCAAAGTTTCCCTAACAGTATGTTGAAAGTAGTTTAGATTTAAAAGTATCTTATATGATCTTAGGTTGCACTTTATTTTTCTTATCTGTTTTCATCCTTTCTAAAATTAATTATGTGGATTACTGGATTTTTTGTCTGTTGAGTTAGCTTTAATAAAAACTTTTCCAAAGAAGTCTATGGTTAGCCCTATCCTTTGGTTGGTTTTAAACAGTTACTTAAAAGGCTTTTCTTGTTTGAACAGACTGATAAATCCTAGTTGAAATTATTGTTTGTTTCCACCCCTTCAACACTTTTATTATTCCATTCCATATTTTAATCTCAAAGATCTTGTGATATAGATGACTTGCCCCTTGGACCACTCTTGGAATTGTTGCACAATTAAACCCTTTTATGACTCCATAGCCCAATGGACTAAAAACCAGCGTTATATCTATCTTATCATCCGAAGCTTGTTCTGATTGCTTGCAACTTCACACCTTTGAAACTCTTTCATTTTAGGACTTTCCACTCAACAAAAAACCATGCTCAACCATCCAAAAACAAAGAAAATCCTCGTTCTTCATAACTAGCCTAATATCATTACCCAAAAGCCTTAAAGATAAATCAATATTTTCACTTATAGAGAGATCCCTCTCTGGATTCAGGAGGGCTAGATCCTAGAATCCCAAAGTGGTTCAAGTGTCCTCCCCACAGTTCTGGTCTCACCAATCTGCTAGAATTACGGGGAGCTAACATTTTTGGCGACCATACTGGGGAACTTTGAGTATTTTTCATCCTAGATATACCTTTAAAAATATCTCAGATTACCCTTTGAACAAGAACATTTGGTGCATTAACCAGTTGACCCACCAAGCATAACATTTCTAGCCAAACACTCAGTGTTCAGTGAGTAAAAGTAGCCTTTTTCAAGCACTACCAAGCAAATGGTAATCATGGTAAAACTTGTTTGAATCAGTGACAAACTAAGGAAACCTTAAGATTCTCATAATACCTTATCAAACCTTGAAGGATAAGCTAGATTAGCCATAAGAGTATATTGTCTTTGTCTCATCACCGTAGCTAAGTGTTGAAAACATATTTAGGACACTCTTAGAACCCATAGGACTGAAAAACTCAGAAAAACCCAAAAATATTTCATATTGGTATTCAATAAACATGGTGGTGGACCATAAAACCTTTTACCTTCGAAAAGAACTAAAAATTTCCACCTGGTGACTCCACAATCCTAAACAGACCTTAAGGCTCCACTGGGAAAAACCCATTATCATCATAACATCATTTAAACTCAGTTAGAGGACTTTAGGATTAAAGTTTTCTTATTTTAAAGATCATTTAACCTCTTAAAAATTGTCATATTTGGTTAAAATTTTCTTGTTTAGTTGGGTCTGAAAAACACAGCATAGTGGCTCCTATAAGGATTCATACTAGAGCCTACCCTTACCCAAACCCTCCTGAGATAGTTGATAACCCTAAAATTATTCTTAGGAAGTCTCCTGAGATTAAATCTTCAATTGTTTTCAGATCACCCTTTAGAGCTAATTTTGTTCCAGAAAATCTTGTAGCTCTACAACAATCACAAGTTGACTTAAGAAATCCATTTAGAACTAGGTCGTTTGATGATTTAGATCAACTAGATTCAGAGTCTTCACTTTCATCCCCAGAACAAAGTGAACATCTTGGTAGTAGAGAAACAACACCACCTAATTTACATTTTCTTCACAATTTAGGTGTCTCTCATCCAATATCAGCTCAACAATCTAGTGTTGTTCCATCCACATCTATTCTTCATACATCCACTGTCCAAACCACTCCACTCCATCCCACTTTCCCTCTTGTTAATCACCCTCTTGTTAATCCACCTCCACCTCCTATCATGGCAACATGGTATGCTCCCTTAGTCCTTCCTTTACCATTAGTCAATATTCCACAGGACTATCAGTGTAAAATACCATTGTATGATGCCAGTAATGCTACTACTACTTCACAACATGTGGATAAGATGAATGACTACTTTTACAGAAATGAAATTGATGATGAAACTGTCAAACTTAGATTATGTGCTCAGAGTTTAGGGGGAGAAGTAAGAAAATGGTTCAAAGGCTTAACACCTCACAGTATTAATGATCTCCAAGCCTTCCATAAAATATTCCTAAACAAATGGGAAGTAAGTAAAAACCCTATTCAAATACTTTTTGATTATAAAAATCTCCAAAGAAACGCAGGGGAAAGTGTACAAGCCTATTGCACTAGGTTTAACAGTGTTTATAATGCCCTTCCCCCAGATCTAAAACCTCCACAAGGCTCAGCTTTAAACAAGTTTCCTGAAGGATTTGATCCTGAAATGGCCTATCAGCTGAGAGAGAGATCCTTTAACCCTTGAAGATATGCAAAAAGGATCTCTTATTGTGGAAGTTAACTTAATGGAGAAAAGAGCAAGAATGAAGAATGAGAAGAGAGTATCCTTTAGAGAGGAATCTACACCTTCCACATCCAGCTCCAAGATGGAAATAATGATGGAGGAGATGATGAAAAAGATGAGCATACTTAAGAGAGCACAATTCAGTCAAAACCAAACAGCTCCTCAAAACAGAAATCAAAACCAAAATCAGAATTTTAGGAGAAACCAGCCTCAAAACAGACCAAGGGAGGATGATCAACATATCACTCCTCCTTTTCATCAAAACTATGTAAGTGAGGTTGAAGAAACTATAGAGCAAACAGAGGAAGACGATATAAACATGTTGGGAGTAGATAATGATGACTTTGAAGTCCATTACAATAAGAAACAAGGTCTATATACACCCTATGATGAAGAGAGACCAGAAGATGAATATTACTATCAGGAAATGGAAAACGTCATCATAGAAACCACAAAGGAGTATGACCTTAGAATTAAAAATAATCTGGAAACCCCCAACACCAAAACCTCTAACAAATCTTCACAAAACAGCACTGTAAATAAACCCAAAATTGTAAAACAAAAAGAGAAAACATTGACTGTAAATTCTAATAAGAACAAAGAGAAAAGCACTCAAAGTACTGAAAAACAGAGTGCGGATCTTAGCAGTACTAGTACCTCAGCTATTACTCCTATTAAAACAATTTTGACAAATATAAATAGAGGAAATCAGCAAACTGATTTTGCTGATAGAGTGGTAGTTAATAAGGCTAAAACAAGCACTTCAAAGAATCAGATGCCTTTTAGTTTGGAATAGGAAATTGACAGAATAAAAATCTTTGTTCCCCTCACTGAATTAGCTGCCCAAAATGTATATAGAACCCAAATTTTGAAGGCTATAAACATAGAAGAGAATAATGATACTGTCAATCTTAACGATGACCAGCCAGAGCTCATTTTTGGTCCTAATATTGAGGGTAGATATCAAGAGGGACCTGTTCCTCATTTTTATGTTAGTTTAAATGTTCATGACAAAATTTTGCACAACGCTATGCACGATTCAGGGGCCTCTCACAATTTAATGCCCAAAGCTGTAATGGAGAGACTAGGCCTTGAAACTACCTGAACTTACAAAGATCTTTACTCCTTTGACTCAAGCAGAGTGAAATGTTTAGGATTAATCAAAGACCTCTGTGTTAACTTAGCACAAATCCCAGCCAAATGTTTAGTAATGGATATTGTTGTGGCTGATGTACCCCAAAAATATGGCATGCTGTTATCAAGATCTTGGGGAGCTAAGTTACAAGGAACTATGCAGATGAACATGATATATGCGACCATCCATGTTTTCAATCAGACCAGAAGACTTTACAGGGAGTCCCATATGCAATACATGGTTACTAGCCAAGAGAGACCACAGAACTCTCCTCTTTATTTTGTAAATACATGCCTTGATTCATTTACCCTTTTTAACAATGAAACATTCAATGAACAAGTGACCTTAACTAATTTAATGGCTGATAGAGAGGAGGAGGAAGACATAACAGAAGTGTCAAAATAGTTTGCTAAACCAGAAAACTGCAGCAAACCAAACACAGGTCTAGAGCTACAAAACATCCATCCATTGCTTTTAAACCTTAAGAGTCAAGAAAGAAGTCCTCAATGCAATGAAAAACCTAAGGAATTAAAACAAATTCGATAGAGTGCTGACCTTCAAGAACAATCCGAAAGCACGTTAGTTGGAGAGGATAGTAACAGAACTGTTGAACCCAAGACTAGTCCCCTTTGGAGTATGAAATTCGATGGATCTTGCACTAGGAGCAATGCTGGTGCAGGGGTCTGGATACGCAACACTGAAAATAATCACATAGAAGGCCATTCCTATAGATTAAACTTTCAGTGTTCGAATAACATAGCGGAGTATGAATCCCTTCTTTTAGGCTTACATTTGTTGAAGAAATTAGGAGCCAAGAGAATTAAAGTGCATGGGGATTCAGAGTTAATCATTAGGCAAGTGAATGGGGAATACAACACCAATCACCTCAGACTTAGAGCCTACAGGAATGATGTCATGGATTTATTGAAAAAATTTTATAAATCCCAACTGATTTTTGACCCAAGACAAAAGAATATCATGGCCCATAGTTTAGCTTTTGCTGCTAGAACATGCTTAACACCTTATGAAACCAAAAAATGTAAAACTCAGATTAAATTCAGACTAGTTGTCCCTGATAACGAGAAATATTTGCAAGTGTTTGATGGATACAAACAAATAGAATACTTCCTACAGTCCAGAAATGAATTTGAACTGCCAAGTTCAGATTCAGACTATGAATTAAACTGCCCTAGTGAAGAAAATTTTCTTGATGAAGAAGAAGAATCTCCTCAGATGACTGATGTAAATCTGTTGTCTAAAAAATTGGGAAACACAACAAAAATGATTGCAAAGTTGGAAATAGAAGACTTAGAAACTCTGCAGTCTAAAGATCAAAGTTTGCTAAAGGGACTGGCCCCTTTAGAAGAGTTGTTTGATTTCAACATTGTGGCTAAGAAACTGAAACTGGAACCTGTCGAGACTGAAGTTGAAGAGTGTAATATAGGCAGTGAACTAAAACCGAAAATGATCAAACTGTCTAAGACTTTACCAGCTCACATCAAACTCAAATACATAGAGCTGTTTAAAGAATTTTCTGATGTTTTTACGTGGAGTTATGAGGATCTGAAATCATATGACACTGAAATAATTCAGCACAAGATACCTCTCAAGGAAAATAAAAAGCCATTTAAACAAAAACTGCGCAGAATAAACCCTGTTTAGTTACCTTTGGTTGAGAAGGAAATCAATAAAATGTATGAAGCATATATTATTGTCCCTATTAGATATTCTGAGTGGGTGTCTAATCTGGTGTCAGTTAGGAAGAAAATAGGAGAGATTAAGCTTTGTATAGACTTTAGAGACTTAAATAAAGCCTCGTTGAAGGACAACTACCCATTACCCAAGATGGATCATATTTTAAAAAGGGTAGTTGGTTCTAAAATAATTTCTTTGCTAGATGGCTACTTAGGATACAATAAAATTTTAGTACATCCTGTTGATCAATTAAAGACAACTTTTACTACACCTTGGGGCACTTTCATGAATGTGAAAATGCCCTTTGGTATAATGAATGCTGGTGCTACTTTTCAGAGAGCCATGGACATTGCATTCTCGGAAGAATTGGGCTACTTCATCATTATTTACCTTGATGATGTCACTGTATTTTCCAATACAAATGAAGAGTACTTAGAACACTTGAGAAAAGTATTCGAGAAATGCAGAAAGTTTGGGATATCATTAAACCCAAATAAAACACTGTTTGGGCTCCAAGAAGGTAAAATTCTTGGGCACATTATATCATAAGAGGGAATCAAGATAGACCGAAAGAGGATCGAGGCTATATTGCAAATCTCTCATCCTCGAAATATCAAGGAACTCCAATCTTTCATTGGAAAGATTAATTTCTTGAGAATGTTCAAACCCAACTTGGCCGAGCTCCTTAGGAACATAACAAAGATGCTGAAAAATGAGCAAGGAGTTAAATGGACCTTGGAAGCAAAGAATTCCTTTGAACTAGTCAAACAAGCGTTAACCAAAACACCAGTCCTAATAAGTCCTGATTTTTCAAAATATTTTTATTTTTTTTCATTTGCATCAGAACATACAATAGTTGTTGTCCTATTACAGAAAAATCCACAAGGACAAGAGCAGCCCATTTCATTCTTTAGCAAGGCTTTGAGAGATGCACCCCTGAAGTATAACATTATGGAAAAGCAAGCTTTTGCATTGGTCAAAGCTTTAAAGGACTTCAGAGTTTACATTTTGCACTCCCGCGTCATTGCCTTTGTCCCAAATTTAGTTGTGAAAGACATTCTAACACAGGACCCAGATGGTAAGAGAGGTAAGTGGATAGTTGTGATACCTGAATATGATTTAGAGATCAAGCCCACTAAACTCATTAAAGGCCAAGGTCTAGCTAGATTAATGGCTGAATCCAATTTTGAAGTTCTTGATAGAAATATGATAAATGCTTTAGATGAACAAGAAAAATTCTCAACTCCCATTGTTGAATACCATTTTATGAATTCCTCTTGGTATGTTGATATTCTATATGTTTTTCTTAATTTGAATACACCTCCTGGTTTATCAAAAACAAAGCCAAGGTTTTTAAAGTTAAAGGTTGTAAACTACAGCATTATAGATAAATGTCTTTATTGGAAAAATGCAAGTGGAATATTGCTTAAATTTTTGCCTGAGAATGATGTAGAGAAGTTTAAGCATGATTTCCATGAAGGAGAATGCGAAGGCCACCTATACTAGAATACTACAGCCAAAAAAATCCTTAGAGCTAGTTACTATTGGCCCACTCTCTTTCTGTATGTCCATAAAATGATAATTGCCTATCATAAATGCCAACTTTTTTAAGGCAAAATAAAATTGTTGCCCTTACCTCTACATCCAATCAGTGTTGAAGCTCATTTTCAATAGTGAGGACTCGACTTCATAGGAGAGATCCATCCACCATCATCTGCCCAACATAGATGGATTCTCACTGAAACAGACTACTTTACCAAATGGATAGAATCCATCCCTTCTAGGCAAGCCAATGACTCTGTCATCATAAAATTCATTTAGACTCATATCATCTCTAGATTTGGCTGTCATGGGAAGATCATCACTGATAATGCTGCAGCATTTGGATCTAAGAAGATGGTTGAATTCTGTCACAAATATCAGATAACATTGGGTCATTCTACTGCTTATTACCCTCAAGGTAATGGGCTAGCAGAATCCTCAAACAAGAGTTTGGTGAACATAATCAAGAAGTTGCTGGAGGACAACAAGAAGTCTTGGCACACAAAGCTAGTACATGCACTATGGGCTGATAGATTAACACTTAAGGAATCTATTGGAATGTCACCGTACCAGATTGTGTATGGTACGGATGCAATTTTTCCAACCAGCTTTGGTGTACCAGTTATGAAGTTGATTCAAGAAGTGCAGTCTAAAGATAATGACATGATCAGAAGACTAAATCAGACCATTCATCTTCAGCAAACCAGGGAGGAGGTTTACAACAGAGCATTATAAAAGCAAGACAGCATCAAGAATCTTTTTGAAAGAAGAATAAAGGCCAGCAATTTCAATGTTGGGGATAAACTGTTAAAGTGGGACTCCAGGAGAGAAGACAAGGGAAAGCATGGGAAATTTGATAACTTATGGCTTGGCCCTTATCTCATTCATTCTGCCGCTGGTAATAATGCTTATTTCTTGCAGGAGTTGAATGGAGCTAAACTGTTTGGGGGTCCTGTCAATGGCAGGATGCTCAAACATTATTTCTCTTGATCCTATCATGTGAGGAAGCCTTTTTATATTTTTTCTCATTATAAATATTTCATCCATCATTGCATTCAAAGTTATAAAAAATCAAAAATACAAAAAAAAAGAAATAGAAAAGAGGGCAGCTTGTAAAAACAAGAAAGGTACAGCCTCGTACCAAAAAAGAGAAACAAAATCTGAAAGTGTGCAAGCTCAAATGCCACTCCTGAAAAACACACTTCTAGTTAGTCATACAGCCTAATCATGAATAATTAGTTTTAAATTTACTGTTGATAGGTTAGTGAATTATATTTTCCAAACAACTTAATCTTGGCTTATCAGTTAGGTAGATTAGGATAGAAAATAAAGGTTCAAACAAGCTCAAAATATGAACCTCGGTTTTCAAAGGAAGAATGGCTCTAAACTGTTTAAATCTTTGAGTCAAAAGCAGAAGTAAAATGGTTCTAATAAACCCAAAATCTGAACCAGTCAACAAAGAGAAACAGCTCAAACAAACTTAAAAACAGAGCTGAAGAAAAGAGAAGGTCGTGCTTAGAACTTTCAGATCTTAAGCCTTCACCATTTTGATTTAATTTTCTGCAAATTATCATCTATGTGCAGCTTGTTTTTATGCCATAGATCAGCAACAAGTTAGACTATTCAATCCTGACTTGTATGCTTTTGAATTTCTATTTAGAAGTTAGAGAATAAAAATCTGTTAGACAGTTTAATCCTAACATATAGTAGATTATTTAGAGAAGCTTATGAACTCAACTGTTTAATCTGAGTTCATGGAGAAATAAGAAGTAGACTTAGATTAGTTTTTTCTTTCAAAAGAATAAAAGGTTGTATAAGAGTTTTCTAATCCAAGTGCACTCAGAAAGAAGAAAAAATGTTAGATCAATAGGATTGGGTAGGTAGAAATCTTGTATTAATGAAGTTCCATTGTTTTTTCATGGCTGCTAACATTTTCAGAGAAAAAGAAAATCATCCAAGTAAAGAAGGTTGCAGCCCAATGGATGAGGCACTGATCAGCCCCCCAGAGAATACAAGTCTGAAGTTCTTGATGCCCTCAAGAAGTCACCATCCCCATGTGGAGCCAATGTTAGCCACCTATAAAATTTGTCATATCAAATGGTGGCTAAATCATTTTTGAAGCCTTCAAGAAACAATTTTTATTGCAAAATTGTTAATTATTGAAGTCTTATGAAGACATCTTATTCTTTGATTAATCTTCATTGTTGTTTCCATTTTAGTTCTGAAAATATATTGTTTTCATGAAGAAAAGACTGCTGCAAAAACCTCCATTTTCCCCTCTTTTCATCCCTCCTTTCACTTCAAAATTAACCTCCATTTTATCCCTTTTTTCCCATCAAATTCCTCTATTTTCCATTATTTCCCTTCTGCCCTTCATAAAACCCCTTTATAAGGTTAAAAAATCCTTTTTTACCTTATCTGAAACCCTCAGAATAGTTTGAAAATCCTTGAGAAATCATAAAAATCAGCCTTTTTCATTACAGGCCTAAGCCCCTTTGGGCTAAGCCCTAAACCACTTCCCCACCATATACTCACGTGCTAGAACCAAGCGCTAAGTCCAAAAGCGCTTATCGCATCGGGGCATTTGCGATGAGCACAAGTCTTTTGTTTCATAAAACCCTGATTGCCAATGAAGCCCTTTGTTATAACTCCCGATCCCTTTGCCTCTTTATAAAACCCTATAGCCCCGCAATCGGGCGCTAAACTCATAAATGAACCCTTCCCCGATGCAATTTTCCTTTGTAAATCCATAAAAACCATTTTTTCTATGTTATAAAGGAAACCTGCCGGTTCATTGATTAAACCATTCTCAACCGTTAATCTGAAACAATCAAACGATTTGCGCTTATCGCATCGAAAACTTTCGATGGGCACATGTCTTTTGTTACATAAAAGTTCTGATGTCGATTGGCCCTTTTGTATATAAACCCCGGTCCTTTCATATTTTTCATATATCCAAAGGCCCCACAATCGGGCGTTTTAACGTATAAATAAACCCTCCCCGATACATTTTTTCCTCTGTATTTCATATAAAAACCCATTTTTCACATTATAACGTGACCCGTCGTTCACTAGTTGAAGCCACTCCTCCACCGTTAATCTTGAGCCAATCAAACGGCTAGTGCAATCTCACATCGGAAATTTCATTGGGTGCATTCCAATATTTTATTTCCCCCTCCCGATTGGCGATCTCCCGATGGGTTCTCTGCCGTTGATCCAGCCCTCAGATCAACAGTCCAAATCTAATCGCATCAGTTCCCTTTCTATTTTCCCCCCGCCAATCGCAAACCTCTGATAGCATCTGGGCCGTCCACATATCAAGATCCGACGGTCCAGATTGAAGCCCTCAACCTTTATTAAAAATCATAAACCCGCTGTATAAAGTTTGAAATGCAATCTCCGTCGTTGATCTCTGCAGATCAATGGCCCACATTGACCCTTTCCCCGCCTCATATATTATTTCATTAGCCCCAAAGATGGATCTTGACAGTCCATATTGAAGATCAACGGCCCAGATTCATCACGATAGGCCCAACTCCTTTGGGTCCTACCCATCCTAGATTTGATCTCAGCCGTTCGTTCCCTGATTTGACGGCTCAGATTGAAACCTCTTCCTCCTGCCCCCACCTCTTTCTGTCTTGCATCTTATCAATATCGCGCTCTCTCACAGTCATCCGATCTAAGACCCCAGATCTAACGGCTGACGTGCAGTTTTGCGTAGATTTAAGCCTGAACGATAATTTTTCAAATTCACATGATATAGGTGGTTTTGGAATGCCACGTGTCGGGCTTTAACGCATATCGTGTTCGAAAAGTGAAAACTTCCCTTCCTCTATTTTCTTCCGCGAAACCCGTGGTTTTCTCATCCAAAACTGCTTTCCCCATTTTCTATTAAGTTTCTTCGCGTTCACTCCCCGCCGTTTATCTCTGCAAATCAACGGCTCACATTCAATCTGGCTATTACATTATCACCATCCGCCATCTTCCAAGGGACTTCTTAGATCAACCTCCGTTGTTGATCTCCTTGGGCTAATCTGATCCAACGGCCCAGGATCGTTCGGAAACCTTGAATTTCCTTCCAACAAATATTTCCTCCGCCAAAGGTTTTAAACCTATATCCTTTGCATTTTCTGACGTTTCATTATAATATGACCCATTCGCTTTATATGTCCACGATTGATCTCGATCGTCAATCAACACAGATCAACGGCCTGGACTTAATCATCTGCACCATTCACTCAACCGCCTCCTATCTGACCACAAAGCAATCTCCGTCATCAAATGCTTTCATCCAACGGCCACGACCTAACCACAACCTCTGAAGCAGTTAAACCAAAAATACGCAGAATTTTCTTAATATTTCTTTGTTTGTGCAGGTTTTAAAGGTTTTTCAAATGTTTTAAAGGAAAATTGAAGGCCGAGGGTGACGACCCTCCAAGCCTTTATTTTTCAAAGAAAAATATTCCACAGGGTTCAACACCACGTTTCGTCCGTGCCTCATGAGCACTGATGCGATAAGAGCCCATGTATCACCTACACATCAACAAGACACAGTAAATTCAATCAAGCAAAGAGTATTAGTATTAAAGGATCTAGTCACAGTAGAGATGAAGAATTTAAGATGGTTTACACAGATTGGATCGATTACGGCTAAAATCAACAATTAAAAGCCTAATCCACTAAATTAAACACAGTTAAAAGAACAGAAGATAGGAAATTAGGCCTAATTATGCCTAACACACATATCAGAAGAAAATTAGTCATGTTTTAGGTCAAAACAAAAATATCTACTAGACCGAGAAAGCCTCCACTACCACATCAGAGGCTAATTGAATCCTCTCAGCTACCATAATGCCACCTGCAGCCTCAAAGCATTCAAAAGAGGCCGAGTTACTACTATAACAGAGGATATTTGCCTCACGACAACCGAGCAGTTATTTCAGAATCCAAGAACTTATTACAAAATATCAGCAGAGTTATTAAAAACATGACAAAGAGCCTTAAAGTCAACAAAATCTTCCCAACGAGCTTAATTCTTAATGTAAAACAATTAATACAGAGGAAATATCTGTAATCTTCTCCATTGAGCCCCTCAAAGGCCGAGAAGCATTAAAATGTATTAATTGAGTCTGTAGATATTTTCTCTCATTCCACCTCCTCATTTTCTTATAAAATCTTCTTGAGGAGCTCATTGTAAAGGGTTGGTTGCAGAACTTTGAAATATACTTGTGCTCGAAACTTCTACATGTAAATAGTGTTCTGAGGCTCTTGAAGCTTTGTTTGTAGTCAAATAAGTTAGGCTAAGAAGTGAAGATGATTGCTGAACTGAAACATTGGACTTGAAGAATGTAACTGGATTGGCATCAATATACAAGCTGATTCTTGGGATCCTGGTCTATATCACTGGTGAAGTGCTTCTTTCTGTGTTATTGTTTTCCTTTCATGTATGCCATTTTTTCCATTATTCTCTGATAAAGAATAGCAAGCATAGAGTTAGGATTTATTGTTTAGAGTACCCTTCTCTGACTGATAATATTTATCTCAATGTTTTCCTCCAAGTTGTTTATTTAAGAATGATTCAATATAGTTCAAGAAGTTAGGAATGTTGGCATTCCCTCGTCCTACTGTTTACTTTAAACATTGTTCTTGAATGTTATTTTCATTATATGCTTAGTAAAGATAGACTAGAAAAGTGATGGTTTTCCCTGTTTTCTAGCTTCTTTCTCTAGAGGTAGTTCTGAAAGTTTCCCTAAGAGTATGTTGAAAGAATTTTAGATTTAAAAGTATCTTTTTTGATCTTAGGTTGCACTTTCTTTTTCTTATCTGTTTTCATCCTTTCTGAAAGTAATTATGTGGATTACTGGATTGTTTGTCTGTTGAGTTAGCTTTAATACGAACTTGTCCAAAGAAGTCTATGGTTAGCCCTGTCCTTTGATTGGTTTTAAACAGATACTTAAAAGGCTTTTCTTGTTTGAACAGACTAATAAATCCTAGTTGAAATTATTGTTTGTTTCCACCCCTTAAACACTTTTATTGTTCCATTCCATATTTTAATCTCAAATATCTTGTGATATAGATGACTTTCCCCTTGGACCACTCTTGGAATTGTTGCACAATTAAACCCTTTTATGACTCCATAGCCCAATGGACTAAAAACCAGCATTATATCTATCCTATCAGGCGAAGCTTGTTCTTATTTCTTGCAACTTCACACCTTTGAAACTTTTTCATTTTATGACTTTCCTCTCAACTAAAAATCATGCTCAACCATCCAAAAAAAAACAAAAACCTCGTTCTTCATAACTAGCCTAATATCATTACCCAAAAGCCTTAAATATAAATCAATCTTTGCACTTATAGAGAGATCCCTCTCTGGATTCAGGAGGGCTAGATCCTAGAATCCCAAAGTGGTTCAAGTGTCCTCTCCGTAGTTCTAGTCTCACCAATCTGCTGGAATTATGGGGAGATAACACCCTCTTCTTCATCAAGTCTCATTTTATATGCTATGAGAACTCCATGTAATTCCTCTTTGCTGATTTCGTCAAGATTTAAACTATATTCTAAGACTGATACCTTTGGGTTGAATCTCCTTGGTAACATTCTAAGAATCTTTCGTATTATAGCCTTCTCGTCAACATGCTCTTTGAATCCTTCCAGAGTGTTTTTTATTTCATCAACGTGTTGGAAGTATGTAGCAATGTTGTTATCTTCTTTAATTCTGAGTTACTCAAATTTTTCTATGTAGATTTGAAGCTTTGCTTCTTTGACATTTGAGTCACTTGCATATATATTCTCAAGCTTGTCCCATAAATTTTTGGCGGTTTTACAACCCAACACCTTATGATAAGCAAATTCAATAAGCCCACTAATAATAATATTCTTTGATTTTGCATAATTTACCAAGTTCTTCTTACCTTGTTCATCTACGGTTGATGTAAATCCCTTTTGAACAGTGTCCCATACTTCGTAACCTTACGCCAAGAGATAGACCTCCATTATTCATTTCCAGAGTGCATAATTGATTTCATTACACCATTCTTGGTATGCTCCATGACCTCCTTCCAGCTATTAAACTTCTATTGAAGGAACCAAGCTTTGATACCAATTGTTGGAAATACTGAGAGGGGGAGTGAATCAGTATTCCTTTCAATTAGTATTATTATTAATCTTTCAGAGCATTAGTTAATCTTCAATTATTATCAGTTTTTGTACAATGATAGCAGTAAACAAAAGGAACACAACTGCACACATTTTTTAAGGTGGAAACCCTCTCCGAGACAAAAACCACCTAAATGATTTTCTAATAATTCTTTAATATTCAACTCCAATTGAAAATAAAGCTCCAAATTCCTAGAATCTAGAAAATAATTCTTCTCCAACTCCCACTAGATGGACGATCCAACGCCCGAGATCCTTCAGTAATCAACTAAACGGATGCCCCAACACCCAATGAGCTACAACTCACCCCAGAACCACCCTACCACCCTGAATTTTTCACAGGCTTGAACCTCTTGGTGACTTCATGCACCACCCTAGCACCACCCTACCACCCTATAGAAGAATAAAAGACAAATGGACTCACGTACCAGGGTAAATGGCCCACTTTACAATGATATAGAATGATGTAGAAGAATAATACACACTATACCATAACCCCAACTATGACAGAACCACCTAATGATGATCCTAGACCTACTGACATTGCCTCTTCAACTCTTGGAAGATAGACACTTGTATAGTTTTTAAAAATGATACATTTACAATGACTTAGTACAATTATACCTTTATAATGACTTTATGTGGTGAACTTCTTGTTGTTGTTCTGCACCTTGATTGTTTCTCTTGTCATGCTACCCTCTGTTGCACCTTGCTTTGCTTTGCTGCCCTAGAAAGCCTGGTCCTTTGCAGCCCTTGACAACACATGATCTAGATTTTTCTTGCCTTCTAGGATCTTGATATTGAATGTGGTGTATATCTATTATTTCAGATCCCCAATATGTGATTTTTGGTTATGTAGTATTCCTCTGAGTCTTCTTTCTAATGCCATGGTTCTGACCCAATTTGGATTCTTCAAGGGATATTTGTGCCCAATCTCTCACAATGACCTAATTATAGACTGGTTCAGTAGAGAAAACTTCTACGGCGTGCCACGTCTCATTGTTTCTTCATTCGGCTCTAAAATTCATACAAAAAAAACAAAAATCCATGCACTATCTGCCACTTTTTACAAAATTCCAATCTGATACTCAGAAATAGAGTTATGAAGATTTTCCCAAGGTCACTTATTTGAGATGAAGTTCAAGAGCCTGCAAAAACACTAACTTCCACAGATCATATCTCCAAAAATATTGCACACCTTGATCTGAAATTTTTGCAGGTTCTTCCTCGGGATTTCGGCTTAATCTCATAACAATTTCAGCTTCTGAACCTTTGTAGAAAAAATGTTAGAGCGCCAATTCCATGATGACCTCTTTCAGGTAGAATTCCCTACATGAGGAGGATATGAGGATCACAATTTATATATATGCTTAAGTTGAGAGGGTCTTCAACAAGTGAACGTGGGAGGGATTTTAGGAGCTTAAAAATTATTAATTATTAACTTTTTAATGACCCATGTGACAACCCCATGGGCTTTTAGCCCACTAACTGAGGTTACAAACTTCAAACATGAATATCTTTCAAAACGTGAAGAATTATATGGCATGCCATATATCAACGGAAACATCTTGACAAGTAGAAACCATCGAAGATATTCTTGACCCAGAATATAGTAATTTGGTAGGTGAAAATTACCATGCAATATCAGGGTAGCCCCTGGTGCTTCTTGGGTTGACATCAATGACAACCACTGATCAAAAATTAAATCTATGTAGGTTAAGGAAATTATGTGATCAAGATGTTGAAGAGGTTTAACATGATGTATTGTAAACCTATGACCACTTCGATGATCACAAACTAGAAGAGACTTAGAAGTTCTGATTCAAGCTTGATTGATCCTTCCAAATATAGACAATTGATTCGCTCACTCATTTACTTGGTAAACACTCAGAAAGACATATGTTTTGTAGTAAATATTTCCAGTGAGTTCCAAGTGAAACCAAAGAAGGATCATTGGTTAGCAGCAAAACACATTCTAAGATATGTAGATTCTGACTGAGGAGGCAGTGAACAAGATGGAAGATTTATTATTGAATGATGCTTCGATTTGGTATCCTCTATGGTTTCATGGATGAGAAGAAAGCAAGGAATTGTTTCTTTGAGTAGTGCTGAGGTTGAATATGTTGCAGCCTATGAATTAGGAAAACAAGTGGTTTCGTTGAGGAGGTTGTTATCCAACTTATTTGAAGGTGCGATGAACCCTACAATGATACTATGTGATAACACCAATTTTATTCATTTTTCTAAAGATCCAGTATTTCGTGGAAAGACAAAGCACATCAACAACAAGTATCACTATGTTCAAGAGCTAGTACAAAATGGTGTGCTACAACTCGAGTATGTTTCCATTGATGAACAGGTAGTTGATATATTGACAAAATCACTTCTAAACAAGAATATTGTGTATCTAAGAGACAATTTTGGTTTGGTGGATGTATCCTCGCTACGTGAGAGGGAGAGATAGACACACATTATTGTCTTCAATGGAAGAAAGAATGGAGTATTTTTTGATTTGGTAACCATTTGGCATTTGATTCTCTTTGAGAATGTAGTAGGGCATTCTGATAAGACTAGTCAAGGATGAATATTGTTTGAGGATTAGCTATGTTAATAAGTATAGTCCTAGGAGGTCATACTCGGTGAACACTCGGGTGGCTTATGTACCTTGGAGACAATGATGATGGTGTCTATAGTCATTGGTCTCACCAGCATTGTAGCTCATGGCTCGTAATGAGATGAAACTGTTAGTCAAGGCCTTATATGTGAAAATATTGGATTGATATGATGCTAGAAACATATGGGTTACAAACTAAATCTTCTTATGAGATCTCTTCAGATTGAGAATTACCAAGTACCATTATGAATACCTCCCTAGTTAAGAGGGAGAGTTGAAAAGTGTAACTAGGTTAGGTCTTCATAGTGACTTGTAATTGTTATTTTATGTAAATAAAGAAGACAAAGAATAATAAATGTGTTTTGTTACTTGCTTCATGGGTTTCATGAGCAAGAAGTTTTATTATAGGTCAAAAGATTTATTCTTGATTTCTTTTAGGATTTTTCATATTTTCAAAAACATAATTAAGAGTCATGTATATGAATTTACGTTACACATGTAAAAGACTTGTCATTCATGTAAAATTTGCACTCCAAGACATTTTCACTATACCTCTTGAAGTCAGCCAAAATCTAGACAATAATCTCCTTATTAATATGTCATCTTACCTCCATAATAATGCAGGCCTAGATAGAAAATATGAGTCGCTATATAAAGGGTGACTCGGCCTCCTTGTTTCATCAAGCATCTCGGTCATCTCTGCAATACATAGTGCAGATCTCAGTTCGACAGTGTCAAGGGTTATACATCGAAGAAGAGGTTTAAAATAAAGTGTGTAAGGGTCTTCATAAGTTTGGATTAAGTCTATCGCATTACCCCTGCAATCTCAGTGAAGACTGAATATGATTTCAAGACTACTTCAGTTCGGTCAAGAGCTATAATCTAGTACAGAACAGTGTTGAGAGGAGACCGAGGAAAGGAGGAAATTGGAGACCAAGAAAGAATATTATTGGAAGTTGAAAGGATTGTGTCAAGGGTTTCAAAATAAGAGACCGAGACTCTCTTAGTGACAGCATTGGACATTGTGAGAAATAAGGATGAAAGTGTGAAGGATGAGGAGAGCAAGAGATCGTGACAAGTGTCTTGGAGGAAAACTTGTGTGATTTTTCTTTCTCAAGGATCTTGGTATTCATCAATTGAAGCATCTATAAGAAGATATTTGTGGGTTTTCCCCTCAAAAGAGGGGTTTAGACCCTGGCTTGCAGCCTACATATTGTGTCCCTATTCTTATTGGTTTGGAAATTGTTTTGTGTATTGCTTATCATAACAATAACAATCAAAGTGAAAGAAGATAAATTATAACACAAACAATTATCAAGTAAGAGAATTGAATCAAACACTACCCTACTAAATTCTCAACATCATCATCCCCCATCTCAATGTGCATATGCAAGACTTTCTCCTCCAGGTCACTGAAAAAGTCTCTACACCTTGTCATGTGAAACAATGCACCTGAGTCCAAGTACCACCCACTCCCCATCATTGTGTTGACCATGCATGCGATAAGGGTAAATTCAAGCTCGAACTGTGTGTTGAAGAATGTAACTAGGTTTGGTCTTCATAATTTTACTTGAGTCAAAATGAAATATATTTATCAAAAGAAAGCAAAAGAAATTTTATTCTTAATTAAATTGACTTGTTAAAGCATGGGCTTCATACTTGGATCAATTATCATAGGTCAATCCTCAATTGTATTCCTTAGGATTTTTATTTAAGTCAATAATCAATTGTTTGGTCAAAAGACTCCTCCATCAAGTCTCCTTGCAAGTCGGCATTCAAATTAATTGTCAACAACTCGGCTTCACCAAATAGACTCATGTCGGCTTATTTCACTATGGGAAACAACTATATATAGGTATGTGTACTTCACTCAAAATTGCAAAGAATAATTTCAGGTATATATCTTAGAGTAGTTCGGATTAAAGATCATGAATGAAGGAGGGTTACAGTTCAGATTACATCAGGTTATTTCAGCAGAAAAAAGTTTTTATATATTACAGAAGGACCAAAGTTTATGTACATTATATAAGGACCTAAGTAAATATATTATAGGACCGAAGTGTATATGTATTACAAAGAAACGAAGTCTTAATACACCAATATTGAACCGAAGTATGATGTCGCATGAGACGACTGCCATAGATCGAAGCATGATAAGGATCATAGCATGAGAAGGTTGCCTCGGAACAAAAACATGACCTAACTATATTGATGATTGTATAATGCCACTATAGGACCGAAGCATGATCTTATTGCAGGGCTGAATCATGATATCAAAATACACCAAGGGTTATCATGTTTTTGTTAGAATGAAGTATTAAGGATTGATTGAAGAACGAAACACTACTCACAAAACTTAGAACTAAAGAATAAACAAGGATGACTTGATAGAGGGAGTATTTTTTCTAGGTTGTGAGGGTCTTGGTCGTCTCATCTTGTTTTGAATCTACTGAAGGAAGAATACTTTACCAGGTTTTCCCCTAGAGTGGGGTTTTTCCCTAGTTGTGTGTCTACATCTTGTCTCCTTTTCTATTTTTTGTTTGGCATTAGTCTTGATGATAAGGAAGAGATCAATAAAAATAAGGAAAAACTGACAATGAAACATCACAAGATAATGTCATAATAAGATAAATAAATTAACTTGCCACCCTAATAGATTTCTCAACATGGTATCAGAGCTATGGTGAAAGAAGGTTGAAAGACACCTTATTAGGAAGAAGGTTTAGGAATTGGAGCAAAGTCATTGTCTGAGATCGAATTCATTGTCAAGAGTAGATCGAAGCATTCAAGATGAACAATCAAAAACTATGAGTACTATTGTGAGCTTAATCTGAGATCCAAAGCATATATTTCAGGAACGTGAAAGGGCTCTGAAGTCTGACCTGTGAATAATAAATACAAGCCTTACTCTTTGAGGATTTGAATTGATAGTCCAAGCCTATTCTCTCAGTAACCAACACAAGGAATCATCTCAAAGAAATCAAGTAAGTATTTTCATTGTTCCTTTCTTAAAAAGATGCATATGCAACAAGTCTAATGGGCTATGAAATCAAAGGTATGTAAATGCAAGGTACGTATATTCATTTAAATAAGTTTTTATGTTTTCAATATATCTAATCTTAGATGTCCCAATATATAATTATTGTTTACAGTTAGTCTAGGATACAGAATGAAATCCCTATATGACATATAATAACCTTAATCCTTATCTTCTAGGGTTTATAAGTAATCTAGGATGTCAATTAAAATCTTAGTATTGATTGAAAGAAAAGATAATTTGATTTTTGTATATAAAGGATTCCATTCTCCATTGTTATAAAATATAGATTGAAAAATTAAAATAGTGTTCTTGGTATCACATGTTTTCTATAAAGTATTTATTACACGTATAAAATACAATGGCTTAATACAAAGAGAATACTTCAAGGAATCCTACAAGGTTTTCATGGAACATCTCCAGGTACGTCTCTGACTATACACTTTATGAAATATTCTTAATATAAAAAGTACATCATATTTTGAAATTTGTGTTACATTACTAACATTATTGTGTCTAGCTCTCTTGAATCATGAAGATTATTGATTGAGTGATTCATCATTAGATAGATCTGCCATCCTTGTACCTTTGATTATTTTTGTGGAACCCTAAAAGGGTTCTCTGGAAAAACCCTAACTTAAGGGTATGTCAATAATAATGTGTGAAACCCTAGCCTACTTAGGGTTATTGGTGAAGTCTAAGAAAATGTTCATTGAATTTTTTATGATGGTGTCATGTTTGAGGTTTTTATATGGTTATAGAAACCCTAATCTATTAGGGTTGGTTGGTGATGCTTAAAAAATCCCAAACCTTTGAAGTATTGGTAAATTAAGGTTTGTTATTGAAACCCGATATCTTCAAGGTTTGGTAGGGTTTATGAGCAAGACCCTTATGACCTCGTAATGAAACCCTAGGTTTATGTGTGCCCATTTATTTGAAACCCTAGCTTGATCAAGGTCGTTATATGTCTAATATACTAATGTTTGTGTCGTTGGGTTTTCTTGACATATGTTGTTATGATATGCTAATACATGATGATGAAATACTAGATGTGCATATGTATTGACCTAATTATTGATGGTCATAATTCCTAGGGTTTGGATACAAACCCTAGTCGAAGTTTGATACTCTAGGATGATAGTGTTTGTGAATTATAGGGTTTTGTAACTAAAAGTTCAATTCTCAAGTATATGAGAATATTGTTTCAAGTGTGATATTATGAGAATTATGAAAGGTTGATAAAACCTGAAATTGTATTGTTATTAACTTGATTTTTGAGGATTAGTATCTCTAAATATGAAAATTTAGGGTTTACATCAAGCCCTAGTAGAAGCTATTCATGTTGAGCTATGATTGGTTTTGATTGTTGAAGCTCATGTATGAAATCTAGGGTTTGTATGAAATCCTGGTAGGAAGTCTAACATATCAATCATGGAAGTTGTTAGATGAAGTGTTGAATTGTAATATATAAGAATATGTTATATATTTGAAGAAAAAATTGTGGCTCTATATATAATGAGATTGATTGAGTTGTTGATATGATTTAAGGTTTGTAAAAAAACCTGGGCAAGAAGTTGAAGCATTGGAGTAAATTCTCTTGTTGATTGTGTTTATAAAGTATAATGTTTCCATTATTATATAATTTTGATAGGGGTAACTTCATGCTTCTATATATTTGGTTGTACTTGTTATATAATTTGTGCAAGTACATAATCTTCAGATGGTGAATATGCTCGTAAGTAAGGTTGTTATGATAAGCATGATAAAGAAATATATATGAATGATAATGGTCTGGATGACTCTAATAAGAAGTATGGAAGCCATAAAATATTCTCCAATGTCATTAAAGGAATTTATTCTCGCTAACTTAAGAGGGAGGGAATATCATAGTCATGATGGTTACCTTAAAAGAAGAAATTGGACAATGCATTTTGAGCTGTTGCTGACAGAAGGAAAGCAGGATCTAGTTGTAGAATACATTGATAGATATGAAGTAGGAAAAAAATATATATGGTTGAGGACTCTTGTGTCAAAATTCATTTGAAAGTATCATTTGAAAGATGTTTGAAAGACCCAAGAGGTTTGTGTTTGCTTATGTACATTTGAAATTTTGTTACTGATTGGGGTTGCGTTTTTATAGGTAAATCTCTTAGAAATTTGATAGCATGTTTTACATGCTTGTTGTTATCGATCAGTTTGATCGGGAGAGATTTTTTGTTTCCGATATGTTCGATCGGGGAGGAGTTGCTACCAATTGGAATAATCGGGAGTGTTGAGGCTTTGTGTGTGATACAGATTGTCTGGCAAGACATATGGTCGGCACTATGTGTCAGATGTCTGGATCCTGTTGTAGGGAGGATTGTGTTGGTCATAGAGCTCTGACCTTGGATACGCACCTAGATCCTTGGGTTGGTGGTCAGCAAGTAATCCCGATGGTACCTACAGAGGTTGAAATATTTATTCCACCTTACTCCCACCCGGATATATTTACCTAGTCAAGAATCTATTTTGTGGCACCGTGAGTGCCTAAACTGTTAAAGGACCTTGGATAGATTGCTCTGATCAGGAATCTATTCCATGGCATTGTGGTGCCTAAACTATTCATATATCATGTTTTTTGAGATATTCCATGTAGTTTTATATATATTTGTAAGTATGAATACCTCCCTAGTTAAGAGGGAGTGTTGAAGAATGTAACTAGGTTCGGCCATCATAATTATACTTGAGTCAAAATGAAATATATTTACCAAAAGAAAGCAAAAGAATTTTATTATTAATTAAATTGACTTGTTAAAGCATGGGTTTTGTGCTTGGGTTAATTATCATAGTTCAAGCATCCATTGTAGGCTTTAGGATTTATTTAAGTCAAAAATATTTTTTTTTGGTCAAAATATTCCTCCATCAAGTCTCCTTGCAATTTGGCCTTCAAATTAATTGTCAACAAGTCGGCTTCACCAAATAGACTCATGTCGGCTTATTTCACTGTGGGAAACAACTATATATAGGTATGTGTACTTCACTCAAAATTGCAGAGAATAAGTTCGAGTATATATCTCAAAGAATTTCGGATTAAATATAGCGAAGGAAGGAGGGTTACAATTCGGATTACATCAAGTTATTTCAACAGATCAAAGTTTATATATCTTACAGAAGGACAAAAGTTTATGTATATTATAGGACTTAAATAAAGATAATACAGTATTGAAGTGTGTATGTATTATAGAGAACCAAAGTCTCAACACACCAATATTCAACCAAAGTATGATGTCACATACTGTGTGCATGAGAAGGTTTCCTCAGAACTAAAACATGATCGAACTATATTGATGACTATATACTGCCACTACAGAACTGAAACATGATCTTATTACAGGACTGAAGTATGATATTCAAATATGCCAAGGGTTGTCATATTTTTGTTTGAATGAAGTATTAAGGAATTATTGAAGAACGAAACACTACTCATAGAACTTACAGCTGAAGAATAAACAAGGATGACTTGATGGAGGGATTCTTTGGTCTAGGTTGTGAGGGTCTTGGTCATCTCATCTTTTTTTGAATATACTGAAGGAAAAATTCTTGACTGGGTTTTCCCCTAGAGTGGGGTTATTCGCTGGTTGTCTGCCTACATCTCATGTCCTTTTCTATTTGTTGTTTGGCATTAGTCTTGATGATAAGGAAAAGATAAATCAAAAGAAGGAAAATCTAATAATGGAACATCACAAGATAATGCCATAATAAGAGAAATCAATTAACTTGCCACCCTATTAGATTTCTTAACACTATGAAGCCAAGGCTTCACTTGCTGCTACTCTTGAGGTCTTCTTGCTTGCCTTCTTGTGTGGCAAATTCATGGCATAGTGCTTGAATTCATGACAATGGAAGAATTTAATTTTGGACAAATTTTACTTCTTTCCCCCTTGATTGGACTCTGGTTTGTACTGAGATTTATTCTCTTTCCCCTTCTTTTCCTTTCCAACCAATGCAAATTTTTCTTCATCCTCGCCCTTGGATGAAGTCCCATCTATGGTATTCCACCTTATTTCCTCGTGTACCAAATCATACCATAATTGATCCCAATTCATTATTTTCTCCCTCTCGTTCACCGAATCTTGATAGCTATGCCAACTCTTAGGAAGGCTAGGCTTACCAAATCTTCTTCGAGAGCATTAACATCAACCTCGCCAAGTTCATCATGCTATTGTGTGAACTTGCTCAGATACTGCAGAATAGTTTCATTCTTTTAAATCTTGATACTTCAAAGTTTATCCTTGAGCGCCAACTTCATGTGGTCACTATTATTCTCAAACAATTATGTTACTTATTTCCACATTGGGAACATAGTTTATTTTCTGTGGATATTTGAGACAATTTGATCTCATACTCCCTCCAAAATTATTCTCCTTCACTTGGCTACATATTTCTTCCACTGAGCAAGGTTTTGGGCATCAGATTCTGGTGGTTTTCAACATTTGACTTGATGTATTCTAGCAATCCATTGTCATCCAATATCGCCTCCATGTGATCCTTCCATGAAAAAAAATTAGAGGTTCCTTCCAAGGCATACTCTAGCCTTAGTCCATTGAAGGTCATCTTCTCAGCTCTAAAAATATTGTGTTGCACAGAACTCCAAAATTGAACCTCTAGAGAAACAACTTCAAAATTCCAACTCTAATGTGAATCTTGCTCTGATACCATGTAGAAATTATGGTGGAGATTTGCAACTACTCATGAAGTTTTAATCAAAATCACAAGACACAAACCTACTTTTCTGCTCTGCAGAAAGTAATTCACAATTTTTAACAAAATTTCACACATGCAATAAGAAATAACACACATGCACACAGTATTTTTCTTAGGGAAATAAATCTGCTAAAAACCCCAATGTCTACTTGCATTAATATGATGAATAGAGATTATTACAATTATTTTTCTCAATTGAACATAACCTATAAGTCCATAACCTATCTCTCTGCTCACTGAGAAGCTCCGACCCAAACTTAGTCAATTTCTGCCTCTGCTTGAGCCCATATTTCCTTGTGCAATTCCTTGAGAAATTAGCTCCAATTATTTAGAAATTTCTCCAAAATGGATTGCGTAATTCCCAAGATTGATCGTCAAGTTTCATGCAACACATGTACACTCTGGAATAGTCTACAATTGATGTTACACTACCTTGGAATCTCCACCTCAACTGGGTAACTTGAATTCTCTACATGCACTAGCTATTTTTGGTTGACTGATCAATTAACTATATGATCATTGAGTTTGACTGAAGTCTCACTACACAACTGACCTTCCACTAGTTCCACCAATAGTTGGAACTAGTTTAACTAAAAACAACTTGAGATAACTAACTTCAATTGCTACAAATTAGAAATCACACATGCTTCATTGAACTCTAACTCCTCCAACTCGAATCACTGAGTAAACTAGGTGACACAAGCCATGTCACACAACTTAACTGCATCCAAGTTGTCATTTAATGTGGAAATTTGAATTTTCTCAATTTAATTAAGTAAAAATAAAATTGAGAATTCCTTGCTACATTTTTCAACATTGAATTCTTCCTTCTTGGTCTTCTTTGGTGCAACTTCATCAGCAACATTTGTATGTTCTCTTTCTCTCTTTTTATCCCTTGGATTTTCAAAACATTCAATTTTGTAGTGTCCCATTTTATGACAATTGTAGCATTCAATTATTGATAGATCAACCTTCTTCTTTTGTCCTTTGAAATTCTTGTATACTCCCTTCTTCTTGTGATGGGTAGAGTAACCATTTGAAGTGTCGTTTTCTAAATCCTCCTTTTTTTCACTTACTAATGAGATGTGATCTTCTTCTTGACCGCATGCATTCCACATATGTTCAAAGGTTGGTGTGTCCTTACAAATGCTAATTCTTGATGCAAAAGAGCTCCAATATTTTGGTATACCTAGTAGTGCAAAAATCATGATTTATTTCTTTGGTACAACTTCATTAATAGCTTGAAGTTCATCTCTTTTTCTAGATATCCTTACAAAATATGATGATACAGTATCAGCTTTTGTCATATTTACTATTCTTAGTTCATTCTTGAGACTAGTTATCTGACCAATGTTCTTGATGGTAAACAAATTGGAGAAGGCTTCATACATTTCTTTTGCAGAGTCTATATTGGATATGCATGGTATTATATTATCCTTCACTCCGTCTAGTATTAGATTCATGTCTAAGATGTCAGTTTCCATGTAATTTTCCTTTTTTGTAGCATATATAGGTTTCTTAACTTTTCCTTGAGCAAAATCCAAAATTGTATGCTTAGCAAGAATCAGATCCATCCTCTTCTTCCATGCCCTGTATCTGAAGGCTCCTTCTAACTTATTTTTTGTCTTCATTAAGGTTGTCATAGAATTTATAATATCTAATTCACTTGATATAGATAATAAGTTATTATCCTTATATGGTCCTTTCCTTAATTATCTTCTTCAATAGACCTTCAAGTTATCTTTTTCTTTCCTCCTTCACCTTAGCTCTGATACCATGTTATAAAATCGAAAAGGCAAAAAGATTTGCTTATGTTGATAATTACTTGTGATATTATTGTAGTCTTACTAAATTTCTTTATGTTCTTCTTTTATCTTTTATCATTGTGCAAATTTGCTTATGTTGATAATTACTTGTGATATTATTGTAGTCTTATTAACTTTCTTTATGTTCTTATTTTATCTTTTATCATTGTGCAATCATCAAATAAAAACATGAATATCAATGACACCAAATATAGGCACTCAGCTAGGGCTAAAACCTTTCTGTAGGAGAAAAACCAGTCGAAATCTTCCACAGTAAATCAATTTGAGATAGACCAAGACCTTAGACCAGATAAAATGACCTTCCTCCTCCACCAAGTCAACCTTCCAAGATGATGAACCAAACACAAAATTCAACGCTATTTCAGTCCAACTTTGAGTCTTAATTTTGGCCCCCAACTTCGAGAATTTCAACCCTACTGCAAATCTAAAATTTTGGCCTCCACAACAACTTCAGAATTTTAGATGTATGAGTCAAAGAAAAAAACAACTTTTTCTTGCTTGACAAATGTCTCCTCCTTCGCTAGATTTTTCTCATTATACTTGGGAATTACTCTTCTTTTATGCCTCCAAATACTGAAGATCGAACTTCTTGGTTGATACTCCAGATGAGGTTGAATAGCTACCAATATATAGTGAATCTGTAAAGTTAAATTCCCTTGATGAGGCCGACTTGTCCTTCTTTGAGGCTGACTTGGTGGAAGCCTAAATGACCTAATTTACATCAAAATAAATTTCTTTCCTGATTGATAAAGCCCAAGAATGTTATTTAACATGATGACAATGACAAGGACTCTTGACACAAACCCTAGAAGCCTAAAATGGAGACTTTCACCTAAAAATAAAAATAATAAAGCATGAAACTCATGCTTAATAAATAATTTTCTTTCATGCCATAAAAATTATTTTTAATTGTTTTGACAAATACATTACATCATGACTCAAATACTATTATGAAAATTGACATTAGTTACATTCTTCAACATGTTTCCCACTTCCAAAGATGATTCCATGTCTTCTAGGTAAATAATAAATGGTCAATTCCATAATTCACAATAAATTTAATCATCCAGATTAGATGCCTATGACTTATTTCTAAGTAATTAATGTTCATCATCAATTTGAAACCTCATCTCTTTAATCCAAATTTATTTGAACATTAATTTTCCAAACCTCTTTATTTATTATAAACATCTTAAATATAATTTTACAATCATTCATTATCATTATAAAGTATTGATAATTAAATTCTTCATGTGTCTTTCAAACTTTATACGTTCAAAAGGGAAACATATATATATATATATATATATATATATATATATATTTACATAAACGCTTGATTCAAGGTGTGTCATAGGTTTGATCAATTGAACAGAAGTTGTTGATGTCGCTAACAAATTTGTGCCAATATTACAAATCGACAAAATCCAACAGATAATTTGATATTTATTTTATTGAGCACAGGGGGATCGAGTCTGTAAATTGTGAAACGTGGTCCGCCAGTGTGAAGGTTGGAACCTTCAAAGAAATTTGCAACATGTTGAGCAGGTTGGCAGGGTGGTGCAAGAAAAGAGATTGGAGTCTCCTTCAGGTTGGATCTTGTGAACACTTCAAGGCGGTAGGGTGGTGCTAGGGCAGGTTGAAACCTACACAAGGTATCTAAGCATTCTTTCAAATGGAGTTGATAAAGCCAAGGCATTGGTGCGTCCTTTCATTTGGAGCTAGTAAACCAAGAAGTTGGAGTGTCCTAGTTGGAGCTGGTAAACTAAGGTGTTGGAGCATCCTTTTAATTGTCGCTGATAAATTTGGGGGTTGGAGCCTCCTTCTAGTTGTAGCAGGAGAATCTTGAAAGTTGGAGCTTCCCATCGACGTATTAAGAAACATTCAATGATTTTTCTTTCAGAAGGGTTTCCACCTAAACATCTAGTGTTTGTTGTCTTTGATATTGTGCATTGTTGAATAATGTTGATTTATGTTTTGATCTAATGTTAATGCCAATTAATCCTCTGTAAAGTAAAAAATTAACTAATTGAAGAGAAAAACTTATTCACCTCCCTCTCAATGTTTCCAACACAACCTAAACACATTTAAGTTGTGTTAGAAAAAAAGGTAGCACTCTTTGAGTTGGAATTATGTTAATTTTAGTTAACCATGGTATGTTCTATGCTTAGAGAAGTTTACTTCAATCTTTCTTATTAGCCCAATTCAATTTCAGATATGCAATCACATAACCATTGAAATTAAATGCTGATAGAACATAAAATAAATCGACAGAAGACAAGACAAGACAAGAGACACAAATATTCTTGAATTCTTCTTATTCAGTAGAGAGAAAATATATTTTACAACAGTCAACAGGATGCCCTAGCCAGCAAAGTCTTCGTTGGTCAAACAAGCGATTCAACCTCTAAACAAGCTTAATCAAACTCGGTCGAATTTGGTCTTCCATAAAATTCAAACACAGCCCAAAATAGTCCACAAATATGGTCAACGCAGTGGTCAAAGTCTGCGGTCAAAATAGCAGTCAAAGTTGTGGTCAAAAATATGGTCAACTGCATTCAAATTCAACATTTAACCTCAGTTTTTGTGCCTCCAGCTATGACCTCTCCAAATCAATTTTCTGACCTCAAAAACACAGTCAAAATATCAGTGTTGACCCAAAGTCAACACTAATCAAGGTCGTCCAGAAAGTCCCTAAACCAGTCTGAAAATTGCAGCTTCATGTTTCACAGGTGTGGAGGAGAGAGAAGCCTCTAAGGTTGTACGAACCAATCAGATGAGAGAGAGAGATGTGTGAGATGAATGAATGATGAAATTAGGATCATGTCTCTCCCTTTTATATCCATGACTGTGGGTGTGTGATACAACTTTTGGGGCTTGTGAGCCTACATTACAATTCTGGCTGACCTTGGCAAATTGCATATATGTGGAAAAAATAAATTCAAAATACAACTTTTGCTCATCCAAACAAGATGATCTTTAGATCAATCTTGCACCTCTTCAAAAGAGGAATCTAATAAAAATACCATCTCCATCATATGAGCAGTGCAACATGGATTTTGGCCCTATTTTCCAAATTTAACACTCCCTCTCAACTAGGGAGAACTCTCCCTATCCATCCATCTATCATCCTATGAAATCCTGTCCTCCTGTGCCATCATGTACTATCATATATCATCATGCAATCTTGTGTCATTTTTTTGTCTCTTCTTTGATGGCTTTGCACTACTATAGAAGAAATAATAAGAAAATATGATCGAGAGTGGGTCACAAAGACCTTACCACTCTCCATTTACCTGAAGTCAGTTTAGAGGTAAGAACCTCAAACAGACTTGATCCCATATCAATTTTTTGGAAACATCCCATCCTAGACATAGAGAGTATGGCAATACATGATGCGTCCATCGGTAATGTTATGTTCTCTATCCACATTTCCCAACTCATTGTTCAGATGAGAGGTACTTCCCATGAGTCTTGGACTACATGGGTAGGATGCATGTGGGGCATAGATCAAAGAGATGGTGAACCAGCTCAATATCATAATTATGGGGAAATAGCACACCAACAAGGTAAGGTGAACCTAGCCCTGTGGTTTCTTATAGCTCCAAGTAGTTATCCCCAAGCCCCCTGGAGCTCCCAGAGCTCATAGTCCAACTCAAGTGGGACCATCACAATAGGATTTGTCCAAGATACCATGCTTCCCATGGAAGGTTAAGAATTTGACCTTCCCCAGGGGCTTCATGATAATATCTGCGACCTATTCATCATTACCAATGTGATGGAGCCTTGCAGCGCCTCCCTGTACCATGTCCCGGACAAAGTGGTACCTAATATCAATATGCTTGGATCAATCGTGGAACACAAGGTTCTCAGAAATATGAATCCCACTTTGGTTGTTGCAAAGGATCACGATGGTATCTAGCACATGCCCAAACAACTCACTGAAGAGCTTTCTCAACCAAATAGCTTCACAACAGGTCATACTTGCTGCAATGTATTCAGCCTCGGTGGTGCTTAGAGAAACTGATTTCTGCTTCCTGCTCATCCAAGAGATCGAAGCAGAACCTAAGGTGAAGCAACATCCAGATGTGCTTTTATGATCCACCACACTGCCTGCCCAATCGGCATCGGTATATCCATGGAGCCTCATACTCTCAGCAATGTATCTTAGCTCATGGTTGATTGTGCCCCGGAGATATCTCAAGAGGTTCTTGGCACCAATCCAGTGAATGTGATGATTCTCGACCATGTATTGACTCACCGTGTTCACTACAAAACATATGTCTGGACGTGATTTCACTAAGAACATCAAGGCCCCTACGAGTTGACGATACTCAGTGGGATTTCCCAAATCGAGCCCAGCTACACTTCCACACAACTTATTAAAGTTGAGTTCCATCAGAGTAATCACGAAGTTGCAATCCACCATACCTGTTGGAAATACTGAGAGGGGGGTGAATCAGTATTTCTTTTCAACTGTTAATTTTACCAGTTAGATCACTTATATTTAGAACACACAATGAAAAATGATGGAATAGATACTTTTATTAATTTCTTATTTACAATAAGTAAAGTACAATAATGATATAGGGCTCAAACCTTAGATGAAGACTCCAATCTTCGAGGCACCAACCTGTTTTGTGCCAAGCACTGACTTGGTCTTTCCAAGGCTCCAACCTTGTCAATTTGAGGCACCAACCTCTAGGGCCCCAACCCTATCTTCCAAGGCTCCAACCTTGTCACTTTGAGGCACCAACCTCTAAGGCTCCAACCCTATCTCTGGTACAAGCTCCAACCTGGTCTCTTGAGGTCTCTGATCCTCTAGGGCTCAAACCCTATCTTCCAAGGCACCAACCTTGTCTCTTATGAGGCTCCAACCTCTAGGGCTCCAACCCCCAACTTCAATTTGTCAAGATATGTTTGATGATTCTTCACGGCTCCCAATATCTTCTTCAATGAGCCCTATCAATCTCTTTAGAGATGTCTTCTCCAAATCACTTCATCCATGGCAACCTTTTCTTATCATGAAGGTGTCGCCATTGCTCTTCATGATACCCAACCAAAGATCTCCAAAGTCACCTCATGATGGCTTCAACGCATCATGGTCTCCAATAATATCTCCAAGACCAACTTCAATAATATCTTCAAGTATCCTTCAAGGTGTCTTTAATAGGTGCTCAAGCACTACTTCAAATATGTTCCAAAAAATCCACTTTAGGAGGTCTTCCAAAACTCTCTTTAAAGTTGCTATGAAATCAAATCTTATTCTGATCTAAACACCTTCAATAATTCCTCAAAGATTGTTCCAAAATGTCTACAAAATGTTGCTTCAGAATATTTCCAAGGGCTGCTCTAAAGACATCAAGGGAGTGCTTCAAAATGTCTCCTAGGTCTGCTCAAATTGTCTCAAAGGGTTGCTTTTAAAAAACTATTTAAAAAGACTATCCACGTCAAGAAGAGATTCTCCAAAGATCTGTTGACGGAATCTATATTGGACCAAGCTATTTTCCACAGATCTGAGCTTCAATGATTCAAAGAAAATGTCCTCCAATGAGCAACAAAAATTGTCACCACAGATCTGATTTTAAATTCTTCCAGTGGTCCAAAAAAAATCCCACTACAAATCCGAGCTAGAACAGGTTCGAATTCTTTCACAGATCCACTAATTCGTTTTACAAGCAGAAGACACCAGAAGTCTGAAAAAGTGCGAGAATGTGGGTCTAAACAATACTTGCAGGTTATATCCTACATTTCCAAATTCTGCCTATGACACAAGTCTGTGGTGTTATGGTGACTGTTCACAGATTTGTGGATTTCGAAGTACTAAAAGTATGTATGCTAAGTCCGATGGTAAGAGAAACTTTAATAATACAATACCGAGCTACAAAACAAGTCTCCAAAGGTTGTTGTTTGTAGAATATATAATCGGAGCTTCCAAATGGTAGTTTTGTGCAACAATTCTGTTATCCGACCTATGTGTATTTTGAATGACAACCCAACACAAACTTTTGCCCATACATACTCTTCAACTTCCTTCTCAGCCTTCCTGCGTTTTTTACCTCTTCTCTGAAATCTTCACCGAAATTCTTGCTTCAAATGAGGTGTTGGACATCATATATATATATATATATATATATATATATATATATATATATATATATATATATATATATATATATATATATATATATATATATATAAGATTTGATTTATGACGAATAGACATGTCCTTTTGGAGTGAAGCCGACATGTATGAGTAGGCTAGCACAGGTTGGCTCAAGGACAGATTTATTTTCTTTAACTTCAAAAAAATCATATCTCCCAAACCACTTGGAGTTTCGGGCTAAGTAATAGCTCATTGGAAAGCTAAATTATGATCTAAAAGATGGTGAAGGTCTCACAAATAAATTCTACCTCTAAGATGGTGAAAATTATTTTTTTAATGTGTTTGGTCATTTATTAGTGCAGAAGCAAAATGTCTTCGAGTGTTGGGCATCTTCATGGATTGATTTCTTCATAGATTTCCTTCTTCATCATAGGATCACCATCATCATGTCCTTGCCTTCTTCAACATAGGGTCATCAAGTCAATTTTCCTTAAGATAGTGCAGAGATATTGCATCAACCAAATGCAACATCATTATGTAGTCTTCATCATAAGGACATCAAGCTTCACACAATTGGATATTTTTCATGTCATCATCAAATTATCGGAGGTAGAACATGTAATCATGTAGTGTTATCATCAAGATCATTGGAGGTAGGACATATCATCATGTGTATGTCTTATAGTCCTTCATCAAGTGCAGTGATATGGTAGTCTTCCATTATGATTATCAAGATACATGATTGACACTTCATTTGTGTCTTGACATCTTAAACAAGAGTTGTAATCATTTGTAATCATCTGGCATCTTCAAGACTATTTTCCATCCCGGTCACTGCCACATTGACATCAATGACAACCTTGATTAATAATCTCCCTGTTTGTCATTGATGACAATATTCTTGCCCTTCTAATTTCTCTCCCCCTTTGACATCAATGGAAAACGGGGTGCCCAAATACTCCCCTTGTCACGCTGCTTCTTTTCTTCATGAATTGTAGTTTTTCATACGTATGTTACTCCCGCTGTCATGGTGCTCTTTCTTCTGGAAATATGGTCCATGATAGATGTGTTTTTATCTCTTCATGTGATGAACCAACTCCCCCTGCCTGCATAAACTCCTCTAGCTTCAATAAATATTGTTGCCTTGTGATCGGGTGGAAGAAGTCAATATTGGAATCATGTTCTTCAATGGAGCTGCTCCTGAGAGATGATCTATCAAAATATGAATGTCCATGGGTGACTCATCAAAGATTTCATAGGTCCCATTCACGCATAAATTTTGCAAGAAATCTCAAGAATCACAGACTCCCCCTAACTGTATGCATGGTCTCATTTTCGCAAAGTTTCATTATCAGTCACTTGGAATATCAAGGATGAATTCATCTAGTAAACAACATGTGTTGTTCTCTACAGTCTTCAAGAAACTTTTGGATTCAACTTGTTTCCTTCTGCATACTTTTGTAACTTTATTTTCTGGCATGGTTATAGCTTGTGTAAGGTCCCAAGTCAAGTTACAATCACGTGCCATATGTCCAATTTTATGGCAATTGAAGCACTCTATCTTTTTCATGAATAAGAAATCATGACTTCTTCTTGAAAAATTGCTTCGAGGAGATTGACAGGGACCATTAATTTTTTCTTTGTGATATGCCCTACAATATTTTGCCACGTGCCCAAAGTTTGTACAAGAATAGCAATATCCAAGAAATATACTTTGGTACCTGGGTGATGAAGAGTTCCTTGAAGTACTCTTGAAGTCTTTTTGCCTTGGGATTCTTTGATGATATTCATTGCCTTTTGTATTCTTGACACCATATGCAAGTCTCCTTAGAGTAGAATTTCTTCCATTGCTGTCTTGATTCTTCTCCTTCCTTTGTTGGAACTGGGAGCATCAACATTTCTTTCTAGGTTCCTCACATCTTTGTTGTTTGAAGCATTATCATTCTTGCTTGAGGATTCACCTGCATAGCCAAGACCTGATTTATCAAGGGGAGACCTTTGCTGACTTAGGATTTCATCTAGAGTTTGAGAGCTTTTCAAGTTTTTATTCAGCAATTCAACTTCCTTTTCAAAAAAGACAATTTCTCCTTTCAACTTTTCACAATCTTCATCTTTCATAACTAGTTGCTTCTTCATTTCTTCCATAATCCTTGTTGCTTCATGTGCTTCTATTTTAAGGGATATGATATTTGATTTCATTATGAAGACTTCTTCATTCTCCTTTGCTAGACTGCTCTCCATTTCTTCTTTTATTCTTGTATCTTCACATGTTTCGGCCTTGAGAAGATTGATGTCTGATTTTAGTTTCAATATTTCTTCATCATTTTCGTCTAGTTGGCATATCATGGTGTTTCTCTCCTTTTATGCTTCATTAACTTGTCCTTCGATGAATGCCAAAGTTTCCATCACCTTCTCAGCTCCTTGCTCTTGTTTCCTTACTTCTTCTAGTTGAGATCTAAGAGAGGAGACCTCTTCCTTGTATTGACCAATCTCTGCTTCAAGATTGTTCAAGCTCTTAATTCATTGTTCAAGGTGGCTTGACAAAGTTTCTTCCCTTTTCTTTGCCTTATCCAATTGATTTGTTATAGATATGACTTCTTCATGATGCTTTCTTTTATTCTGATGAAATTCCTCTTTAAGTTTGGCGAGCTCCTCATCTCTTTCTTGTACTTGAAGCTTGACAAAGTCAACTTCCTTCCTTGTCTTGTCTTGGTTACCATCCTGCGCTTTCTTCTTAAGTTCCTCATTTTCATTTTTCAAATTGTTAATCGCTTCCATGGAAGCCATAATTTTATTCAAGAGATCTTCTTCAAAGTCTTATTTTTTCTCTTCATCTTCTAGGTCTTCTTTAGCCTTGCTGTCATCTCTCTTATCTTCAGCTTCCTTGACGGATTCTGGACTTATTTCTTGTTTTCCATCATCTTCTTGACTAGAGATCATTGTCAACACTCCTTTTGAGTGCAGATCATGAAGTTTGTCCCATATGGCTTTTGCTGACGAACATTTTTCAAAATTGGCCTTCACAGAATTTAAAACCCATTCAAAATTGCCTTCATTGCTCTTGTATTGTACTCCTTGGATTCTTCATCCATCGTGTCATTAGTAATCACTGATTTCCAAACTTCAATTCCTTGAGTCTTCAATAAATTCCTCATTCTTGCCACCCATATCTCAAAATTTCCATTGAACAATGGAGCCTTCACAAATTGATTTACTTCCACTTCAATGGTTGAGTAAGAAACATCTTTCGGAGGATTGGATAATTTCTTCCTTGGCTTTGCCATTTGTGTTCTAATGATCAACCTTCAAGCTGTTAGGCTTTGAGCGAAGGTACTGGCTCTGATCCCAATTGTTGGAAATAATGAGAGGGGGTTGAATCAGTATTTATTTTCAATTGTTAATTTTACCAGTTAGATCACTTATATATAGAACACAAAATGAACAATGATGGAATAGATACTTTTATTAATTTCTTCTTTACAATAAGTAAAGTACAATAATAATATAGGGCTCCAACCCTAGATGAAGACTCCAATATTCTAGGCTCCAACCTGTTTTGTGCCAAGCATCGACTTGGTCTTTCCAAGGCTCCAACCTTGTCACTTTGAGGCACCAACTTCTAAGGCCCCAACCCTATCTTCCAAGGCTCCAACCTTGTCACTTTGAGGCACCAACCTCTAGGGCTCCAACCCTATCTCTGGTACAAGCTCCAACCTGGTCTCTTGAGGACTCTGATCCTCTAGGGCTCCAAACCCATCTTCCAAGGCACTAACCTTGTCTCTTATGAGGCTCCAATCCCCAACTTCAATTCGTCAAGATATTTTTGATGATTCTTCATGGTTCCCAATATCTTCTTCAATGAGCCCTATCAATATCTTCAGTAATGTCTTCTCCAAATCACTTCATCAATGGCAACCTTTTCTTATTGTGAAAGTGTTGCCATTGCTCTTCATGATACCCAACCAAAGATCTCCAAAGTCACCTCATGATGGCTTCAACGCATCATGGTCTCCAATAATATCTCCAAGACCAACTTCTATAATATCTTCAAGTATCCTTCAAGGTGTCTTTAATAGGTGCTCAAGCACTACTTCAAATATGCTCCAAAAAATCCACTTCAGGAGGTCTTCCAAAACTGTCTTTAAAGCTGCTATGAAATCGACTCTTATTCTTATCTAAAACACCTTCAATAATTCCTCAAAGATTGTTCCAAAATGTCTACAAAATGCTGCTTCAGAATATTTTCAAGGGCTGCTCTAAAGACATCAAGGGAGTGCTTCAAAATGTCTCCTAGGTCTGCTCAAATTGTCTCAAAGGGCTGCTTTTAAAAAAACTATTTCAAAAGACTGTCCATGTCAAGAAGAGATGCTCCACAGATCTGATGATGTTCTATATTGGACCAAGCTATTTTCCACAGATCTGAGCTTCAATGATTCAAAGAAAATGTCCTCCACAGAGCACAAAAAATTGTCACCACAGATCTGAATTTAAATGCTTCCACTGGTCCGAAAAAAATCCCACTACAAATCCAAGCTAGAACAGGTTTGAATTCTTTCACAGATCCACTAATTCTTTTTACAAGCAGAAGACACCAGAAGTCTGAAAAAGTGCGAGAATGTGGGTCCAAACAATACTTGCAGGTTCTGTCCTACGTTTCCGAATTCTGTCTGTGACACAAGTCTAGGGTGTTATGGTGACTATTCACAGATTTTTGGATTTCGAAGTACTGAAAGTATGTATGCTAAGTCCGATGGTAAAAGACACTTTAATACTACAATACCGAGCTACAAAACAAGTCTCCACAGGTTTTTGTTTGTAGAATATATAATTGGAGCTTCTAAATGGCAGTTTTGTGCAACAATTATGTTATCCGAGTTATGTGTATTTTGAATGACAACCCAACACAAACTTTTTCCCAGACATATTCTTCAACTTCCTTCTCAACTTCATTTGTGTCTTGACATATTAAACAAGAGTTGTAATCATTTGTAATCATCCTCTAGCATCTTCAAGAATATTTTCCATCCCGGTCACTGCCACATTGACATCATTTGTAATCATACTTGTTGCAATGTATTCGGCCTCGGTGGTGCTTAGAGAAACTGATTTCTGCTCCCTGCTCATCCCAGAGATCGAAGTAGAACCTATGGTGAAGCAACATCCAGATGTGCTTTTATGATCCACCACACTGCCTGCTCAATCGACATTGGTATATCCATGGAGCCTCATACTCTCGGCAATGTATCTCAGCTCATGGTTGATTGTGCCCCGGAGATATCTCAAGAGGTTCTTGGCACCAATCCAGTGAATGTGATGAGGCTTGACCATGTATTGACTCAACGTGTTCACTAAAAAACATATGTCTAGATGTGAGTTCACTAAGAACATCAAGGCCCCTAAGAGTTGACGATACTCGGTGGGATTTCCCAAATCGGGCCCAGCTGCACTTCCACGCAACTTCTTAAAGTTGAGTTCCATCAGAGTAATCACGGACTTGCAGTCCACCATCCCAAATCTCTCCAACAGTGTCACAACATATTTTCCTTGAGAAAGGAAAATCCAAAAACAAAAAAAAACCTCGTTCTTCATAACTAGCCTAATATCATTACCCAAAATCCTTAAAGATAAATCAATCTTTGCACTTATAGAGAGATCCCTCTCTGGATTCAGGAGGGCTAGATCCTAGAATCCCAAAGTGGTTCAAGTGTCCTCTCCGCAGTTCTGGTCTCACCAATCTTCTGGAATAACGGGGAGATAACACCCTCTTCTTCATCAAGTCTCATTTTATATGCTATGATAACTCCATGTAATTCCTCTTTGCGATTTCGTCAAGATTTAAACTATATTCTAAGACCGATACCTTTGGGTTGAATCTCCATAATAACGTTCTAAGAATATTTCGTATTATAGTCTTCTCGTCAACATGCTCTCTGAATCCTTCCAAAGTGTTTTTTATTTCATCAACGTGTTGGAAGTATGTAGCAATGTTGTTATCTTCTTTAATTCTGAGTTACTCAAATTTTTCTATGTAGATTTGAAGCTTTGCTTCTTTGACATTTGAGTCACCTACATATATATTCTCAAGCTTGTCCCATAAATTTTTGACGGTTTTACAACCCAACACCTTATGATAAGCAGATTCAATAAGCCCACTAATAATAATATTCTTTGCTTTTGCATAATTTACCAAGTTCTTCTTACCTTGTTCATCCGCGGTTGATGTAAATCCCTTTTGAACAGTGTCCCATACTTCGTAACCTTGAGCCAAGAGATAGACCTCCATTATTCCTTTCCAGAGTGCATAATTGATTTCATTGAATAGAGGTACACCATTCTTGGTATGCTCCATGACCTCCTTCCAGCTATTAAACTTCTATTGAAGGAACCAAGCTTTGATACCAATTGTTGGAAATACTGAGAGGGGGAGTGAATCAGTATTCCTTTCAATTAGTATTATTATTAATCTTTCAGAACATTAGTTAATCTTCAATTATTATTAGTGTTTGTACAATGATAGCAGTAAACAAAAGGAACACAACTGCACACATTTTTTAAGGTGGAAACCCTCTCCGAGACAAAAACCACCTAAATGTTTTTCTAATAATTCTTTAGTATTCAACTCCAATTGAAAATAAAGCTCCAGCTTCCTAGAATCTAGAAAAGCATTCTTCTCCAACTCCCACTAGATGGACGCTCCAACGCCCGAGATTCTTCAGTAATCAACTAAACGGATGCCCCAACACCCAATGAGCTATAACTCACCCCAGCACCACCCTACCACACTGAAGTTTTCACAGGCTTGAACCTCTTGGTGACTTCATGCACCACCCTAGCACCACCCTACCACCCTATAAAAGAATAAAAGACAAATGGACTCACGTACCAGGGTAAATGGTCTACTTTACAACGATATATAATGATGTAAAAGAATAATACACACTATACCATAACCCCAACTATGACAGAACCACCTAATGATGATCCTAGACCTACCGACATTGCCTCTTCAACTCTAGGAAGATAGACACTTGTACAATTTTTAAAAATGATACTTTTACAATGACTTAGTACAATGATACCTTTATGATGACTTTATGTGGTGAACTTCTTGTTGCTGTTCTGCACCTTGATTGTTGCTCTTGTCATGCTACCCTCTGTTGCACCTTGCTTTGCTTTGCTGCCCTAGAAAGCCTGGTCCTTTGCAGCCCTTGACAACACATGATCTAGATTTTTCTTGCCTTCTAGGATCTCGATATTGAATGTGGTGTATCTCTATTATTTCAGATCCCCAATATGTGATTTTTGGTTATGTAGTATTCCTCTGAGTTTTCTTTCCAATTCCATGGTTCTGACCCAATTTGGATTCTTCAAGGGAGATTTGTGCCCAATCTCTCACAATGACCTAATTATAGACTGGTTCAGTAGAGAAAACTTCTACGGCGTGCCACGTGTCACTGTTTCTTCATTCGGCTCTAAAATTGATACAAAAAAACCAAAATCCATGCACTATCTGCCACTTTTTACAAAATTCCAATCTAATACTCAGAAATAGAGTTATGAAGATTTTCCCAAGGTCACTTATTTGAGATGAAGTTCAAGAGCCTGCAAAAACACTAACTTCCACAGATCATATCTCCAAAAATATTGCACACCTTGATCTGAAATTTTTGCAGGTGCTTCCTCGGGATTTCGGCTTCATCTCATAAAAATTTCAGCTTCTGAACCTTCGTAGAAAAAATGTTAGAGCGCCAATTCCATGATGACCTCTTTCAGGTAGCGAATTCCCTACATGAGGAGGATATGAGGATCACAATTTATATATGTGCTTAGGTTGAGAGGGTCTTCAACAAGTGAACGTGGGAGGGATTTTAGGAGCTTAAAAATTATTAATTATTAACTTTTTAATGACCCATGTGACAACCCCATGGGCTTTTAGCCCACTAACTGGGGTTACAAACTTCAAACATGAATATCTTTCAAAACGTGAAAAATTATATGGCGTGCCATATATCAACGGAAACATCTTGACAAGTAGAAACCATCGAAGATATTCTTGACACAGAATATAGTAATTTGGTAGGTGAAAATTACCATGCAATATCAGGGTAGCCCCTGGTGCTTCTTGGGTTGACATCAATGACAACCACTGATCAACAATGAAATCTATGTAGGTTAAGGAAATTATGTGATCAAGATGTTGAAGAGGTTTGACATGATGTATTGTAAACCTATGACCACTTCGATGATCACAAACTAGAAGAGACTTAGAAGTTCTGATTCAAGCTTGATTGATCCTTCCAAATATAGACAATTGATTCGCTCACTCATTTACTTGGTAAACACTCAGAAAGACATATGTTTTGTAGTAAATATTTTCAGTCAGTTCCAAGTGAAACCAAAGAAGGATCATTGGTTAGCAGCAAAACACATTCTAAGATATGTAGATTCTGACTGAGGAGGCTGTGAACAAGATGGAAGATTTATTATTGAAGAATGCTTCGATTTGGTATCCTCTATGGTTTCATGGATGAGAAGAAAGCAAGGAATTGTTTCTTTGAGTAGTGCAAAGGTTGAATATGTTGCAGCCTGTGAATTAGGAAAACAAGTGGTTTCATTGAGGAGGTTGTTATCCAACTTATTTGAAGGTGCGATGAACCCTACAATGATACTATGTGATAACACCAATTTTATTCATTTTTCTAAAGATCCAGTATTTCGTGGAAAGACAAAGCACATCAACAACAAGTATCACTATGTTCAAGAGCTAGTACAAAATGGTGTGCTACAACTCGAGTATGTTTCCATTGATGAACAGGTAGTTGATATATTGACAAAATCACTTCTAAATAAGAATATTGTGTATCTAAGAGACAATTTTGGTTTGGTGGATGTATCCTCGCTACGTGAGAGGGAGAGATAGACACACATTATTGTCTTCAATGGAAGAAATAATGGAGCATTTTTTGATTTGGTAACCATTTGGCATCTGATTCTCTTTGAGAATGTGGTAGGGCATTCTGATAAGACTAGTCGAGGACGAATATTGTTTGAGGATTAGCTATGTTAATAAGTATAGTCCTAGGAGGTCATACTCGGTGAACGCTCGGGTGGATTATGTACCTTGGAGACAATGATGATGGTGTCTATAGTCACTGGTCTCACCATCATTGTAGTTCATGGCTCGTAATGAGATGAAACTATTAGTCAAGGCTTATACGTGAAAATGTTGGATTGATATGATGCTAGAAACATATGGGTTACAAATCTAAATCTTCTTATGAGATCTCTTCAGATTGAGAATTACCAAGTACCATTATGAATACCTCCCTAGTTAAGAGGGAGAGTTGAAAAGTGTAACTAGGTTAGGTCTTCATAGTGACTTGTAATTGTTATTTTATGTAAATAAAGAAGACAAAGAATAATAAATGTATTTTGTTACTTGCTTCATGGGTTTCATGAGCAAGAAGTTTTATTATAGGTCAAAAGATTTATTCTTGATTTCTTTTAGGATTTTTCATATTTTCAAAAATGTAATTAAGAGTCATGTATATGAAGTTACGTTACACATGTAAAAGACTTGTCATTCATGTAAAATTTGCACTCCAAGACATTTTCACTATACCTCTTGAAGTCAGCCAAAATCTTGACAATAATCTCCTTATGAATATGTCATATTACCTCCATAATAATGTTGGCCTAGATAGAAAATATGAGTCGCTATATAAAGGGTGACTCGGCCTCCTTGTTTCATCAAGCATCTTGGTCATCTCTACAATACATAGTGCAGATCTCAGTGCGACAGTGTCAAGGGTTATACATCGAAGAAGAAGTTTACAATAAAGTGTGTAAGGGTCTTCATGATTTTGGATTAAGTCTATCGCATTACCCCTGCAATCTCAGTGAAGACTGAATATGATTTCAAGACTACTTCAGTTCGGTCAAGGGCTATAATCTAGTACAGAACAGTGTTGAGAGGAGACCGAGGAAAGGAGGCAATTGGAGACGAAGAAAGAATATTGTTGGAAGTTGAAAGGACTGTGTCAAGGGTTTCAAAATAATAAACCGAGACTCTCTTAATGACAGCGTTGGACATTGTGAGAAATAAGGATGAAAGTGTGAAGGACGAGGAGAGAAAGAGATAGTGACAAGTGTCTTGGAGGAAAACTTGTGTCAATTTTCTTTCTCAAGGATCTTGTTATTCATCAATTGAAGCATCTATAAGAAGAGACTTGTGGGTTTTCCCCTCAAAAGAGGGGTTTAGACCCTGGCTTGCAGCCTACATATTGTGTCATTATTCTTATTGGTTTGGAAATTGTTTTGTGTATTGCTTATCATAACAATAACAATCAAAGTGAAAGAAGCTAAATTATAACACAAACAATTATCAAGTAAGAGAATTGAGTTAAACACTACCCTACTAAATTCTCAACATCATCATCCCCCATCTCAATATGCATATGCAAGACTTTCTCCTCCAAGTCACTGAAAAAATCTCTACACCTTGTCATGTGAAACAATGCACCTGAGTCCAAGTACCACCCGCTCCCCTATGTTGACCATGCATGCGATAAGGGTAAATTCAAGCTCGAACTGTGTGTTGAAGAATGTAACTAGGTTTGGTCTTCATAATTGTACTTGAGTCAAAATGAAATATATTTATCAAAAGAAAGCAAAAGAAATTTTATTATTAATTAAATTGAATTGTTAAAGCATGGGCTTCATACTTGGATCAATTATCATAGGTCAATCCTCCATTGTGGTCCTTAGGATTTTTATTTAAGTCAATAATCAGTTGTTTGGTCAAAAGACTCCTCCATCAAGTCTCCTTACACGTCGGCATTCAAATTAATTGTCAACAACTCGGCTTCACCAAATAGACTCATGTCGGCTTATTTCACTATGGGAAACAACTATATATATGTATGTGTACTTCACTCAAAATTGCAAAGAATAATTTCAGGTATATATCTTAGAGTAGTTCGAATTAAAGATCGTGAATGAAGGAGGGTTACAATTCGGATTACATCAAGTTATTTCAGCAGACAAAAGTTTGTAGATATTACAGAAGGACCAAATTTTATGTACATTATAGAAGGACCTAAGTAAATATATTATAGGACCGAAGTGTATATGTATTACAAAGAAACGAAGTCTTAATACACCAATATTGAACCGAAGTATGATGTCACATGAGACGACTGCCATAGATCGAAGCATGAGAAGGATCATAGCATGAGAAGGTTGCCTCAGAACAAAAACATGAACTAACTATATTGATGATTGTATAATGCCACTATAGGACCGAAGCATGATCTTATTTTGAATCATGATATCAAAATACACCAAGGGTTATCATGTTGTTGTTAGAATGAAGTATTAAGGATTGATTGAAGAATGAAACACTACTCACAAAACTTAGAATAAAGAATAAACGAGGATGACTTGATAGAGGGAGTATTTTTTATAGGTTGTGAGGATCTTGGTCGTCTCATCTTGTTTTGAATCTACTGAAGGAAGAATACTTTACCAGGTTTTCCCCTAGAGTGGGGTTTTTCCCTAGTTGTGTGCCTACATCTTGTCTCCTTTTCTATTTTTTGTTTGGCATTAGTCTTGATGATAAGGAAGAGATCAATAAAAATAAGGAAAAACTGATAATGAAACATCACAAGATAATGTCATAATAAGAGAAATAAATTAACTTGCCACCCTAATAGATTTCTCAACATGGTATCAGAGCTATGGTGAAAGAATGTTGAAAATCACCTTATTGGGAAGAAGGTTTAGGAATTGGAGCAAATTCATTGTCTGAGATCGAATTCATTGTCAAGAGTAGATCGAAGCATTCAAGATGAACAATCCAAAATTATGAGTATTATTGTGAGCTTAATCTGAGATCTAAAGCATATATTTGAGGACTGTGAAAGGGCTCTGAAGTCTGACCTTTGGAGAATAAATACAAGCCTTACTCTTTGAGGATTTGAATTGATAGTCCAAGCCTATTCTCTCAGTAACCAACACAAGGAATCATCTCAAAGAAATCAAGTAAGTATTTGCATTGTTCCTTACTTAAAAAGATGCATCTGCAACAAGTCTAATGGGTTATGAAATCAAAGGTATGTAAACGCAAGGTACGTATATTCATTTAAATAAGTTTTTATGTTTTCAATATATCTAATCTTAGATGTCCCATATAATTCTTGTTTACAGTTAGTCTAGGATACAGAATGAAATCCCTATATGACATATAATAACCTTAATCCTTATCTTCTAGGGTTTATAAGTAATCTAGGATGTCAATTAAAATCTTAGTATTGATTGAAAGAAAAGATAATTTGATTTTTTTATATAAAGGATTCCATTCTCCATTGTTAGAAAATATAGATTGAAAAATTAAAATAGTGTTCTTGGTATCACATGTTTTCTATAAAGTATTTATTACATGTATAAAATACCATGGCTTAATACAAAGAGAATACTTCAAGGAATCCTGCAAGGTTTTTCAGGGAACATCTCCAGGTATGTCTTTGACTATACACTTTATGAAATGTTCTTAATATAAAAAGTACATCATCTTTTGAAATTTGTGTTACATTATTAACATTGTTGTTTCTAGCTCTCTTGAATCATGAAGATTATTGATTGGGTGATTCATCATTATATAGATCTGCCATCCTTGTACCTTTGATTATTTTTGTGGAACCCTAAAAGGGTTCTCTGGAAAAACCCTAACTTAAGGGTATGTCAATAATAATGTGTGAAATCCTAGCCTACTTAGGGTTATTGGTGAAGTCTAAGAAAATGTTCATTGAATTTTTTATGATGATGTCATGTTTGAGGTTTTTATATGGTTATAGAAACCCTAATCTGTTAGGGTTGGTTGGTGATGCTTAAAAAATCCCAAACCTTTGAAGTATTGGTAAATTAAGGTTTGTTATTGAAACCCGATATCTTCAAGGTTTGGTAGGGTTTATGAGCAGGATCCTTATGACCTTGTAATGAAACCCTAGGTGTATGTGTGCCCATTTATTTGAAACCCTAGCTTGATCAAGGTCTTTATATGTCTAATATAGTAATGTTTGTGTCGTTGGGTTTTCTTGACATATGTTGTTATGATATGCTAATGCATGATGATGAAATACTAGATGTGCATATGTATTGACCTAATTATTGATGGTCATAATTTCTAGGGTTTGGATACAAACCCTAGTCGAAGTTTGATACTCTAGGATGATAGTGTTTGTGAATTATAGGGTTTTGTAACTAAAAGTTCAATTCTCAAGTATATGAGAATATTGTTTCAAGTGTGATATTATGAGAATTATGAAAGGTTGATAAAACCTGAAATTGTATTGTTATTAACTTGATTTTTGAGGATTAGTATCTCTAAATATGAAAATTTAGGGTTTACATCAAACCCTAGTAGAAGCTATTCATGTTGAGCTATGATTGGTTTTGATTGTTGAAGCTCATGTATGAAAACTAGGGTTTGTATGAAATCCTATTAGGAAGTCTAACATATCAATCATGGAAGTTGTTAGATGAAGTGTTGAATTGTAATATATAAGAATATGTTATATCTTTGAAGAAAATATTGTGGCTCTAGATATAATGAAATTGATTGAGTTGTTGATATGATTTAAGGTTTGTAAAAAAACCTGGGCAAGAAGTTGAAGCATTGGAGTAAATTCTCTTGTTGATTGTGTTTATAAAGTATAATGTTTCCATTATTATATAATTTTGATATGGGTAACTTCATGCTTCTATAGATTTGGTTGTACTTGTTATCTAATTTGTGCAAGTACATAATCTTCAGATGGTGAATATGCTCGTAAGTAAGGTTGTTATGATAAGCATGATAAAGAAAGATATATAAATGATAATGGTCTGGATGACTCTAATAAGAAGTATGGAAGCCATAAAATATTCTCCAATGTCATTAAAGGAATTTATTCTCGCTAACTTAAGAGGGAGGGAATATCATATTCATGATGGTTACCTTAAAAGAATAAATTGGACAATGCATTTTGAGCTGTTGCTGACAGAAGGAAAGCAGGATCTAGTTGTAGAATACATTGATAGATATGAATTAGGAAACAAATATATATGGTTGAGGACTCTTGTGTCAAAATTAATTTGAAAGTATCTAATTCCTACTGTGATAAAGTGAGAAGCAACCTCAAGATGTCTGAAAGACCCCAGAGGTTTGTGTTTGCTTATGTACATTTGAAAGTTTGTTACTGATTGGGGTTGTTTTTGTATAAGTAAATCTCTTAGAAATTTGATAGCATGTTTTACATGCTTGTTGTTATCGATTAGTTTGATCGGGAGAGATTTGTTGTTTCCGATATGTTCGATCGGGGAGGAGTTGCTACCAATTGGAATAATCGGGAGTGTTGAGGCTTTGTGTGTGATACAGATTGTCTGGAAAGACATATGGTCGGCACTATGTGTCAGATGTCTGGATCCTGAAGTAGGGATGATTGTGTTGGTCATAGAGCTCTGACCTTGGATACGCACCTAGATCCCTGGGTTGGTGGTCAGCAAGTAATCCTGATGGTACCTAGAGAGGTTGAAATATTTATTCCACCTTACTCCCACCCGGATATATTTACCTAGTCAAGAATCTAGTTTGTGGCACCATGAGTGCCTAAACTGTTAAAGGACCTTGGATAGATTGCTCTGATCAGGAATCTAGTCCATGGCATTGTGGTGCCTAAACTATTCGTATATCATGTTTTTTGAGATATTCCATGTAGTTTTATATATATTTGTAAGTATGAATACCTCCCTAGTTAAGAGGGAGTGTTGAAGAATGTAACTAGGTTCGGCCATCATAATTATACTTGAGTCAAAATGAAATATATTTACCAAAAGAAAGCAAAAGAATTTTATTATTAATTAAATTGACTTGTTAAAGCATGGATTTCGTGCTTGGGTTAATTATCATAGGTCAAGCCTCCATTGTAGGCTTTAGGATTTATTTAAGTCAAAAATAATGTTTTTTTGTCAAAATATTCCTCCATCAAGTCTCCTTGCAAGTCGACCTTCAAATTAATTGTCAACAAGTCGGCTTCACCAAATAGACTCATGTCGGCTTATTTCACTGTGGGAAACAACTATATATAGGTATGTGTACTTCACTCAAAATTGCAGAGAATAAGTTCGAGTATATATCTCAAAGAATTTCGGATTAAAGATAGCGAAGGAAGGAGGGTTACAATTCGGATTACATCAAGTTATTTCAACAAATCAAAGTTTATATATCTTACAGAAGGACCGAAGTTTATGTATATTATAGGACTTAAATAAATATAATACAGTATTGAAGTGTGTATGTATTATAGAGAACCAAAGTCTCAACACACCAATATTGAACCAAAGTATGATGTCACATACTGTGTGCATGAGAAGGTTTCCTGAGAACTAAAACATGATCGAACTATATTGATGACTATATACTGCCACTACAGAACTGAAACATGATCTTATTACAGGACTGAAGTATGATATTGAAATATGCCAAGGGTTATCATATTGTTGTTTGAATTAAGTATTAAGGAATTATTGAAGAACGAAACACTACTCACAGAACTTACAGCTGAAGAATAAACAAGGATGACTTGATGGAGGGAGTCTTTGGTCTAGGTTGTGAGGGTCTTGGTCATCTCATCTTGTTTTGAATATACTGAAGGAATAATTCTTGACTGGATTTTCCCCTAGAGTGGGGTTTTTCCCTGGTTGTCTGCCTACATCTCATGTCCTTTTCTATTTGTTTTTTGGCATTAATCTTGATGATAAGGAAAAGATAAATCAAAAGAAGGAAAATCTAATAATGGAACATCATAGGATAATGCCATAATAAGAGAAATCAATTAACTTGCCACCCTATTAGATTTCTCAATACTATGAAGCCAAGGCTTCACTTGCTGCTACTCTTGAGGTATTCTTGCTTGCCTACTTGTGTGGAAAATTCATGGCATAGTGCTTGAATTCATGACAATGGAAGCATTTATTTTTGGACAAATTTTACTTATTTCCCCCTTGATTTGACTCTGGTTTGTATTGAGATTTATTCTCTTTCCCATTCTTTTCCTTTCTAACCAATGAAAATTTTTCTTCATCCTCGCCCTTGGATGAAGTCCCATCTATGGTATTCCACCTTATTTCCTCGTGTACCAAATCAGACCATAATTGATCCCAATTCATTATTTTCTCCCTCTCGTTCACCGAATCTTGATAGCTATGCCAACTCTTGGGAAGGCTAGGCTTACCAAATCTTCTTTGGGAGCATTAACATCAACCCCGCGAAGTTCATCATGATATTGTGTGAACTTGCTCAGATACTGCAGAATAGTTTCATTCTTTTAAATCTTGATACTTCAAAGTTTATCCTTGAGCGCCAACTTCATGTGGTCACTATTATTCTCAAACAATTATGTTAGTTATTTCCACATTGGGAACATAGTTTATTTTCTGTGGATATTTGAGACAATTTGATCTCGTACTCCCTCCAAAATTATTCTCCTTCACTTGGCTACATCTTTCTTCCACTGAGCAAGGTTTTGGGCATCAGATTCTGGTGTTTTTCAACATTTGACTTGATGTATTCTAGAAATCCATTGTCATCCAATACCGCCTCCATGTGATCCTTCCATGCAACAAAATTAGAGGTTCCTTCCAAGGCATACTCTAGCCTTAGTCCATTGAAGGTCATCTTCTCAGCTCTAAAAAGATTGTGTTGCACAGAACTCCAAAATCGAACCTCCTGAGAAACAACTTCAAAATTCCAACTCTAATGTGAATCTTGCTCTGATACCATGTAGAAATTATGGTGGAGATTTGCAACTACTCATGAAGTTTTAATCAAAATCGCAAGACACAAACCTACTTTTCTGCTCTGCAGAAAGTAATTCACAATTTTTAACAAAATTTCACACACGCAATAATATATAACACACATGCACACAGTATTTTTCTTAGGGAAAGAAATCTACTAAAAACCCCAATGTCTACTTGCATTAATATGATGAATAGAGATTATTACAATTATTTTTCTCAATTGAACATAACCTACAAGTCCATAACCTATCTCTCTGCTCACTGAGAAGCTCCGACCCAAACTTAGTCAATTTCTACCTCTGCTTGAGCCCATATTTCCTTGTGCAATTCCTTGAGAAATTAGCTCCAATTATTTAGAAATTTCTCCAAAATGGATTGCGTAATTCCCAATATTGATCGTCAAGTTTCATGCAACACGTGTACACTCTGGAATAGTCTACAATTGATGTTATACTACCTTGGAATCTCCACCTCAACTGGGTAACTTGAATTCTCTACATGCACTAGCTATTTTTGGTTGATTGATCAATTAACTATATGATCATTGAGTTTGACTGAAGTCTCACTACACAACTAACCTTCCACTATTTCCTCCAACAGTTGGAACTAGTTTAACTAAAAACAACTTGAGATAACTAACTTCGATTGCTACAAATTAGCAATCACACATGCTTCATTGAACTCTAACTCCTCCAACTCGAATCACTGAGTAAAATAGGTGACACAAGCCATGTCACACAACTTAACTGCATCCAAGCTGTCATTTGATGTGGAAATTTGAATTTTCTCAATTTAATTAAGTAAAAATAAAATTGAGAATTCCTTGCTACATTTTTCAACATCGAATCCTTCCTTCTTGGTATTCTTTGGTGCAACTTCATCAGCAACATTTTTATGTTCTCTTTCTCTCTTTTTATTCCTTGGATTTTCAAGACATTCACTTTTGTAGTGTCCCATTTTATGACAATTGTAGCGTTCAATTATTGATAGATCAACCTTCTTCTTTTGTCCTTTGAAATTCTTGTATACTCCCTTCTTCTTGTGATGGGTAGAGTAACCATTTGAAGTGTCGTTTTCTAAATCCTCCTTTTTTTCACTTACTAATGAGATGTGATCTTCTTCTTGACCGCATGCATTCCACATATGTTCAAAGGTTGGTGTATCCTTCCAACTGTTAATTCTTGATGCAAAAGAGCTCCAATATTTTGGGATACCTAGTAGTGCAGCAATCATGAGTTCTTTCTTTGGTACAACTTCATTAATAGCTTGAAGTTCATCTCTTTTTCTAGATATCCTTACAAAATATGATGATACAGTATCAGCTTTTGTCATATTTACTATTCTTAGTTCATTCTTGAGACTAGTTATCTGACCAATGTTCTTGATGGTAAACAAATTGGAGAAGGCTTCATACATTTCTTTTGCAGAGTCTATATTGGATATGCATGGTATTATATTATCCTTCACTCCGTCTACTATTAGATTCATGTCTAAGATGTCAGTTTGCATGTAATTTTCCTTTTTTGTAGCATATGTAGGTTTCTTAACTTTTCCTTGAGCAAAATCCAAAATTTTATGCTTAGCAAGAATCAGATCCATCCTCTTCTTCCATGCCCTGTATCTGGAGGCTCCTTCTAACTTATTTTTTGTCTTCATTAAGGTTGTCATAGACTTTATAATATCTAATTCACTTGATATAGATAATAAGTTATTATCCTTATATGGTCCTTTCCTTAATGATCTTCTTCAACAGACCTTCAAGTTATCTTTTTCTTTCCTCCTTCACCTTAGCTCTGATACCATGTTAGAAAATCGAAAAGGCAAAAAGATTTGCTTATGTTGATAATTACTTGTGATATTATTGTATTCTTATCAAATTTCTTTATGTTCTTTTATTTTTTATCATTGTGCAAATTTGCTTATGTTGATAATTACTTGTGATATTATTGTACTCTTATTAACTTTCTTTATGTTCTTCTTTTATCTTTTATCATTGTGCAATCATCAAATAAAAACATGAATATCAATGACACCAAATATAGGCACTCAGCTAGGGCTAAAACCTTTCTGTAGGGGAAAACCCAGTCGAACTCTTCCACAGTAAATCAATTTGAGATAGACCAAGACCTTAGACTAGAGCAAATGACCTTCCTCCTCCACCAAGTCAACCTTCCAAGATGATGAACCAAACACAAAATTCAACGCTATTTCAATCCAAATTTGAGTCTTAATTTTGGCCCCCAACTTTGAGAATTTCAACCCCGCTGCAAATCTAAAATTTTGGCCTCCACAACAACTTTAGAATTTTAGATGTATGAGTCAAAGAAAAAAACAACTTTTTCTTGCTTAACAAATATCTCCTCCTTCGCTAGAGTTTTCTCATTCTACTTAGGAATTCCACTCTTCTTTTATGCCTCCAAATACTGAAGATCGAACTTCTTGGTTGATACTCAAAATGAGGTTGAATAGCTACCAATATATAGTGAATCTGTCAAGTTAAATTCCCTTGATGAGGCCGACTTGTCCTTCTTTGAGGCTGACTTGGTGGAAGCCTAAATGACCTAATTTACATCAAAATAAATTTCTTTCTTGATTGATAAAGCCCAAGAATGGTATTTAACATGATGACAATGACAAGGACTCTTGACACAAACCCTAGAAGCCTACAATGGAGACTTTGACCTAAAAATAAAAATAATAAAGCATGAAACTCATGCTTAATAAATAATTTTCTTTCATGCCATAAAATTTCTTTTTAATTGTTTTGACAAATACATTACATCATGACTCAAATACTATTATGAATATTGACATTAGTTACATTCTTCAACATGTTTCCCACTTCCAAAGACAATTCCATGTCTTCTAGGTAAATAATAAATTGTCAATTCCATAATTCACAATAAATTTAATCATCCAGATTAGATGCCTATGACTTATTACTAAGTAATTAATGTTCATCATCAATTTGAAACCTCATCTCTTTAATCCAAATTTATTCAAACATTAATTTTCCAAACCTCTTTATTTATTATAAACATCTTAAATATAATTTTACAATCATTCATTATCATTAATAAAGTATTGATAGTTAAATTCTTCATGTGTCTTTCAAACTTTACGTTCAAAAGGGAAACATATATATATATATATATATATATATATATATATATATATATATATATATATATATATATATATATATATATACATAAAAGCTTTGATTCAAGGTATGTCATAGGTTTGATCAATTGAACAGAAGTTGTTGATGTCGTTAACAAATTTGTGCCAATATTACAAATCGACAAAATCCAACAGATAATTTGATATTTATTTTATTGAGCACAGGGGGATCGAGTCTGTAAATTGTGAAACGTGGTCCGCCAGTGTGAACGTTGGAGCCTTCAAAGAAATTTGCAACATGTTGAGTAGGGTGGCAGGGTGGTGCAAGGCAAGAGATTGGAGTCTCCTTCGGGTTGGATCTTGTGAACACTTCAAGGTGGTAGGCTGGTGCTAGGGCAGGTTGAAGCCTACACAGGGTATCGAAGCATTCTTTCAAATGGAGTTGATAAAGCCAAGGCATTGGTGCGTCCTTTCAGTTGGAGCTAGTAAAGCAAGAAGTTGGAGTGTCCTAGTTGGAGCTGGTAAACTAAGGTGTTGGAGCATCCTTTCAATTGTAGCTGATAAATTTGGGGGTTGGAGCATCCTTCCAGTTGTAGCAGGAGAATCTTGAAATTTGGAGCTTCCCATCAATGTATTAAGAAACATTCAATGATTTTTCTCTCAGAAGGGTTTCCACCTAAACATCTAGTGTCTGTTGTCTTTGATATTGTGCATTGTTGAATAATGTTGATTTATGTTTTGATCTAATGTTAATGCTAATTAATCCTCTGTAAAGTAAAAAATTAACTAATTGAAGAGAAAAACTTATTCACCTCCCTCTTAGTGTTTCCAACACAACCTAAACACATTGAATTTGTGTTAGAAAAAAGGTAGCACTCTTTGAGTTGGAATTATGTTAATTTTAGTTAACCATGGTATGTTCTATGCTTAGAGCAGTTTACTTCAATCTTTCTTAACTAGCCCAATTCAATTTCAGATACGCAATCACATAAGCATTGAAATTAAATGCTGATAGAACATAAAATAAATCGACAGAAGACAAGACAAGACAAGAGACACAAATATTCTTGAATTCTTCTTATTCAGCAGAGAGAAAATATATTTTAAAACAGTCAACAGGATGCCCTAGTCAGCAAAGTCTTCGTTCGTCAAACCAGTGATTCAACCTCTAAACAAGATTAATTAAACTCGGTCGAATTAGGTCTTCCATAAAATTCAACACAACCCAAAATAGTCCACAAATATGGTCAACGCAGTGGTCAAAGTCTGCGGTCAAAATAGCAGTCAAAGTTGTGGTCAAAAATACGGTCAGCTGCAGTCAAATTCAACATTTAACCTCAGTTTTTGTGCCTCCAGCTGCGACCTCTCCAAATCAAATTTCTGACCTCAAAGACACAGTCAAAAGATCAGTGTTGACCCAAATTCAACACAAGTCAACGTCGTCCAGAAAGTCCCTAAACCAGTCTGAAAATTGCAGCTTCATGTTTCACACGTGTGGAGGAGAGAGAAGCCTCTAAGGTTGTATGAACCAATCAGATGAGAGAGAGAGATGTGTGAGATGAATGAATGATGAAATGAGGATCATGTCTCTCCTTTTTATATCCATGACTGTGGGTGTGTGATACAACTTTTGGGGCTTGTGAGCCTACATTACAATTATGGCTGACCTTGGCAAATTGCATATATGTGGAAACAATGAATTCAAAATACAACTTTTGCTCATCCAAACAAGATGATCTTTAGATCAATCTTGCACCTCTTCGAAAGAGGAATCCAATAAAAATATCATCTCCATCATATGAGCAGTGCAACATGGAGTTTGGCCCTAGTTTCCAAATTTAACACTCCCTCTCAACTAGGGAGAACTCCCCCTGTCCATCCATCTATCATCCTGTGAAATCATGTCCTCCAGTGCCATCATGTACTATCATATATCATCATGCAATCTTGTGTCATTTTTTTGTCTCTTATTTGATGGCTTTGCTCTACTATAGAAGAAATAATAAGAAAATATGATCGAGAGTGGGTCACAAAGACCTTACCACTCTCCATTTACCTGAAGTCAGTGTAGAGGTAATAACCTCAAACAGACTTGATCCCATATCAAGTTTTTGGAAACATCCCATCCTAGACATAGAGAGTACGAAAATACATGATGCGTCCATCGGTAATGTTATGTTCTCTATCCACATTTCCCAACGCATTGGTTAGATGAGAGGTACTTCCTATGAGTCTTGGACTACATGGGTAGGATGCATGTGGGGCATAGATCAAAGAGAGGGTGAACTAGCTCAATATCATAATGGTGGGGAAATAGCACACCAACAAGGTAAGGTGAACCTAACCGTGTGGTTGCTTATAGCTCCAAGTAGTTATCCCCAAGCCCCCTGGAGCTCCCAGAGCTCATAGTCCAACTCAAGTGGGACCATCACAATAGGATTTGTCCATGATACCAAGCTTCTCACGGAAGGTTAAGAATTTTACCTTCCCCAGGGGATTCGTGAGAATATCTGCGACCTATTCATCATTCCCAATGTGATGGAGCCTTGCAGCGCCTCCCTGTACCATGTCCCGGACAAAGTGGTACCTAATATCAATATGCTTGGATCGGTCGTGGAACACAAGATTCTAAGAAATATGAATCCCACTTTGGTTGTTGCAAAGGATCATGGTGGTATCTAGCACATGCCCAAACAACTCACTGAAGAGCTTTCTCAACAAAACAGCTTCACAATAGGCAATACTTGTTGCAATGTATTCAGCCTCGGTGGTGCTTAGAGAAACTGATTTTTGCTTCCTCCTCATCCAAGAGATCGAAGCAGAACCTAAGGTGAAGCAACATCCAGATGTGCTTTTATGATCCACCACACTGCCTGCCCAATCGGCATCGGTATATCCATGGAGCCTCACACTCTCAACAATGTATCTTAGCTCATGGTTGATTGTGCCCCGGAGATATCTCAAGAGGTTCTTGGCACCAATCCAGTGAATGTGATGAGTCTCGACCATGTATTGACTCACCGTGTTCACTACAAAACATATGTCTGGACGTGAGTTCACTAATAGCATCAAGGCCCCTATGAGTTGACGATACTCAGTGGGATTTCCCAAATCGAGCCCAGCTACACTTCCACACAACTTATTAAAGTTGAGTTCCATCAGAGTAATCACGAAGTTGCAATCCACCATACCTGTTGGAAATACTGAGAGGGGGGTGAATCAGTATTTCTTTTCAACTGTTAATTTTACCAGTTAGATCACTTATATTTAGAACACACAATGAAAAATGATGGAATAGATACTTTTATTAATTTCTTATTTACAATAAGTAAAGTACAATAATGATATAGGGCTCAAACCTTAGATGAAGACTCCAATCTTCGAGGCACCAACCTGTTTTGTGCCAAGCACTGACTTGGTCTTTCCAAGGCTCCAACCTTGTCAATTTGAGGCACCAACCTCTAGGGCCCCAACCCTATCTTCCAAGGCTCCAACCTTGTCACTTTGAGGCACCAACCTCTAAGGCTCCAACCCTATCTCTGGTACAAGCTCCAACCTGGTCTCTTGAGGTCTCTGATCCTCTAGGGCTCAAACCCTATCTTCCAAGGCACCAACCTTGTCTCTTATGAGGCTCCAACCTCTAGGGCTCCAACCCCCAACTTCAATTTGTCAAGATATGTTTGATGATTCTTCACGGCTCCCAATATCTTCTTCAATGAGCCCTATCAATCTCTTTAGAGATGTCTTCTCCAAATCACTTCATCCATGGCAACCTTTTCTTATCATGAAGGTGTCGCCATTGCTCTTCATGATACCCAACCAAAGATCTCCAAAGTCACCTCATGATGGCTTCAACGCATCATGGTCTCCAATAATATCTCCAAGACCAACTTCAATAATATCTTCAAGTATCCTTCAAGGTGTCTTTAATAGGTGCTCAAGCACTACTTCAAATATGTTCCAAAAAATCCACTTTAGGAGGTCTTCCAAAACTCTCTTTAAAGTTGCTATGAAATCAAATCTTATTCTGATCTAAACACCTTCAATAATTCCTCAAAGATTGTTCCAAAATGTCTACAAAATGTTGCTTCAGAATATTTCCAAGGGCTGCTCTAAAGACATCAAGGGAGTGCTTCAAAATGTCTCCTAGGTCTGCTCAAATTGTCTCAAAGGGTTGCTTTTAAAAAACTATTTAAAAAGACTATCCACGTCAAGAAGAGATTCTCCAAAGATCTGTTGACGGAATCTATATTGGACCAAGCTATTTTCCACAGATCTGAGCTTCAATGATTCAAAGAAAATGTCCTCCAATGAGCAACAAAAATTGTCACCACAGATCTGATTTTAAATTCTTCCAGTGGTCCAAAAAAAATCCCACTACAAATCCGAGCTAGAACAGGTTCGAATTCTTTCACAGATCCACTAATTCGTTTTACAAGCAGAAGACACCAGAAGTCTGAAAAAGTGCGAGAATGTGGGTCTAAACAATACTTGCAGGTTATATCCTACATTTCCAAATTCTGCCTATGACACAAGTCTGTGGTGTTATGGTGACTGTTCACAGATTTGTGGATTTCGAAGTACTAAAAGTATGTATGCTAAGTCCGATGGTAAGAGAAACTTTAATAATACAATACCGAGCTACAAAACAAGTCTCCAAAGGTTGTTGTTTGTAGAATATATAATCGGAGCTTCCAAATGGTAGTTTTGTGCAACAATTCTGTTATCCGACCTATGTGTATTTTGAATGACAACCCAACACAAACTTTTGCCCATACATACTCTTCAACTTCCTTCTCAGCCTTCCTGCGTTTTTTACCTCTTCTCTGAAATCTTCACCGAAATTCTTGCTTCAAATGAGGTGTTGGACATCATATATATATAAGATTTGATTTATGACGAATAGACATGTCCTTTTGGAGTGAAGCCGACATGTATGAGTAGGCTAGCACAGGTTGGCTCAAGGACAGATTTATTTTCTTTAACTTCAAAAAAATCATATCTCCCAAACCACTTGGAGTTTCGGGCTAAGTAATAGCTCATTGGAAAGCTAAATTATGATCTAAAAGATGGTGAAGGTCTCACAAATAAATTCTACCTCTAAGATGGTGAAAATTATTTTTTTAATGTGTTTGGTCATTTATTAGTGCAGAAGCAAAATGTCTTCGAGTGTTGGGCATCTTCATGGATTGATTTCTTCATAGATTTCCTTCTTCATCATAGGATCACCATCATCATGTCCTTGCCTTCTTCAACATAGGGTCATCAAGTCAATTTTCCTTAAGATAGTGCAGAGATATTGCATCAACCAAATGCAACATCATTATGTAGTCTTCATCATAAGGACATCAAGCTTCACACAATTGGATATTTTTCATGTCATCATCAAATTATCGGAGGTAGAACATGTAATCATGTAGTGTTATCATCAAGATCATTGGAGGTAGGACATATCATCATGTGTATGTCTTATAGTCCTTCATCAAGTGCAGTGATATGGTAGTCTTCCATTATGATTATCAAGATACATGATTGACACTTCATTTGTGTCTTGACATCTTAAACAAGAGTTGTAATCATTTGTAATCATCTGGCATCTTCAAGACTATTTTCCATCCCGGTCACTGCCACATTGACATCAATGACAACCTTGATTAATAATCTCCCTGTTTGTCATTGATGACAATATTCTTGCCCTTCTAATTTCTCTCCCCCTTTGACATCAATGGAAAACGGGGTGCCCAAATACTCCCCTTGTCAAGCTGCTTCTTTTCTTCATGAATTGTAGTTCTTCATACGTATGTTACTCCCGCTGTCATGGTGCTCTTTCTTCTGGAAATATGGTCCATGATAGATGTTTTTTTATCTCTTCATGTGATGAACCAACTCCCCCTGCCTGCATAAACTCCTCTAGCTTCAATAAATATTGTTGCCTTGTGATCGGGTGGAAGAAGTCAATATTGGAATCATGTTCTTCAATGGAGCTGCTCCTGAGAGATGATCTATCAAAATATGAATGTCCATGGGTGACTCATCAAAGATTTCATAGGTCCCATTCACGCATAACTTTTGCAAGAAATCTCAAGAATCACAGACTCCCCCTAACTGTATGCATGGTCTCATTTTCGCAAAGTTTCATTATCAATCACTTGGAATATCAAGGACGAATTCATCTAGTAAAAAACATGTGTTGTTCTCTACAGTCTTCAAGAAACTTTTGGATTCAACTTGTTTCCTTCTGCATACTTTTGTAACTTTATTTTCTGGCATGGTTATAGCTTGTGTAAGGTCCCAAGTCAAGTTACAATCACGTGCCATATGTCCAATTTTATGGCAATTGAAGCACTCTATCTTTTTCATGAATAATAAATCATGACTTCTTCTTGAAAAATTGCTTCGAGGAGATTGACAGGGACCATTATATTTGTCTTTGTGATATGCCCTACAATATTTTTCCACGTGCCCAAAGTTTGTACAAGAATAGCAATATCCAAGAAATATACTTTGGTACCTGGGTGATGAAGAGTTCCTTGAAGTACTCTTGAAGTCTTTTTGCCTTGGGATTCTTTGATGATATTCATTGCTTTTTGTATTCTGTTTCTGTAAGTCTCTTAGGGTTATTCTTCCATTGTTGTGTTGATTCTTCTCTTCACTTTGTTAGGCCTGAGGATGCTCATTTCTTTCTAAATTCCTCATCTTTGTTGTTTTGAGCATTATCATTCTTGTGGGATTCTTATAGTAGAACTGATTTATCAAAGGAGACCTTTTTGTTAGGTGAACATCTGGAGGTTTGAGAGCTTTTCAGTTTTGGTTCAGTTTTATTAAGCAATTCAACTTCCTTTCAAAAAAATTTCTCCTTTCAACTTTCTGATCTTCATCTTTCATATATAGTTGCTTCTTCATTTCTTGCATAATCATGTTGTTACGCCTTCTATTTTAAAGAATGGTCTTCATTCATTAGAACTTCTTAATTCCTATTTTCCTTTCATTTGTCTCCATTTCTTCTTTTATTCTTGTATCTTCACATGTTTCGGCCTTGAGAAGATTGATGTCTGATTTTAGTTTCAAGATTTCTTCATCCTTTTCATCTAGTTGGCATATCATGGTGTTTCTCTCCTTTTATGCTTCATTAACTTGTCCTTCTATGAATGCCAAAGTTTCCATCACCTTCTCAGCTCCTTGCTCTTGTTTCCTTGCTTCTTCTAGTTGAGATCTAAGAGAGGAGACCTCTTCCTTGTATTGACCAATCTCTGCTTCAAGATTGTTCAAGCTCTTAATTCTTTGTTAAAGGTGGCTTGACAAAGTTTCTTCCCTTTTATTTGCCTTATCCAATTGATTTGTTATAGATATGATTTCTTCATGATGCTTTCTTTTATTCTGATGAAATTCCTCTTTAAGTTTGGCGAGCTCCTCATCTCTTTCTTGTACTTGAAGCTTGACAAAGTCAACTTCCTTCCTTGTCTTGTCTTGGTTACCATCTTGCGCTTTCTTCTTAAGTTCCTCATTTTCAATTTTCAAATTGTTAATCGCTTCCATGGAAGCCATAAGTTTATTCAAGAGATCTTCTTCAAAGTCTTCTTTTTTCTCTTCATCTTCTAGGTCTTCTTTAGCCTTGTTGTCATCTCTCTTATCTTTAGCTTCCTTGACGGATTCTGGACTTCTTTCTTGTTTTCCATCATCTTCTTGACTAGAGATCATCGTCAACGCTCCTTTTGAGTGAAGATCATGAAGTTTGTCCCATATGGCTTTTGCTGACGAACATTTTTCAAAATTGGCCTTCACAGAATTTAAAACCCATTCAAAATTGCCTTCATTGCTCTTGTATTGTACTCCTTGGATTCTTCATCCATCGTGTCATTAGTAATCACTGATTTCCAAACTTCAATTCCTTGAGTCTTCAATAAATTCCTCATTCTTGCCACCCATATCTCAAAATTTCCATTGAACAATGGAGCCTTCACAAATTGATTTACTTCCACTTCAATGGTTGAGGAAGACACATATTTAGGAGGATTGGATACTTTCTTCCTTGGCTTTGCCATTTGTGTTCTAATGATCAACCTTCAAGCTGTTAGGGTTTGAGCGAAGGTACTGGCTCTGATCCCAATTGTTGGAAATACTGAGAGGGGGGTGAATCAGTATTTCTTTTCAATTGTTAATTTTACCAGTTAGATCACTTATATATAGAACACAAAATGAACAATGATGGAATAGATACTTTTATTAATTTCTTCTTTACAATAAGTAAAGTACAATAATGATATAGGGCTCCAACCCTAGATGAAGACGCCAATATTCTAGGCTCCAACATGTTTTGTGCCAAGCACCAACTTGGGCTTTCCAAGGCTCCAACCTTGTCACTTTGAGGCACCAACTTCTAAGGCCCCAACCCTATCTTCCAAGGCTCCAACCTTGTCACTTTGAGGCACCAACCTCTAGGGCTCCAACCCTATCTCTGGTACAAGCTCCAACCTGGTCTCTTGAGGACTCCGATCCTCTAGGGCTCCAAACCCATCTTCCAAGGCACCAACCTTGTCTCTTATGAGGCTCCAATCTCCAACTTCAATTCGTCAAGATATGTTTGATGATTCTTCACGGCTCCCAATATCTTCTTCAATGAGCCCTATCAATATCTTCAGCAATGTCTTCTCCAAATCACTTCATCAATGGCAACCTTTTCTTATTATGAAGGTGTTGCCATTGCTCTTCATGATACCCAACCAAAGATCTCCAAAGTCACCTCATGATGGCTTCAACGCATCATGGTCTCCAATAATATCTCCAAGACCAACTTCTATAATATCTTCAAGTATCCTTCAAGGTGTCTTTAATAGGTGCTCAAGCACTACTTCAAATATGTTCCAAAAAATCAACTTCAGGAGGTATTCCAAAACTCTCTTTAAAGCTGCTATGAAATTGACTCTTATTCTTATCTAAAACACCTTCAATAATTCCTCAAAGATTGTTCCAAAATGTCTACAAAATGTTGCTTCAGAATCTTTTTAAGGGCTGCTCTAAAGACATCAAGGGAGTGCTTCAAAATGTCTCCTAGGTCTGCTCAAATTGTCTCAAAGGGCTGCTTTTAAAAAAACTATTTCAAAAGACTATCCACGTCAAGAAGAGATGCTCCACAGATCTGATGATGTTCTATATTGGACCAAGCTATTTTCCACAGATCTGAGCTTCAATGATTCAAAGAAAATGTCCTCCACAGAGCACAAAAAATTGTCACCACAGATCTGATTTTAAATGCTTCCACTGGTCCAAAAAAAATCCCACTACAAATCCAAGCTTGAACAGGTTCGAATTCTTTCACAGATCCAATAATTCTTTTTACAAGCAGAAGACACCAGAAGTCTGAAAAAGTGCGAGAATGTGGGTCCAAACAATACTTGCAGGTTCTGTCCTACGTTTCCAAATCCTGCCTATGACACAAGTCTGGGGTGTTATGGTGACTGTTCACAGATTTGTGGATTTCGAATTACTGAAAGTATGTATGCTAAGTCCGATGGTAAAAGACACTTTAATACTACAATACCGAGCTACAAAACAAGTCTCCACAGGTTGTTGTTTGTAGAATATATAATTGGAGCTTCTAAATGGCAGTTTTGTGTAACAATTCTGTTATCCGAGCTATGTGTATTTTGAATGACAACCCAACACAAACTTTTGCCCAGACATATTCTTCAACTTCCTTCTCAGCGTTCCTGCGTTTTTTACCTCTTCTCTGAAATCTTCACTGAAATTCTTGCTTCAAATGAGGTGTTGGACGTCATATATATATATATATATATATATATGATTTGATTTATGACGAATAGACATGTCCTTTTGGAGTGAAGCTAACATGTATGAGTAGGATAGCATAGGTTGGCTCAAGGATAGATTTATTTTCTTTAACTTCAAAAAAATCATATCTCCCAAACCACTTGGAGTTTCGGGCCAAGTAATAGCTCATTGGAAAGCTAAAATTATGCTCTAAAGGATGGTGAAGGTCTCACAAAGAAATTATGCCTCTAAGATGGTGAAAATTATCTTTTTTAATGTGTCTGGTCATTTATTAGTGTAGAAGCAAAATGTCTTCAAGTGTTGGGCATCTTCATGGATTGATTTCTTCATAGATTTCCTTCTTCATCATAGGATCACCATCATCATGTCCTTGCCTTCTTCAACATAGGGTCATCAGGTCATCTGTCCTTAAGATAGTGCAGAGATATTGCATCAAGAAAATGCAGCATCATTATGTAGTCTTCATCATAAGGACATCAAGCTTCACATCATTGGAGATTTGTCATGTCATCATCAAATTATCGGAGGTAGAACATGTAATCATGTAGTGTTATCATCAAGATCATTGGAGGTAGGACATATCATTATGTGTATGTCTTATATTCCTTCATCAAGTGCAGTGATATGGTAGTCTTTCATTATGATTATCAAGATACATGATTGACATTTCATTTGTGTCTTGACATCTTAAACAAGAGTTGTAATCATTTGTAATCATCCTCTAGCATCTTCAAGAATATTTTCCATCCCGGTCACTGCCACATTGACATCATTTGTAATCATACTTGCTGCAATGTATTCGGCCTCGGTGGTGCTTAGAGAAACTGATTTCTGCTCCCTGCTCATCCCAGAGATCGAAGTAGAACCTATGGTGAAGCAACATACAGATGTGCTTTTATGATCCACCACACTGTCTGCCCAATCGACATCGGTATATCCATGGAGCCTCATACTCTCGGCAATGTATCTCAGCTCATGGTTGATTGTGCCCCGGAGATATCTCAAGAGGTTCTTGGCACCAATCCAGTGAATGTGATGAGGCTCGACCATGTATTGACTCAACGTGTTCACTAAAATACATATGTCTAGATGTGAGTTCACTAAGAACATCAAGGCCCCTACGAGTTGACAATACTTGGTGGGATTTCCCAAATCGGGCCCAGCTGCACTTCCACACAACTTCTTAAAGTTGAGTTCCATCAGAGTAATCACGGACTTGCAATCCACCATCCCAAATCTATCCAACAGTGTCACAACATATTTTCCTTGAGAAAGGAAAATCTAAACCTGGCTTTTTCCAGACCTCCAAGCCTAGGAAATAATGCATCAGTCCTAAGTCCTTCATCTCAAACTCAAAAGTTAGCTCCCTCTTACATTGATGAATGAGAGGGTCAGCACCTGTTAGGAAGAGATCGTCCACATAGAGAACCAGAATGAGAGGCTTTTCATTATCAACCATAAAGTAAAGGTTTGGATAAGCATCACTTCGACTAAAGCCCAGCTTCATCAAGTAGTTATCGATCCTCTCATACCAAGCCCTGGGGGCTTGCTTCAACCCATAGAGGGCTTTCTTCAACATGCATACATGTGTGTCTCTATCTCGAACTTCGAACCCCCAGAGGTTGTTCCACATAGACCTCTTCCTACGAGTTGACGATACTCGGTGGGATTTCCCAAATCGGGCCCAGCTGCACTTCCACACAACTTCTTAAAGTTGAGTTCCATCAGAGTAATCACGGACTTGCAGTCCACCATCCCAAATCTCTCCAACAGTGTCACAACATATTTTCCTTGAGAAAGGAAAATATAAACCTGGCTTTTTCCATACCTCCAAGCCTAGGAAATAGTGCATCAGTCCTAGGTCCTTCATCTCGAACTTAGAAGCTAGCTCCCTCTTACATTGATGAATGAGAGGATCAGCACCTGTTAGGAAGAGGTCATTCACATAGAGAACTAGAATGAGAGGCTTGTCATTATCAACCTTAAAGTAAATTTTTGGATCAACATCACTTCGACTAAAGCCTAGCTTCATCAAGTAGTTATCGATCCTCTCATACCAAGCCCTGGGGGCTTGCTTCAACCCATAGAGGGCTTTCTTCAACATGCATACATGTGTGTCTCTAACTCGAACTTCAAACCCCAGAGGTTGTTCCACATAGACCTCTTACTTGATTGAGCCATGTAAGAAGGAAGTATTCACATCCATCTGATGTAGACTCCATCCTTGTGATGCAGCAAGGGAAATGATCGATCGGATGGTAGTGTAGCGAGCAGCAGGTGCAAATATTTCATCATAATCTATTCCTTTCTGCGAGAAGCATCAAGCAACAAATATTGCTTGAACTTTTCATCACTTCCATCGGCTCCATGATCTTGTAGATCCATTTCGAGGTGACAACAGATTTCCCCTTCAGTCTAGGGACCACATCCCAAACATCATTCTTCATGATCGACTCATATTCCTCATGCATAACATCCTTCCAAACATGATGCTTCACAACTTCTTCAAATGTTCCAGGCTCAAATTGTACAATAGTGCTCATGGCTGCTAGGTACCCTTGGTACCTATTCGGCTTCTTGCTTTCACGAAATGTTCCCCTCGGAGCAATATGTCTCTCGGCATCTTCGAGAGTGTCTTTAAGCCATGAGGGTCTCCTTTTATTTGAAGAAGGTGGATCTATAGGATCCATCATACCTTCAACTTCAGGCATCGGTTCATCCTTCGGTTCTCCCTGCCTTCTAGCTTCTTCTTCTTCTTTTTCTTCCTTAGATATAGGAAGATCTCTAACCTTCCTCAGGGCAGCATCTTCGTCGAAGGTGACATCATGACATATCTCCACTTCTCTTTGACCAGGCACATAGATGTTATATGCCTTCGAGGTTTCACTGTCACCCACAAACATTCCCTTCTTTCCAGAAGCATCCAACTTGCTTATTTTTTCTTTCGACACGTGAAAATATACGGGACTTCCAAAAACTCTAAAATGAGAGACATTAGGCTTCTTACTAGAGAAGACTTCTTCAAGATTTTTGGAGTCCAATGCAGAAAGTGGGCATCTATTTTGAACATACACAGTGATGTTGCCAACTTCTCCCCATAGGAACTTCGGAATACCTTGGTCATAAAGCATGGCATGGGCAGCTTCCAAAATGGTTATATTCTTCCTTTCAGCAAAACCATTTTGTTTGGGAGTATACACAGTAGTGGTCTCCCTTTTAATGCAGATTCCCTGCAATAGTCATTGAATTCATTTGACTCATATTCGGTTCCATTATCGGTCCTCAAAATTTTGATCTTCTTCCCAGTTTGATTTTCAACCAAGGCCTTTAAGGTGCAGAACCACTTGAATGCTTCGTCCTTCTTCTTCAAAAATTATATCCAAGTTTTGCGGGAGAAGTCATCTATAAAAGTGATATAATATAAGCATCCTCCCAAGGATGTTATGGGCAGCATACCAGATATATCAAAATGAATCAATTGTAAAATATCAAATGTCTTCATGACACTCGAGGGGAATGATCCCCTTGTATGTTTTCCTTCGACACAAACCTGACATACACCTTCATGATTATCTTTGAAATCGGGCATACCTGTCACCACCTTCCTTGCTTCAGGAAGGGATTTATAATGAAGGTGTGCAAACCTTCAGTGCCATACCTCAGATTGAAAATTTGTGTTGGATGTCATGGCTCCCAATGAACTTCCTCCAACCTGATAGAGTGTATCCACCCTAAATCCAAGAGTGAATGCTTCTTTGAAGTTCTTCTTCCAAATGTGCAACTTTCCATCGATGAATGCCAACTTGAATCCTTTGTCTTCCATTGCCAAAGATAGACACTAGATTCTTCTTCATGTCAGGTACGTACAACACATCTTGCAAACGGAAGACTTGAACTTGATTTAGATGAAGGGTCACAATCCTTGTCCCTTTCACAAAATAGGTGGCATTGTCTCTAAGAATAATTTCCAAATTAGTATCCTTCTCAATCATATCAGAGAGGGTTGCTTTATATCTAGTGAAGTGCCTTGAGGCACCACTATCAATCAACTAGTTATCCAGGGTGTCGAGAGGAGATGCAGCAGAGAGGGAAGATATAAGAATATATTCATTTCTCTTATTATCAACAACATTGGATTCATCAAAATTGGAGTTATTTGACCTGCTGAAATATTGACCATTTTCATTTCTATTTCGATCAGAGGGAGCCTTCCTCTTTCCTTTGAACCTGTTGTTCCTTTGATCATTCCCCCTGAAGTTGTTGTTGTTGTAGTCATCATCTCGGGGAGAATCCCTTTTATTGGGGCACTCTCTAGCATAGTGACCAAACTTGTTATAATTGTAACATCTTCCCTTCCTTCCTTTGGGACCTGCTCTTCCATGATTTTGATTTCTCGGACTAGCATTATTCCTCTTCTTTGCATGAGCGATGAAGGCTAGGCTCACTTCCATTCCCATTTGAGGGATGGTCTCTCTCCATCATCCTTGTCTCATCTTGAGTGCATCTCATCAACAATTCATCAAAATCAGGAATTTTATTAGTATTGAGAATAGTAGTATTAAATACATACCATGGTCGGGGAAGTCCTCCAAGAGCAATGAGAGTGAGCTCGTGGTCAGCTATAGCTTCTCCAATAGCTAAGAGATCATTCTTGATTTCGATGATCCTCGTGAAGTAGGATTGGATGGACTCTCCCTTGTCCATCTTGATGTTCTTCAAAAAGAGAATTTGATTAGCATTGCTAGCCATGAACATGCTAACCAACTTATTATACATCTCATTATATGTGCCCAGCTCGGAGATATAAGCAACCAAGTGCTTATGAATAGAATCCTTAATGATCTTCTTTGCCTTGTTTTCCCCTTTCTTGTACTTTGTTTTAGTGGCAGCCGGTGCATTTGATGGAGGCTCGATGATCTTTCCCTGCACATAATCCATAACATCTTGATCCTCCAATGTCAGATCCAAGGACATTTTCCAAGCATGATAATCAGACTTATCATTCAGCTTGTCATCAGATTTAAAGAATGAGGAAATCATTGGCCCTGGTCCTTTTCTATTCAACTTGGATGATTGTTTTCTCTCTCTTGCTTGGGCTTTGTCTTCACCTTGACTCTGATTCCATGTTAATTTTAGTTAACCATGGTATGTTCTATGCTTAGAGCAATTTACTTCAATCTTTCTTATTAGCCCAATTCAATTTCAGATATGAAATCACAAAACCATTGAAAGTAAATGTTGATAGAACATAAAATAAATTGACAGAAGACAAGCCAAAACAAGAGACACAAATATTCTTGAATTCTTCTTATTCAGTAGAGAGAGAGAAAATATATTTTACAACAGCCAATAGGATGCCCTAGCCGGCAAAATCTTCGCTGGTCAAACCAGAAATTCAACCTCCAAACAGGATCAGTCAAACTCAGTCAAAATCGGCATTCCATTAAAGTCAAATAGCCCAAAACAGTGCACAAATTTGGTCAGCGTAGTGGTCAAAGTCTACGGTCAAAATAGCAGTCAAAGTTGCAGTCAACATTGCAGTCAGCTGCAGTCAAAGTCAACATTTGACCTCAATTTTTGTGCCTCCAGCTGTGGCCTCTCCAAATTGAATTTCTGACCTCAAAAACGCAGACAAAAGATGAGTATTGACCCAAATTCAATGTTGGTCAACGTCGTCCAGAAAATCCCTGAACCAATCTGAAAATTGCAGCTTCTTGTTTCACACGTGTGGAGGAGAGAGAATCCTCTAAGGTTCTACAAACCAATCAGATGAGAGAGAGATGTGTGAGATGAATGAATGATGAAATCAAGATCATGCCTCTCCGTTTTATACCCATGATTGTGGGTGTGTGACATAATTTTTGGGGCTTGTGAGCCTACATTACAATTTTGGCCGACCTTGACAAATTTCACGTGTGGAAAAATAAATTCAAAATACAACTTTTGCTCATCCAAACAAGATGATCTTTAGATCAATGTTGCACCTCTCCGAAAGAGAAATCCAAAAAAAATATCATCTCCATCATATGAGTAGTGTAACATGAAGTTTGGCCCTAGTTGCCAAATTTAACAAATTATTCAGCGAAATGAGTTGTGATTGAGCCAAAGAAGTTGGCAAAATTGGAAGAGCAAATTCCCAAGGTTAAGCAACAATTGAAGGTGGTCCAAGATAGAGAACAAAATTATGCAAATGCTCATAAAAATACAAGACGATACTTAGGCTAGAATCATGCCTTCCTACACGTGAAGCAAAAGGAAAGTTGTTTGAAGATAGGGAGTTGCATTATGCTCTCACCTTGATATTGTAGCCCCTTATAGATACCAGCTTAGATCCTGCGAAAACTTCGGATCTACCAAGTGTCAAGAGGAATCAAATCTCCTTTCACTCTAAAACATATTTACACCTCAAGAGATTTGATCCCTCTTGTTGCTTGGTAGATCCAGAGATAAAAAGGATCTAATTTGATCATATCGAGATTTCAATACACCATATTTATACTTATACAAGTTTTATATAATATATTTTAAGCTCTGCACAAAAATTAAAGATTATCCATTTTTCATGTATCAGTTCAAAACATCAAAACATTAAAATTTAAGTTCTTTACCTAGAATTTTATAATTTAAGAAAATTGAAATGATAAGTTTCCTACACGAAACTTTAAATCTTACTTGAAACACCAGAATAGTAAATTTCAATAAAAATAAAATAAAATAAAAAATACTTTGTTAAACACACACATGGTGTATGAGAAGATAAAATACACAAATAGAAAGATAAGCATTCGTTGCATTCTATTACTCATAGATGTACATTTATATTACATTAATGTGACTCTTGGATTTCGCATTCCAAGGTCACTTGGACTCCTTTGTGACTGTTCGGTTTCCACACCTACCCATAGAGGATTAGGTGTCCAAGATTCCCCCCCTTAATCCGAAGGGGTATGTGTGAGTCCAAGAAGAGAGTTTTAATACAAATCTGCAAAATATGCATGGCAACACTTAAGCTGAATCAACGCTCTTAAATGTTGACATAAAGAGGTGGTTTAAGGATGACCACCAACACTGGAACGCAATGCTTATTGCAGTTCCCAGAACTCTTCCAAATCTGGCAAGAAGCAGAGGGCTTCTGCTATAGGAAGTGTCCCTCGTATTTGAAGAGGGAGACCTTCAACCTAAAAGAAGAGAAGTCTACAACCTGTGATGGTTTAAGGATGACAACCAACACTGGAATTCTTGATGCATTTCCTGGAACTCTTCCAAAGCTGGCAAGAAGTTGAAGTCTTATGCTAGAGGAAGTGTTCTGAAAGAAGAAGAATATCAACCTCACATAGATGGTTTAAGGCTGTCCATCAACCAAAGGCATGCTCATGGGCATCCGTGTCTCTGGCTACAACTCTAAATCTGGAATGACGAATTGTGGCTCAAGCTCACTTGAACTGCTGTGTCTCTGGCTACAACTCTGAATCTGGAATGAGAGATTGTGGCTCAGGCTTGCTTGATGTGACTTTGAAGCTTGTAGATGACCACCATTTTCCCCCTGTCAGGTACAAGGTGAGATGATGGCGAAAACTCAACTGCAAGTTTGTTCAATATTCTAGAACAAGTTTTGACATGCGACTTAAACATATTCTTGGTTGCCCATTTCCAAGAAGCGATCCATCCATGAATAATTGCTCTTGCAAGAGGCTTGTTTCTGAAGCATCTGTGTGAAGAATGGGTGTGTCGACCACAGTGCTTGCATGGGTGAAGATCGAAACAATGATCTTTCATATGGCCAACTTGATCACAGTGATGGCATTTTTCAATTTGTTGTTGTTGTTTTTTAAGAGGAGCAAGATTTGGAACAGCTGTAGGTGAACTGTCATAAAGCAATCCGGCACTCTGAAATTTGATGGGCTTGGATTAGTCTGGAATATGAAAGGACAATTCCTTGTCATATCCAAGACCTGTTCTGTGCTTGTTATGGACAAGCTCTTTCCAAGGTTTGATGATGGGCTTGGGAAGTGCAGACTGAGTTGTTACATCTACATGTAATTCTGCTCTTGTACAAGGAACTGAATGTGAATCGAATGCAACTTCATGTTCTTGCTTCTGATGGGAGTCCCTCTCAATTTTTTTAACAGAACAGGTTCAGAATGATGAATCTTTTGTTGAAGCTCATCTTGCTGAAGATGAGACTCAAACTGCAAAAACTCAATCTTGTATTGTGCATTTTGCAGAGAGGTTTGAATATATGTGAGAGTGTCTTTATTGACTTTAACTGTGCTTTCAGTAGTAGACATGATTAAATTTCTCAATAACTCTAATCACTTGTCAATTCTCGCCATTTAGAAAAGAACTATATGCAGATAATACTTCCAAAAAGCTTTCAATTTCTAAAACACTTAACGCCTTACTCTCTTTGCTTTCAACCACCAATGTGCATATAAATCAAGGTATGAGAAAAGCATGCAATATACTCAATGAAACACTTCAGATTCAGTTCAAATGACCAACATATCTCAAGAGTGATCAACTGAAGTAACATGCCATGAACCTCACATATATCATCATATGTAATAAATCAATGCACATATAAAAACCAACTCAATGCTGCACTTTGCAGGGGTTTCACGGTATACATTCACCAACCCACAAACATGTATAAACTTCAACCCAAAAGATTCACTGCTCTTTGGCATACATGTTTTTAACATTTAGTTGAGCAAGTACACAGTACACGAATGGCAATGGCCCTTAGCCAAGATCGATCGACAAATGGCGATGATGAGTTGTTGATAGAGGATATACTACAGGAAGCTAAAAGTCTTTTCCTTGACAGAGCTGAAGTGAACAACGAAGTGGCCAATGATCTCAGAGACCTACGAAAGCATTATCTCGACCAAGCTCCTGCTCCTATAACACACGATCTATGTGCAGTTCTTCAAGCCTCTCAGATCGGTGATGTGCCTTTGCTCTGAAAGGTTCTTGACAATTTAAATTGTAGCATCAATCAGGCTGATATAGACGGGGACACAACTCTTCATTCGGCTTGTCTTCATGGTCAATTCGTTTCGATGTGTCAACATATACCATATACGTATTAATTTAATTTGAATTTGATGGTATTAATTTAATCGGGCGAGGTGAGCCACGATGGTATGGAGGGGAAGCTTGTGACAGGCACCGTGTAGGAGTCGGGGACTATCGAAATATGATCGTTTATGACGGAGATATCGATATAACCTGGACGATGGAGGCCGAAGGTGGACAGGCACCGGTGAGGGGAGTCGAGAGTGCAAGATACGGTGATTGTGTCCGGATATGGAGCAGTATTGTTAAGAACTGGTAAGGGAGGTATTGGGAGCGGAAGCCATGTATGAAAAGTACGCAGTGATGGTGGTATGAGAGAGGCCCAGAGCGTAGTCGGAAGGAGAAACCGATGTCCGGTGTGAGGAGCACAGTCAAGGACGAGGACTGTGTATGCCAATGGTCGAACTTGAAGACCCGGTATACATTACTCACAAACTACAAAATTCACAAACCAAAGCCTGTAATGTTGCTCCAGAATGACCCAGAAAAATATATAAGAGTCGACTGTGCAGTGAGGGAGAACGTCTTACACTGGTCTATCTCAATGCTTAGTAATTCAAGAAAAAATCACAAACCATCTCAAACAGTTTCGACTGAATTCCACACCCACAAAAAATATTCTTGAATAATCACAACTCATACTAAATATTTATAACAAGAACAATCATGTAACATAAGTGAATGGTACCTCAATAGTCTTAAGGGCAGAAGATACCACAGCAATGGAGAAGACTGCGTATAATAGACTGGTAAAGGAATTGTGTTGTTCCCAGGTTACCCACTAACAAGAAACCATGGCTTGTTTTGTTCGATAAGAAGCAGAATTGTGTGGCATTCTGCTTCTTCACAAGCACTTGGAAAATACTCTCCCTCGCCTTCTTAAGGAGACAGTATGGCGTTGACAGCTTCTCGGTGCAGGGGATGGCCGCAGGCTTTTTTGCTGGCAACAATACAGAATTTTGACAGTTATGTAATGGCGTGTATTGTCTGCAATCCTCTTACACGAAAGTCGTTATAGCTTCCCAGGATAGCCAATGGTGTTATTTTGGCGATGACGAGAAATGTAGTGGTAGAGTAGAGAGAATAGGAATTGTAGTGCGCAGGGGACAGTTCTGGACAGTTCTGCCAAGAGCAAGCAAAGAGCGTTAAAAACTAGTGCATATTTTTCAGTCTGCAGAAATACTAAATAAAGGCAAAGTTGCAATGCTTAAAAGGAAAACCCAGGTCTTGCAAGTTTACACAAGCCACAAAAGCAAGTGGCTCAAACTTGAGCAGGGCAGGAGATCGCCCACTCTGATACCATGTTAAACACACACATGGTGTATGAGAAGATAAAACACATAAATAGAAAGATAAGTATTCGTTGCATTTCTATTACTCATAGTTGTACATTTATATCACATTAATATGACTCTTGGATTCTGCATTCCAAGATCACTTGGACTCCTTTGTGACTGTTCGGCTTCCACACCTACCCATAGAGAATTAGGTGTCCAACACACTTTATTACTGCAAATGAAATTTCAACCCAAAAAATAAAAACTTAAAACTCACCCAGAATCCTTACATAATTATAATAAAAAAATACCATATAATAAATTAACATAATACTACGCAATCCATTATCCTCACAAATAAAAAATACCTACTACATTTAGTAAAACTGGTGCTTCTAAGTTGACATAATACTAATCTATCCATTCACACTATAAATACACTATTCCTACTCATTCTTTTCAAAACTAAAAAGTAGATAGTCAGGTGATTTTAGTCAGCATGTACCTTTACTAAAATCTAAAAGTAGATAGGCAAGTGTTTGCAGTTCAAATCTAAGTTTAAAAAATTAAATAATTCATATTACATTCATGGTATTTTCTTGATAGAGTACAGCATCAAGATAAAATTGTGTTTTTCTAATTAAATTACCATCCAATCCAATATGAAGTGACAGTGATGCAGAAAAAGATTCAAACCAAGATTAAAAATGAACAAGCTATATCCCCTAAAGTACCATTTTTGTTGTAAAAAAAACCTTTACGTAGTTTATAAAATGAGATGAGAAATTGCAATTTGAACACGAATAAAATGATAGAAGAAAAAGGAACCTAATTCTCATTGTTAGAATAACTTTGAAGTAAGCAACCATTTTTTGCAAAATTAGGCTCTGCTGACACAGACGTTATCTTCAGCGTCTGCAAGAAATGTATAGCTGCTTACACTCACCGCCCTACAATAGTTGTTTATAGGCCATGACATTTAGATTATAAATTAACTATCTCATAAACTTGATTATAAATTTGTTAAGTTTATAAAGTTTTTACTTAAATTAGCATATACTTCAAATGAAATTTAAAAAAAAACTTGATTTTAGTCAGCATCTACCTTTATTAAAATTTTAAAGTAGATAGGCAAGAGCTTGAAGTTCAAGTCTAAGTTTAAAATATTAAATAATTCATATCATTCGTATTACATTCATGGTATTTTTAGGCTTTGCTGACAAGGAGTTTATCTTCAGCGTCTGCGAGAAATGTATAGTTGCTTACACTCACCGTCCTACAATAGTTGCTTATAGGCAATGACATTTAGATTATAAATTAAGTATTTCATAAACTTGATTATAAATCTGCTAAGTTTATTAAGTTTTTAGTTAAATTAGCAAATACTTCAAATGAAATTTAAAAAAAAAACACCATACAATAAAATAATATAATAATACACAATGCATTCACCTCACAAATACAATATACCACCTTTTAGTAAAACTGGTACTTCATAGTTGACATGACATGATGTTACTCTATCCATTCACACTACAAATACACTATTCCTACACGTTCATTTCAAAACTAAAAGTAGATAGGCAGGTGATGTTAGTCAGCATCTACCTTTATTAAAATCTAAAAGTAGATAGGCAAGTGCTTGAAGTTCAAGTCTAGGTTTAAAATATTAAATAATTCATATTACATTCATGGTATTTTATTGATAGAGTACAGCATCATGATAAAATTTTCTGGTTTTCTAATTAAATTACCATCCATTATGAAGTGGCCCTGATGCAGAAAAAGATTCAAAATGAGCAAGTTATATGCCCTAATGTAACACTTTTGTTGAAAAAAAATCTTTACTGGTTTCTAAAATGTGATAAGAAATTTACATTTGAACAAGAATAAAATGATAGAAGAAAAAGGAACATAATTCTAGGCTTGCCATAACTTTGAAGTAAGCGACAATTTTTTGCGAGAATAGGCTCTGCCGCCAAGGAGGTTATCTTCAATGTCTGAAAGAAATGTATAGCTGCTTACACTCACCGTCCTGCAATAGTTGTTTATAAGCAATGACTTTCGAATTATAAATTAACTATTTCATAAACTTGATTATAAGTTTGATCGGTTTAGTAGGTTTTTAGTTAAATTAGCATATCTCATGGGCTAAAGAATACCATGAGAAAAACCATAGGTTAAGAATACCATAGGAAAGACCATGGATTGTCAACCTCCAGAGTCCGATAACATTCAATTATTAATTTTATTTTTTTATTTATTTTATTTTTATGTAATTTGACCAAGACAAAATGTTTACATAACAAGACTAGACATGACATTACAACATCTCTCCCATACTGGGCTGAAGAGCGCCTCTCAGCGCAATTAAACAAAACTGAGCTAGTTGCATACAAGCTTTACTTACCTCCTAGCATTAGGGTGCATGATGTCTTCTTCTTTGCTAGAAAAAGATCTAGTGATTTTAATCATATTATTGATTGGCCTATGATCAAGGTGGGCACTGGAGGAGCAATTTCAAGTAAAGTCATTCTGCTTCCTTGAAAAGAAAGTCATGATGATAGGAATCGAGCTAGCATACAAGAGAAGGTCTAATGGAGACACCACAGAACTAACAAGGTTACTTGGGAAATGGAGGACGCTATTCATGAGCAGTACCTATATTTGTTCAAGGAATAAAATTGTGCTGAGACCTATGCATGGCATATGTTATTTTCTTGTATATTGTATTTGGCTTGCTAATATATATTTTTGTAGTACATTCCACTTTTGTAATGGAGGCCCAGACGCAAAGGTAGATGTGGGTTAATTACTTTGAGGCATAGAAGAAAGAGGACCGTGTGATGTGACAAGTGGATGACTACCCATGCCTTTACTAGTTGGCTGTCATCTTCCATGTACCTTACATTAGCCATGTCTGCCCACGCTTATTAATTGAACATGGCTTTACTAGTTGGCTGCATCTTCCATACACCTTACACCTTACACTTGACATGACTAACAATGTTCATTAATTGCATATGCTTTAGTAGTTGGATGTCACCCTCCTTGCTCCTTTTCTTGACAAGCTCCATATAGCTCACTTGCTGACTTAGAGGAAAGAGAGCTTCAGGTCCAGAATTCTACGTCTCCGTCATTCATTGACTCTCTCATATTTTGGCTACACTTCAGCCTCTTGCTGCCAACATATTGTGCATCTAGTGTGAAGCTTCACCATCAATTTAACTGTGGCATTTTGGTTTATGACGGGATTGTGTGGGAATACATGGGGAGAAGACCCACAACTGCTGTGGTTGGACTGTCCCAAGCCATGCCAAGGAGCATATAGGGGGCACACACTCCATGTTTTACATGCGAGGATTAACTGCTACTGCATATGCCAAACTTCACACCTTCCTTGCCAATGGCTATCTCTCACAAGGTGTCGATGCAATATTTTTATGAATAAAAAGACATCCTTGTAATGGGATTGGATTCTCCATCATTTGTTTGATAGCAATGTCTGCTATTGATTTATTTTGAAGTTGGTTTCCATATTATTGTTGTTTTTAGGACTGTTTTCCCTTGTCACTTCCTCACACTTTGGCATGGAAGTGTACTCTTTCAGATTTCTATGGCTGGGAGGACAAATTGCATCCCTACAATCAGTTTTTAATATGAATATAGGTATATAATTATCTGTCGAAAGCTTGTATCTGTAATTTATAGTAAGCAATAGTAGTTTTGACTACGGTTTCTTCAATTTCCAAATCAGAAATATATGCATATAATTCTTTACATTTTCTTGATGTGTGTTTGAAGGCATTCATATGCCTTTCTACTTCGATAAGAATGTACTCTTGTGAGAATAATGTTGCTGCTGTAAGGCTTATCCTCCCTCTGCATAAAAACTACAGTCCGCTGGATTTAAAATCCATAAGAGAGGGGGCGTAAAAAAGCATCCATTTATTTCCAGCAATTGCTGTGGACAGTTGGTGAAGAGTTGGTTTGGGAAACCAGATCCTTTGAAAGTTCATTCCAAGAACTTCAATTTCATTTATTGGAAACCCACTTTTCATTGAGAAACAAATAAGTTATGGCAACTTGAAACTGGCCTATTGAAGCTGAAATACATTGCATTTTTAAGAGGAGGTGGCACGTTACAGGAGGAGCCAGTAGGAAACCAAGCAAAGTTGCATGTGAAGGAGCAATTGGAAACAAGCAGGAGAAATTCTCCTCTTATACTTCAGAATCCAGATATATTTGCAAAGCATCAAATAACCAGGCATAAATAATACCCCTAGTTGAATAAATCGAACAATGCATATCTCATGACTTCCAATTAGTAGAAGTATAAGCAGGCTCAAAGGTCCTAACTTACATCCTAAATAAAAAAGCATCAAACCAAGACTGGTTCCTTAGAGGCAAAATAAATTGAGATAGGGGATCACGAGGGATAGATAACTCAGTTTTACCAGCACTAGAGGATCAACCAAAACAAGCGCACTCGCTAGCTAACATAGGAGTAGACAAGAAGTCTAATATAATTGAAAAGATGACCAAATGAAAGAAATAAAAGGATAGGAAGATAGACTGTACCAAGTTATCAGTCCAACCCAAGGAAATTATGGTTGACGGATGATAAATGATAACATCACACGGATTCAGAAGCTCTTGGAAAATACAAATTTTCATGTATCTTAAAGGGTAAAAAGTTTTGGGGCATCAAGAAGATGGCAAAGGGCCACCCTTTCTTCTCTTCAACTGCACTCGTCATCTCCATCCCTCATTCTCACATGATGGCCAAGCATATGGGACTGAGGAATGCAATGGGGACCCACGCTCTATCTGTGCATAGGGAGAAGAATCTGAGAATCCCTGCACTTTCCCTGGAACAAATCCAAAATAAAATCAGGGACCAAGTAGAGACAGTAGAAACGCACTTAGAATCTATAGAAAAGACTAATGAACACAATGGATTATGGAAGTCATAAATGATGTAAAGGGAGTTAGAGTTGAATCAAAGCAAGTCAAAACAAGTCGATAGCAAGTTGAAGTCTAAGAATTAAGTTGTGGAAAAGCAACACTTAAAAAATCCTAGACAAGGGGTGCATCCCCTCCCAGATTTTGGGACAGAAAACTGAAGTTAAACAAGATATGGAAAACCCACAACAGAAGAAGCCTAGAGAAATGTGTCCATAAATTTTCCCTATCAACTTTTTTAACCCCGACGTCCCCAGTATGGCCCACTCATCAGAAGTTTAAAGGGCGTGAGAGTGGGCAGGGCCTCTTCCAATGCCCTGCTACCCCACACAGCAAAAGGCCGAAACCATCAAGGGTGGAATGCTCTGTTCTCCTCTCATAGGTTTACAATATCACAAAAGGACTACAAACACCGGGGGTCTAAAATCCAACAAAGCGGTGTTGATGTTTTGACCTAGCCTTCCTTGCGACCAGTGCATCCCCCTCATCAGGAACCCAAACACTAGGATGGTTTCCTCGTGGATTGTATAACTTCAATAACCTCATTCTTGAAGGTTAAACCCACTGGTGAGGCAGTGTCTTCAAAACTTAATTGGTCACCCGCCCTTCTTCCTCGATGCCTTCAATGGTCCTACTCAATAAAAAACTAATCCCTCAGAGATGCATCTTCTTTCCTGTCATGTCCAGCACTTTCTACAACCTAGGTCCTACCATCCTACTCACTCAAAGATCGAAGAATACAAGAATTCATCTTTGCTCACTGGTTCTTTGCATCTTCAATCTTGGTGAGTTCTACCCCATCGGGAGGCCAGGGAATTAGAAATTAGAGGGACCATTTTCATTCAAATCTCCCTTCCTCAACAAACCCCGTTTATTGAAGAAAAAAGAACACCCAACAAAAATGTCAAATCCCTGAACTCCTTAGGTGTGTTTCCCAAGTGGCAACCCCTAATGTGTCTTTCAACTCATATCTCTTGGGGTTGAGAGAATGTGAATCGAGACACCTCAATAGCCATAACCACAGGGGTTAGGAGAATGTGAATTGAGACACCTCAGCAACCATATCCATATTATTTGCAAATATAAGCATACAGAGAACACCATGTGGCACCTACATCAAAGGCATCTTTCAAAAGTTTTCGAGGTGCATTGCTGCAGAGTGCTGGTTTGTTGGAGCCTCTATTGACACTCTTTCAAGCTCTTCCAATCTTTATGTTTGTATCCAGAGGCAATAAGGTTTCAGGAAGTGACAGCACAACCCAACTCATGTCTATCAATAAACCCAGGAAGTGGCAGTGCCATCACAAGGTAAATGCAAGCCATTATTAAGGCCAAATTGTTCTCTAAAGATGGAGAACCTCTTCCAATGATAGTGAGAGAGGGAAGCACATTCCAAGCCTGAAAAGAAGCAAAGCCTGATACACATAAGCATTCCTTTCCAGATTTTTACGTGGCTCGGGCATCATTAACACTTATTTTCACTCTAAAAGTTACTTTGTTACTCCGATATAGGAAGGACCTATTAGTAGTATGTCTCTTGTTGGAAATAAGGCTTGGACCAAGTACAACCAACTAGAATTTATAGTATCCTTTCAGCCTGTAATTAAGTATGCCATTATAAGAAGGATGTTTTGAAAATCCTCAAAATCTATGCAAATAGGTATGTAAAGCTTTTTACCAGTTCACTGGCATGATATAATACCCAATAAAACATCTGAGTGGCATATATATATATATATACAAGGAAACACCTACTTGTGCCATGTCCCGATACCCATAATGCCTGGAAATGCCAAAATGGGTATAAAACAGCTTAGAAACATCACCAGTCATATCATACTGTGTTTCCAAATCTAGAAATGCCGTACGGTACAAATGATGGTGTTCTCAAGTTGTTTCCACCACTTCCAGTGATGTTTCACGTACTTTTTTGGGAATTTACAGCTAAGTGCCCGAGAGGGGCATGGATCCAAAGGAAAGTTGAGATTATCCTTTATCTTATCTTTTCTATTCAACTTTTACTTAAATTTTTAACATTACCATTAATTGTTTCAAGATGTTTGACAGTTGTTCCAACCTCATTGGACTTCATGTAGATAAAGTAGAATTTCATATATATATATAACAGTGTGTTTGTGTATATTAAGTTCCATCTAAAATAAAGCAAAGTCATCAAAAAGCGAGATGACACTAGTAATTTCCTATACTACAAAAAAGGAATTTTTCTAATGATAACAATGATGAAGTTAGTTATCCAATTTCCTCCTTAACAGATGACAAAAATCAAAAATAGTGAAGTGGAAATAAGAAATTGGCAAGACAAATAGGTGTCATTTAAAGATATGGATTTCTAATATTGTTTACAAGGATTTATTGCTTCGATAAAATGAAAAGCATTACAATAACACGGATATCATGTTGTATTTTCAAGTGGTACGACAGTACCGCTACACACTTATAGTCAGGCAAAGCCAATTGTAAGCTACAACCATGAAACGTGGTATAAGCATATTTTTGTGCAGGTACATGGTGGAACTTATATGGCATCAGATACAGCGTGGATGGTTACTTCATTGTCTTCTTTACATTTTTAGCAGGGTAAGAACAAAGGCTAGGAATGAGATACAAGGTTACAAACTGCTTCAAGGTATCGTTATCCCTGTTATGTGATAACAGGAAAGATTATTGTAGTCTTGTAGAATTCTTACGCTTGATATGATTGTGTGAAAAGGTTCTATGTCATGCTGGCGAATGCTGGACTCTGTAGGTTGAATAAACCAATGATGTAAATATTATGTCAGCAATCATATTGCCTAGGTTCTGGAATATGACAGTTGTGCCCATTCAACTTGTGAGTGTTTGTGAGTGCTTTAAGTCTGTTACAAGTACAGGAGCCTAAGTATTAGGCTTGATTATAGGATTAGATGTCTTTGAGTCACAGAGTTTTGAGTTTAAACCTAGAAACATTGGGAACACTCTGTCTTCTCATTCTATCTTTTGCTTTTATAAGAGAAAGTAGCAAGGCATACAATCTGGAATTTGGAAAGTGAAGAACAAAGAGTTGAGAAACTCAAGGTGAACAAGATCCATCCACTTGCTTGTCGCTCTGTATTTTATTGGACACACTTCCTCCTATTCTTTGAGCAAAATGAGCTGCCATCCAGAGCACATCAGCATGAATTTGCCTTAAATATTTAAAATATGTATAACGCTCATCAGACTAGAATGCACAAAGGCTTTGTGCCGCCTATATACAACATTACATTCCTCCTAAGTTGCCTTTTCCCACTCTTGATTTCCGTGTCATTCAAATGAATTAGGCTCATGTAAGATTAAAACTATGGTCACAAAGCAACTTTTATATTATGTGAAGATCTTGAATTCTCACCTCCTTTGTTCTACAACCTCTTAGTGTCATCTTTGTCTTATACAAACCATAGTTCAATAATCTGATATGACCTTTTTTTCTTTCAACTTATACCCTTCTAATATTTTAGAGCGTTCTTATGCATACCAGCCAAAGCTTCTAAGGTGATTTATATATGGTTTTCTACCACTCCAAATCTCTGCAAGTGTGATGTTTTTCATACCCTTAATGGATCAAGTGGTACACTACAATATAAACTACTTTAATTGAGAAGTGGCTTGAGAGAATCTTTCCCCTTGGCATGTCGTATAAACGATGATCTTATTATTCATTTACCTCCAAGCTGCAATTCTTGGATACTATTATCATACCTATGATCCTTTGTGGTTCAGAGATCTAGGGACCAAGCTTGTTGCAGATCGATTAGGCCTAAACAAGAGAGTACAAAACCTACTCAGACGTACAATCCCCTGACCCATTGTTCAAGTTGAGTTCAAAGCCCATCCCTTCTCACTTTGAGGTTATCTTTCCTCTGGCCTCATTTCCACACAAGGTTCAGCCTTTTGCGGACTCGACCTTCAAGAGAAAGAGGTACCCCTACCTAGTTCTCTGCTCTTCTAAGGCCACAGCCTTAACCTACCCCATAAGACATGCACAAATCTGCTACTCAAAGTTATCTTCACTTTTCCAGTCATCTCCCCATACTGTTTACCCCATTCAGGGACTCTTTAAATGCACTAAGTCACCACCCATCAACTAAAAAAAAGCTGAGTTTGGCCACCAGAGAGGACATTTGTAAACCATACACCCAAGTCACTTGGACGACATCTTCGAAGGGACTAGGATCTAAGCTGCCTTTCTATTTTGAGCAATTCCTGGATTTTTGGGACAGCATCATTGTCCAATACTCATAAAGACATTGGATGCATTCACTCCATTTCCCCCTTGGTTAGTTTCAGGTGGGCTCCAACATACTCTGGATAATGACCGACCACCACATCTTGACCAAACTAGATTTGTCGAATGTGTCACTTACAGGAGCCTAAGATGGAGATGCATCTCCTTTCCAGGTGCCCCTTTTACCAGACAATTAGTGGTCATTACTATTGCCTATATCAAGATTTAGATGGCTGCCTCCCCACTTTCTTTCAATATCATGACCAGAGATTCCTATCTCTCTTCATAAGAGAATACTCTACCACAAATCTCAACTTCTGCTTGCCCCTGCCCATCTTAAGACCACTAGGTGGATCACCTCCATTTTCAAGTTGCCTAGACAAATCAAAGCAACAAGCAATTGGTAGAGTACCGAGATACTTCAAATCATAAAATAGTGAGGCCTTGGGCCTCTCTTCTCAACCTCCCCACAAGTGGAAAACTGACATCTTCAAAACTTGTGAGAAGGTGTCAAGCCAAGCCACCAGCCATGCACCAACAGACACATAGACAACAAACCTAGAGAAGGGAATCTACAGCCCATAGCATAGTTTCAAAACCAACCTGTTTGAACCAGAAACCAGTCAAACCGGCCAGTTCATTAGTTGAAGGGGATGAACCAGATGAAAAAAAAGGGTTATGTTGATTTGTGGGCTAGGGTTTTGCAATTAACCTGCCAAAAACTAGTTGATTTTCCCATAAACCGTCCGTTTCATTACCAGCTCAGCCACGGACCCCACATGAGTTATTTTTTCGCTTTTTTGAGCAGTTTTGAGGGAAACTAGGGGCTATTTCCTTCCAAAAACAGCCCTTCCAAGCCCTTAAAATGATGGCTCGCCTCTCATTTGCCTCACACATCTCAACCCTAGCAATGCTGGAAATCAATGGAAATGTTAAATTCTTAAAGTAAAAGTGGCATTTCTTTTACCTTTCATTTTCATCCTTACTTTAATTTTTAACATTACCATGAAATGATTCAGGGTGTTTGAGAGTGGTTTCGACGTCATTGGATTTCATATGGAGAAACTAGACTTTTAGACATCACTCAAAATCCAACAGACTTAATGGTTTTCAGGATTTCAAGATTTACGGGATTGCAATGTTTCCAACTGATTTTGTTATGCATGAGGGTATAAGATTGGCATTTGATCAAGAGCATGAAGCCCTTTAAGTAACTTGATGTTGGTGACATTTGAACTTCATTAATGTTGGTGGTATTGCTTGTTGAACTCCTCTACCTAGGCTTTAACAAAAATGTACCCTTCATGTTAGGATCATAGAGCACCGAGAAAGATGGTGGTGTCTAAAGACACCATTGTTTGTTCCGAGTGGCCACTGAGACAATTTAACATGAGTTTGATCAGCCCTTAAATAGACCACGTTGAAGATGAATATCATGGGCAAAACCATGGGCGCTTGTATACCTGGAGCCGCAAACCATGGGTAACTTTGACCGAGTCAAGTTTACTTGAACAATCCTAACAATCCCCCCCCTTAAACTTGACTCCGAGAGATTGCCCTGATCCCAATCATTAACCATCTCACTTGAGTTTTCACATTCCCCCTGTCAAGACAAGATACCAGTACACCAACCACCTTGGTACCTCTTTGAGGGGTCCATTGCACAACTTGTTGACTCCATGCACCACTTGCACTGCATGTATTCCTAAGCAAGCTCTAAGGCCTTACAACTATGTGTGCTCTCGCTCAACATGTTTCCCTGAACATCAGATCTTACAACTTCCTAGGGAAATGCCTTGGACCAAAACCCTTAGGGTGTTCACACATTACACACTGGCTCATTCATTGAACATCGGCACCATTTACTCCACCTCCATCTTCATTTTTTTTCATCCATATGACCACTCTCTTGACTTCTATATCTTGATCAATCAATAATTTAATCTACCCTTTCAACCTCATTTTCACTCGCCAAATTCATTCAGTATTTCATGGGCATCATTCTCCATTATCACAACTCTGATACCAGATGTTAAGATCACAAAGCACCGAGAGATGTTGGTGTCTAAAGACACCATTGTTTGTTCTCAGTGGCCACTGAGACAATTTAACATGGGTTTGATTGACCTTTAAATAGACTACATTGAAGATGAATACCATGGACAAAACTATGGGTGCTCATATATCTAGAGCCTAAAACCATGGGTAACTTGACCGAGTCAAATTTACTCCAACAACCCTAACACTTCACTCAAAGGAAAATAATTGGTTAGGCATGATAAGTTTTTTCTACTATATGATAAGATTGAAGAGATGAACCCTTTACTCAAACCAAAATTATTGGTTAGGCATGTTAAAAAATTTCAATTTCTACCATATTATAAGGTTGAGCAATCCAAGTCAAAAGACTTTGAGCTAGATGATGTTTATGTAGGTCTTGATGATGATCCCATTTCTAGTATTATTGAATCAATGATGAGTTTCATGAGTGATCATGTTGAACAGTGATTTCTACTTTTGATGTCTAGTTTTGTTGCTACTACTACTACTAAGGTTGCGGAGGAGAATGAGGAGTCCTTAGACTATGAGCCAGATGATGTTTATGTAGCTCATGTTGATGATCCCATGTCTAGTGGTGGTGATGAGTTTGATCATGATAACGAGTGATCATGTTGATCACTGATATATAAACTTGTTGCGGGCCAATGGCCCCATAGCCTGTAGCATTTTTTTTTAACTCTAGAGGCCATTTAGAGCCTCATTAATTATGTAAGCTTTTGCTGATATGTATTGCAATTTGCACTCGGTGTCATTTTGATATATTCACCTTTACAAGGTATATAGATGAGAAAACATTGTATATTTTGTCTCTATTGGTCTGGAATCATGGTTTTAAATCTTAAAAATAGTTTTTTTTCATTAAAGATTAATTATTTCATGTAGTTTTTTAAAGGTCAGTTTATTGAGACCTGACTAGTACGGTTTTTCTGGTTCCAGTTCAGAAACCAGTTTAATAGGTGGATGGGTCTGGTCACTGGTTCCAGTTTTGAATAATATGGCCCATAGAACTACACCCTAGATTCAGTTAAGTCACCAAGGTTCCATCTAGCGTTTCTTTCTTTCAACCTTGGATGGTATGAGAGCAGGGCTTCCTCATTCCAACACTCTTTTCAAGATCATACAATCGAGTCCCCTCAACCGCAGTCACTCCCTGGAGGACATCATCCACCACTACAACAGCCTCTTCAGAACAATCAGCAAACCCAACAGCGAGCCAGTGTCTCAATGCCCCCGCACAGCCTGAGCCTTAGCCATCATGTCCAGCATTTCTTGACATACTCTCTCTTACTCACTCAGCCCTAGGATCTCCAATATCTAGCCTTTCTACTCTATCACTTATACTATTGTATCTTTGTTAGATTGTTAGCTATTAGCTTCGCAAATTGCTTCTTTTTTTCACCTCTTTTTACTTTTAACATTGATATAGGAGTTGCTTTCAGACTCCCACAGTTTATTCACATTGGGTATACTTTTAGTCCCATTGACCTACTTTTATGGTCAATTGTTGGACATTAATAAAATTATCTTATCTTATGCTACCTTATCTATGCAACATTGCAACACCATTTTCCATCTCATGCTAAATAGTGTATACTCTTAAAAGCCAGTGTTCTGGTACATGTAGCTGTTTCCTGTTGCAGATTATTACTAGTTGTAAAACAGGTACAGTCTGTCTACAGAGCAAACATCAAGGAGTTCACAGCTACTACATTACCTCACAAACACTACTAGACATAACATGATAATGCCTCCGAAACGTTTGATAATGAAGAAATCTTGTATCTGAGTAGCCATGCTGCAAAACATACTAGTTCCACAAATACACGACACTACCAAATGTTCAAGATTGATGGACGCTAGCCTTATTTCAAGTTTTTATAATGCTTGTCACAGATGCATGTGCGGCCCTGTTTTTGTATAAAAAAACAGTGAAACACTATGCATATATTCTGAGTACATTAAAGTCGAAAGAAATAGTGCATTCAAAAGATTAAAAAGATTTATGGTAGCTAGAATGCAAAAGCAATTCAGGAGATACTAAATTTAATGAAGTCCAGAAAGTGCACTTTAAAAATTAATCCTAACGGCAAAACTAGTGTTTATAATTGACATGTGTATTTGCAGATCAGATTACAGTGTAATATTACAATAACAAATTTAAGGATAACACAAATCCTTTTTTTTAATTGCACTAATCCTTTATAGTGGAAAAAAAGGTCTGCAATTTTAATCATCGCCGCAATTTACACTCTGATTTACAAGCAAGGGCGAGTTGCTAGCGAATCTACAATATAGCTTATAGGTAAGACAAGCTTGCTTTGGTATATAAAAATCAGCATTCCTTCGGGAAAATGAAAAAATGATCAGCATGTGCAAAGAAGCTTATAGGCCCACCTTTGCAAACAACAAACTTTTGGAGTTAAAAATAGTAAAACCTCATGGCTTCATGCAACTCCCTCGTATGAAGTTCACCTCAAGGACTCTATTTTCAGTATGCAGCAATATGCATCCAATCTCAATCCTCCAGAGGTTCCTTTGTCAATTCCTTCATTTTCTCCGAAAGATCTTCAAGTATATCCTCTCTACCCACTTTCATAAGCCCACGTCTCAACCTGTTGTAGGTTGCGGCCGAAGGCCGGATTCCCTTCTCGATCATCTCTTCAAAATAAGCGCAAGCCTCATTCATCCGGTCCCTTTCACACAACCCGTTTATAAGCACGGAGAACGTGTGCATGGTTGGACAGAACCGCTTCCTACCCATATGCTTCCACAGCTTCAAAGCCATGTCCACCTTATTCTCTGCACAGAACATCTTGATCATCATCGTGTATGTGTCGATGTCTGGATCGCAGTGCTCCTTGACCATCCTACGAAAAACCCTGTAAGCATCTTCGATCTCCCCAAGAGATATAAGGTGATGCAAGATAACATTGTAGGTTTTGGCATTAGGGCCAATTCTTTTTCTCACCATCTCATCCAAAACCGTATAAGCTTCATTAAATTCCCTAACATTGCAAAAGGCACCGATCAGGGCATTGTAAGTAGGGGTATCTGGTTCACATCCATTCTTCTCCATGGCGGTGAAAGCCCCCACAGCATCGTCAATGCGCTTCTCAGCACCATAAGTATGAATCAGAATGCTATAGATGTAGGTATTGGGATTAGAACCCCTGCTCTTCATAGTGTCAATTAGGGCAAGGGCCTCTTCCACTTGACCCCCCTTGCAAAGAGCATTCATGAGCACGGCATACACCACCATATCCGGTTCACAACCCCGATCACTCATTTCGTTAAATATAGCCCTAGCTTTAGTCAAATTAGGCTCGTTACCCCATCCTTGCAGCAAAATACTGTAAGTTTTCAAATCGGGTTTAAATCTTACCTTCATCCGGTCGAAAATCTCCTGAGCCTTACGCACATTCTTGCACTTGCACAGAGCGCTGAGGAGGCTATTAAATGCCTCTAAATCCGCCGGCACTCCAAATTTCTCCATAGTGGCGAAAGTGTAAACGGCCTCTTCGACTTTCTTTACTCTGGTGTACCTTCGCATGATTACAGCAAATGTTTCCTTCGTCAAAACCCCCTTTATTCTCATTAAATTAACCACTGTCCACATGAGTCCGTACTGCTTGATTTTGCCAAGAGAATCGATGATAATGTGATAAGCCTCTACGCTGTGCTCGTAACCCTGTTGTTTTCCAGCCCATTCGAAGAATCTATAAGCCTGCATCCCTGCATTTTCGAATCTGTTCAGCACTTCTTCTACTAATTTTGGCGATGCTTCCACCTTCGATTTCTGGAGGGCCTGTGAGACGTCGGCCGTCGGTGAAGAAATGAGGATTTTGCATATCTTTTTCAGGCTATCGGCCTGTAATTTGTCTCCGCCTGGGGTCCGGGTTTGGACCGATGAGTGAAGGAATCTCCGCCATTTTTGAGGGGATGTTTTGGCTGATAGAAATTTCAACATTGCCACAAATTGTTGGTGGACATTAGGCGTAGACATATCCACCGTCCGTTGTTCCTAGAAGAACTTCAACACAAACGACCGAATAATGTGGTTTAGCAGACTGGATTGGATTGGATCAATCGCCACAGTGAAGATTTTGCAGTGAAAGGCATTACAGAGTTGATAACTTAGAACTTTCAAATATGACATTATGGGTTAAAACGCATAAGCATAACCAAGGTCCAGGTACTTGGTTGTGAATTCAGCAAGTAATTGGGTCTTGAGTGCTTCATGAGCTCGATTATAGGTGCATTTTCAAATTTAGTTTATAAGAAAAGTGGAGCAGCGATAAACCTGTATGTGGCTGTCACGTGGCAGAATGACATTAGTTAAATTGGTATTAGAAAATATTCTGGTTTATTGGTTGTCTTTAGCCAAGATCTCCATTGCTATCCTTGTATTTATCAAGCAAACGATGTTCAGCGTCATGCACTTGGTAAAAACAATAAAGAAGAGATTCATCGAGCTAAATGGTCCTTTTGTTCTTTCATCTAGCTAAATGGTCCTTTCTATATGTTACAAAATATGTTCCAAAAAGACTTCGAGGATGGGGATTTAAAAATTTGAACTCGTTTGCAAAAGTTTTGGGACGGAGAAATCTATGGAGAGGATTGTTTGGTGAGGGATTTTGGAGCTAGGTTATTAAAGGGAAGTATTTAAATATGTTGGTGGTGGTAGATGGACTTAGAGGCTATCTCAAAAAACTTGTCAAAAAAATTTGTGTAGTCTGGAAAACTTTCATGGCCTCTTTTCTCATCCTTTTCAACTCGTTAGCGTGGGAAGTTGGGGATGGAAAGTAGATAGTCCTTGGCAAAGACCTTTTTATAGGCGGTGGATGTTTATATAAGTTATATTCTGAATTGATTCAACTCTTAAATTCCAAGGGTCTTTTCTCCCTACCAATGTTAAAAGAGTGGATTCCTCATTGTCCTCCACAAATTACCGATCTTGGACTAGTTGGTTCATTAGTGATGGAATGGAATTTATTCATTAATGAGATAAATCTCAATGGGGTGAGATTAAACAATTCCAAGGACATGCTAGTGTGGAGCTAGGATTCCTCATCCGAAAAAGTGAAAGTTTGCCTTTACTATGAAGCGGTTGCACTTTCTAAGATAGTTTCGAACTCTAGATGGTGGAATAATCTCATTTGGAAAGGGCACTTTCCCAACAAGATAAAATGTTGTGATTGGTTAGCCCTTCACAACAAAGTTTTGACCTGGAAAAACTTGCAAAAAAGAGTTTTCATGGGACCAAGCGGATGTGGCCTGTGTAGACATAATAAAGAAACTATTGACCACCTAATCATGAAATACATTTTTTCTTAGGAAATTTGTTCTATTATTCTACAGGTCCTAGACATTTGAGAAAAGATGTTATGGATCACCTTTGAAGAATTGCTACATTTTTAGGCGAAGAAATATAAATAACTTTGTTCGCTACATGTCTTTGTTGCTTGGGGCATACGGTTGCTTAGGAATAGGTTCATCTTCAAAAATGAAAGTATTTGCATCATTCTAAAATCCTCCAAGATCATTTCGAGCTTCAGGGAATATCTCCCTCTTCGGAACGCTAAAATGCAGAGAAGAGTCTGATATCTAGATATCCCACAATATCTTCCTGTAGGTTTTTTTGATGGGGTGGCTCAAAGGAATATATGTGGAGGAGGGGGATTGATAAAGTTACTAAGAACAAAGCAGTTCATTTCATAATTAGTGCCAGAGCTGGGACCAACACCAAAGCAGAATTGATAGTTGTTTAGGCACTCATGATCTTAGCTAAGCTAATAAACGTTAAATGCATTCGAATTCTTGGTGACTCCAAGTGTGGCATTGATTGGTTGACAGTTCATTCTCGGCAAGACATCCTAAATCTAGCAGCATGGAAGCACAGGATTGAATAAACAAAAAATCACTTTTAGATATCAATTCTAGCACATTTACAAAGAATATAACAAATATCTAGACATGCTTTCAAAAAGTGCTTTGTCATTGGATCCAGGCTACATTCTATATGTGGATCTTGATGGAAGCTATGTCCAAGGCACATTGACAGGTTGAGTTACAAAATTTTCTGCTCCCCAAATCAAAGAGTTACCAAATTTTCAAAACTACAAGTTGCGATCTTTTGGACAGTTTTTTGACTCACTATATATTTTAAATTTTCAAGCCATTTTTGGAACTTATGGTAAGATATCTTGTTGGGTAAAATTAATAGAGATTAAGATACCCTAATTGTCAATCTCAAACGTAAGCTTGTGAACTGTGTGTACAGTTTGTACAGGCAATGAGAATGGATCTAAAAGGAGTCCAAACAAAACAACCATAAATTAACTAGTAATCTAATAACAATCCGACAAACTAATTAACTCAAAATGCATTAGGAAAAATAAACCCTATCAAAGAGCAATCACCAATTGGATTCAGTCCTACGTGACTACTAGATCAGACCTTGAAGAAGTCAAGAGAAGTGATTCAAGGATCGAGGCAAGCATAGAACTCTCCTTAAAAGACTCAATACTAGTTGCACTTAGAGACCCTCGTCTTCATGCAACTACTTGTTGGAGTCCTTATCTACTTCGCTTATCCCTTTTGCAATCTATATACTCAGCCCCACTACAAGCCTTTCAACACCAAGAAAGAATTGTTTTATGATGGATGGCCAATTCCCTTGAGCAAGCACAATTTCTTGGCTGCACTTGTAGAATTTCTCCCCCATAACCTAGAGTGCACAAAGCTTCCAAACAAAAGGAGTGTAGAATTTATTGAACGAAAGAAAACCCTAATTCATACCTGAGTAACTCTAACAAATCCTAATTTAAAAAAAAAAAAAACCTAATTAATATACCAAGCTTCCTTAATAGTACGAATCCTAATTTGCTATGGTATCTAGCAATTAGCTGCAACCTTAATTAATATGCAGGTATACCTAATACCACAAATCCTAATCCTATTATAGTAATGGTGCAATGTTAAATGGTAGTTGTGATGAATTAATTATAAGTTATTAGGAAAACCTTATTATTTTTTTTGAAAGGAAATCACTTGAGTTTATAGTGTAGCAGTGAATAAATCACGTTTTAGGTTAACAATGCTTTTCAGCAATTTTAGAACACAACCAATATGCAACCTCCAAGGTTTTAATGAGCTTTATCAAAATGCACCAAACAAACCCTAGATCACTCAACTAATCAAACGTGTCAAGAGGTTGTTGAAAATTATGCAAGTTTGCCTTGTTTTGTAGTCCAATGAATGATAATAGAGTTACTAAGACTCTATACCCTATTATGTGGTCCATCAATTATAAAGATATTATGACTCAACAAACATTGTGTGCACAATATTATAAGTTGAATGAGTTCTTAATTTGTTGTTGTAGAATTAAATTAGAAATTGTAATTGCAAATCCCTCAAGATAGGGTTATTTTAATGGGTTTCATGAAAAGATCTCTATGTAGTGATCTTAGAGAACATTCATCCCTCAACACATCCAATTATGTGGGATCAATCAACACTTAGGAGAAGAGAAACCTGGTCATAGACTTAATTATAACTTTGTCCTATTTGTTAAATGTGTGCCCATATTTCATAATAATATGAGAATGCAATCATTCAGAGAAAAGGTAGTTATTGTTTTCCATATTCCAGGACTCCCAAGAGGCACAATTCGTATCGTCAAAGCAAGAGAAAATATCCTGTTCAAAAAACACATGATACCCAACTTGCTTTGCGTTCAATGCAAATTTAGGACCTCAACAATTCGATAACCAATCATGGAAAACGATTCAAAATAACCTTCAGTAATAAAAACCCTACTTTAGAAATTTCATAATCAATTGACTCAATGAAATAATACATAGAGATTTAATGTGTTCAATATCAATAGGACAATCTGCATTCAAATTTAAGATGTCATGATTCAGAAATTTACTCCAACGAATTTCAGTTTCGACTTCCACAACCAATAATTCAAATTCAATGCAGAGTGCTACAACTTTCAATGTGTTTTAACATGAGATCAAAGTTTTACAACGCACTTGCAACCACATATTCGGTCAACTGTCAAAAGTAAATCTAAAAGAGCTCATAACGCACTCCTGGCAATGACAAATTTGGTCAACAATTCGATTTTTAATTACTCGCTTGTGCAATCAATTCAGAGAACCATTAATCTTACCTAAATTGTTTTTTGAAAGAAGTCACTACATAAGATTCAATCAGTACTCTCTATGAGAAAAATACCACGTAATTAACTTAACAACTCACAATAATTCAACAACGAGAAAAAAAAAAACAACCAACAACAACAACAATGGAACTAAATGCTAACTACCAAAAAAAAATATGTATTCAAACAAAACAAATATGAAGCGAGGATATAGAGCTTCTTTCCTCAAGTCGTGGGCTTTTTCCAATCCAGAGGAGAAGCCTACGAAATTACAACAACACGTAGAGATACCAATACTTCAATATCTCATCAATTTTGGGAAGGATCATACAATCACACTTTAAATTGTAACCATAAAACAAATATAAGTCTTGTACAAATCGTGAACAACACCAATCTTCTCCAACTTATACATACACAAGTCTCGTTCAGGATTTCAGTACAAATAGAAGAAAAGTTTCTGACTAGTGGATAAGATCAGCCCTTTGATCTCTAGGATCACAGGGTGGTTCATAATTTTGATTTCTTAGAAATTTGTATCTAAACATATATTTTTATGCAGTATTTTCAATACATGACACTGAAGATCGGAATTTGAAATTTTGGTAGCTTTCCTTGGAAAATTCTCTTTGCAATTATCGATGACTATTGAGTAGAAGCATCCATGGAATCCTATATCATACTCCTCGAATTGACTGAGTAGATTTTGCCAAAGTCACATGACCTAATCTGACCATGTAGTGCGCTAATAAAAAAGGTTAAATAGTTAAGGTAAGTATTTATTTTAGAAAAAAATAATTCTGTAATTTTTAATTAACCAAATCAATAAACTTGAGGAAGTAAATATTAAAAAGACTTTAAGTGTGTTGAAAATGTGGGAAGAAAGGACATTTGAAGAAAGACTACAAATTTTGGAAGGGAAAATAAGGAGTTGGACAAAAAGAGAATAATCATGAAGTGAATGTGATAGGTTATGTGTTGCAAGATACTTTGATTAGTTCATTAGAGAATATTATTGATGCTTGGGTGGTAGATTTAGGGGCCTCATTCCATGCCACACCTTATAGGAAACATTTCCATGACTATGTTCAAGGAGATTTTGGACAGGTTCATCTGGGTGATGATAAACCCTGTATAATTGTTGGAATGGGTAAGGTTTTATAAAGCAACAAAATGGAAACCAATGACTATTGAAGGAGGTAAGACATGTTCCAGATCTGAAGAAAAATGTAATTTCACCAGGGCAGTTGGGAGGTGAAGGTTGTGTAACTACTTTTACAAAGAAAACCTAGAAGGTCACTAAAGAAGCCCTAGTAATATCAAAAGGAGAAAAGGTTGGTACATTGTATTTATGCAATATTATTTCTAATTCTATTAATTCTTTAACCTCCATAGGAGCAGATACAACTCTCTGGAATCATAGACTCTGACACATGAGTGAGAAGGGGATGCATATTCTTCACTCAAGAAATTCGTTGCTAAGTCTTAAACATGTTGGTTTGGATTTCTGTGAAAATTGTGTTTATGGAAAACAGAAGAGAGATAAATTTATATAAGTTGGGAAGGAAAAGAAGAGCAAAAAATTAGAGCTTGTGCATACAGATGTATGGGGACCTGCTTAGGTATCATCTATTGGTGGCTCTCGCTATTATGTTACTTTTATTGTTGATGCAACTAGGAAACCTGGATTTATTGTATTTGAAATAAATCTGATGTATTTGGTACTTTCAAGAAATAGAAAGCTTTGGTTGAGAATGAGACATGAAAGAAGTTGAAGTGTCTCACATCGGACAATGGAGGTGAATATTGCAACAAAGAGTTTGATAACAACTGTTTAGAGCATGGAATTCGCAGAGAGAAGACAGCTTTAAGAACACCACAAGAAAATTGTGTGTCATAACGGATGAACGAAACAATCATGGAGAGTTCAAGGTGCATGAGATTGCATGCATGATTGCCCTTACAATTTTGGGCAGATGTTGTAGATATTGTTGTTTATCTAATAAACAGAGGGTCTTCAAATTATTTGGATGGTGGTATTCCAAAGGAGGCATGGACAGATAAAAATATAAACTACTCATTTTTAAAGACTTTTAATTGTGAAGCCTTTGTCCACATCAATCAAGAAAATAGAACAAGTCCTGATGCAAATAAAAAAAATGTATCTTTATTGGATATGGTGTAAATGATTTTGGTTATTGTTTATATGATTATGAAAATCATAAAATCATTAGGAGTAGAGAGGTCATATTCAATGAAAAGATCTTGTATAAGGATTAGATGCAGGGAAAGAAATAAGAAAAGGAAAACAAATAATACACAATGCTTGATAAGATCACATAAACAACAAAAGATGCCTGAAAATCAAAATGATTAGTGGCCACAACAACAACAATAACAAGCACCTCAAACACCAGAAACCGGTGTTAGAAGATCTACCAGGATAAGTAGACCCCCTATCTAACACTCTCCTCCATTAAATTTATGTATTGTTGATTGATTTTGGTGACCCGAAAATATATGAAGAAACAGTGCATGTAGAAACAAGGAAGAAATGGGAGCAAGCGAGGAAAAAGAGATGGACTCCTCAATGCATAACCAAACTTGGGACTTAGTCAAGTTGCCTGCTGGTAAAACAACATTGCAGAATAAATGGGTTTACAGGTTGAAGGAAGAAGATGGAGGTAAACAAAGGTATAAGGCTAGACATGTGGTGAAGGGATTTGCATAAAAGAAAGGTATAAACTTTGATGAAATTTTTTTCTCCTGTTGTTAAAATGACTTCAATCAAAACTATTTTAAGTCTAGTGGCAACAAAATATTTGTATCTTGAGCAGTTAGATGTAAAGACGACATTTTTCCATGGGGGTTTGGAGGAAGAAATATATATGTTGCATCCATAAAGGTATGAGATCAAAGGGAAGGAGAAATTAAACATAGTTACTAATCAAACGGGAATTATTACCTCAAAATGAAAACTCTAATAAAAAAAAATCAAAAAACCATGAAAAAACAACACAAAAAACGAAAAGTTGTATTCTGAAATAACCTCTTTTTTTATTATTATTTTGGGGCAAATTTTTAACATTTTTTAAAAATGGAAGTAAAAGCCAAATTTTTTTGTGCAAAAAACACCCCGAAAATGAAAAAGTTGTATTCTCGAATATCCTTTTTTTTTTTCGGGGTAAATTTTCAATATTTTTTAAAAATAGAAGTAAAAGCCAATCTTTTTGTGCAAAAAACACCCCGAAAACGAAAAGTATTGAAACAAAAATTTTAGAATCATAAAAAATTACATTAAAAATTAAAAAAAAAATGAAAAAAACATTTTAAAATAATTGAAAAAAAAAAAAAAAAATTCCTAATAATTTAAAAAAAAAAGAAAAAATTTATTAAATTAAAAACAAACAAAAAAATTTAAATTTAAAAATAAAAAAATTAAATTTAAAAAGTATATTAAATTTTTAAAAAATTAAAAAATATAAATATAAATAAAAATAGAAATAAAAAACATTATTTAAATTTAAATTATATATATATATATATATATATATATATATATATATATTAAAAATAAAAATGAAAAAAAAGGCAAATAAAAATATTAAATAAAAAATAAATAAATTAAAAACAATATAAATTTAAAATATAAATATTAAATTATATATATATATATATATATATTAAGATTAAAAATCAAATTTAAAAATAAATAAATACCTTGTTGATAAGAACATCCCATGAACATAATAACAATGTATTTTGGTCACATGTTGTAGCTAATCAAAGAAAAATAAACATTAAGGTAGTATGGTTGATTATTTTATTATTATTTATTTATTTATGAAGTATTGTTAGTTTTGTTTATGTTTAAATAATTAGAACAAGGTAACAGTTGGTTTTCTTTCCTAGCATTGATATAAAACCAACATGAGGATAAACACTTAGAAAACTCCTTTAGAGGTATTGATTTTTTGAGAAAATTCGAGAAGGAACCTATTCTGAGAGGAGAAATTTCATATCTCAAGTATAAATAATAGGAAGGTAGTGAGGAAACAAGAAGTGTGTCACTGTAAGGACTGCAAACGCAAAGGACAATCAATGAATTATTCAGTCCGTGCGTCAGTAATAGAAGTTGAGTTGTTTGGTGTGTTTTTCCTGCACATTTTATATGTATATGTATATATATATATATATATATATATATATATATATATATGAGTGATCGAATGCAGGGACAGTGAGTGTTTGGAAAGGCGTTTACAGCAAAAGTAGTTTCGGGTTGCTTGAACTGAAGTAAAGGACAGCATTTGAAGCCGAAGGGATGGAGCAAAGGTGCAACACGTCCTTCAATGAAGCTGGATCAAGACTTTAATGTTGTGTTAATACTGGAAACAATGTGTTAGTCCGAGGCGTGATGTTTGCGAAGATATGACTGCGTCCAGTGGATCAATTGTAACGCAGAACAACTCTGCGATGAATACTTCCAGAAACACAGTGTAATTGGTTGTATATGCAATCATTTTCTGTGCGTTAATTTCCCATTTACAACAACGAATGTGTTTTGTTGTGAACTGCATAACGTTAAATTGTGAATTGCAACCGCATTTAACATTGTGTTGATTATATTGTGTTGTGTTGGCTACATCGTGGGTTTGTAACCGTGTCGGGTTATGTGAAGTGGATTCGATCTTAAAGATGGCATTGAGTTGTTGGGTTTTAAACTGAATGCATATTTGCAAAGCCACGTGTTGACATGGTTGGGTGTATAACCATGGTCCCTAACGAATTCCATTTGTAAGTTGTAGAATGAAGTTTGCATTAAAAAAAAACAACAGTGTTAAGCCTGAATATTATATGTATTAATAGGAACATAATTTGAAATTGCCATTAAAGGGTGAATAAAGACGAAGTCCATCAAGTTCGAGCATAAACCTGGGCCTTAGTAAAATTGCATATTTTACTATAATAATTTGAATAGTGGGAATTGTGTTTTTTTCCTACATCATTTGGTATCAGAGCCTATTGAGTTGTTCTTGAGCATTGCAAAGAATGCCGCCCAGAAGAGGAGTTGGGATAGGTCGAGGGAGACCTATAGCAAACACAATTTTGCTAGATGAAATCCGGCACTTGCATACAAGAGTGGCTACAATGGAAACTACTCAGAGGAGGGCGACAAATGATGACGTTGCCAGTGCCAATGAAGAAGAGACCACCGACGAAGAAGTGGAGGAAGAAAACAAGGCAACTAAATTCATGAAGATGTTAGTAAAGGCCAGTAGCCGACCAAAGGTAGAAGTGCCTTTGTACGATGGAAATCTTAGTGTGGAGGTATTAATGGACTGGATCAGTTCATTAGATAAATATTTTGACTATGAAGACGTCGAGGACAAGAAGAAAGTGAAGTTTGCAGCCACGAGATTGAAAGGCCACGCAGCCTTGTGGTGGGATTAATTGCAGTTGTCCAGGGAACGAAAAGGGAAACCCAAAATCAAGCAATGGGATAAGATGGTAAGTAAGCTGAAAGATAAGTTCATGTCGAAATATTATCAATAAAACTTGTTTAGACAATTGCAAATTTTAAAGCAGAAAGGGATGACCATCAAGGAATATACTGAAGAATTTTATAAATTGAGTATTAGATCAGGTCATATTGACGATGACATAGAGAAGGTAGCTAGATATATAAATGGTTTGAGATATGAAATACATGATGAGATCAGCTTATTAAATCTGAGGACGAGTGAAGATGCCTATCAAGCAGCTTTGAGGGCAAAAGAAAATATGTTGCACAAACAAAACCAGAGAAATAAAGGTAAGAATCCGGAAAAAGAAAGGGGAGCATTTAAATCCAGATTTCAACACTCTCATAATGAAGCAGAGAGTTCGAGTAATAGATCACCAGAAAGAGGAGATTCTGGTTGCGGAGGGTTTGTGCCCAGAGGTAGAGGTCGAGGAAGAGATGTTCGGTGCTTTGCATGTGGTGAATGGGGACATGTGCAATGGGATTGTCCTCACAATAGAACAACAACCCAATGCAATGTGAACATTGATGAAACAAAGGAAGAAATTCCTCAGATTGTAGCCAAAGAGGAACCCCCTGAAGCCGGAGAGTCCTTATTGTTGAAAAGGATATTGCGTAAAGAAGCTAAGGAAGCCAAAGAACCAGCTCAAAGAAAGAATTTGTTCAGAACTATATGTAAGTCAAAGGGTAAGTGTTGCAAATTGGTAATTGATAGCGATAGTATTGATAACCTTGTTTCTATAGAAATGGTGGATAAATTGAACTTGGAGAAAACAGTATACCCCACTCCTTATAAAGTATTGTGGCTTCAGAAAGGCCATCAAATTATTGTAACTAAACAATGTAAAGTTGAATTTCAGATTGGTACTTATAAGGATGTTATTTTATGTGATATAATGTCGATGGATGTATGTCACATATTTCTAGGAAGGCCCTGGCAGTTTGACCGAAAATCCATACACGATGGCAGAAGAAACACTTATACTCTTGAGAAAGATGGGAACAAGCATACACTACTTCCATTGAAAGCTGAAGCTGATGAGGGAGCACCTAGAAATAGCGTTATGTTGATGAGTGGGAAAACCCTGTTGCAAGAAGTTGAGAAGGCCAAGGAAATGAATTTTGCTATTGTTGGGAGACCCAAGGTAATTTTAACTTCTACAAATTTAGAAAATTTACCTGAAGAAATTCAAAATCTGTTGAATGATGTTGCTGATATTGTTGTGGATGAGTTGCCAAATGAATTACCGCCCATCAGGAGCATTATTCACCACATTCATCTAATTCCTGGAGCCAATTTGCAGAATAAAGTAGCCTACAGGTTAACACTGTAGGAAAATGCTAAAGTTGGAAGACAAGTGCAAGAGTTGATGGATAAAGGGTTAATCAGAGAAAACCTTAGTCCATGTGCTGTACCAATAGTACTCAGTCAAAAGAAAGGAGGTGAATGGCGCATGTGCACAAATTCTCAAGCCATAAATAAAATCACCATCAGGTTGATGAATGAAGTTTTAAAGGAATATGCGGTCTCTAAAGAAGGGTTGAAAAGGGATCCGAAGAAAATCCAAGCAATTGTGAATTGGCCAACTCCTAGAAGCATATTTGAGAAACTACAAGAAGATGTCAAAATCAGATTGCAGGAAAGCAACAACAAAGACAAGCAGAGAGCAGATAAGAGAAGGCGGAAAAAGGAATTCCAAGTGGGTGACCTAGTCATGGTATATTTAAGAAAAGAAATATTTCCTGTTAAAACTTATAACAAGTTAAAACAGAAGAAGATGGGACCATGTAAAGTTGTAAGGAAATTTTCTTCAAATACATATGAGGTTAAATTGCCAATAGGAATCAGAATATCACCAATATTCAATGTTGCAGATTTATACCGAGAACAAGAAGAAGAACTACAAGGAGACGCCACAGCAAAAGAAAGCCCAACAGTGAATTGGGAAGAGAAGATGCCCAAAGCAGGAGAGAGGGAAGTGGAAGCCATTTTGGAGAAGAGAGTGTCAAAGAAAACCAGGAGCCAAACTTATTATCAGTATTTAGTCAAGTGGAAAGGACAGCCAGTGGAAGACGCCAGTTGGATGACTGCAGCAGAGCTACAGAAGTTGGGAATCCATTCCAAAGCACTATAAGATCAGTTTTCTTCCCCGGGAGTCTGATGCAGGAGCATCAGGAACCTAGCCAGCAATGTGATATTTTGGTCACATGTTGTGGCTAATCCAAAGAAAAATAAACATTAGGAGTAGTATGGTTGATTATTGTATTATTATTATTGTTATTTATTTATGAAGTATTGTAGTTTGTTTTATGTTTAAATAAATTAGGAATAAAATTAGTAGTTGGTTTCTTTCCTTGCGTGGATATATAGCCAACATAGGGATAAGCACTTTAAAATAGGGAGGTATTGATTTGTTGAGAAAATTCAAGAAGAAACCTATTCTGAGAGGAGCAGTTTCATATCTCAAGTATAAATAATAGGAAGGTAGTGAGGAAACACAATGTGTGTCACTGTAAGAACTGCAAACACAAAGGACAATCAATAAATTATTCAGTTCGTGCATTAGTAATATAATTCGAGTTGTTTGGTGCATTTTGCCTGCACATTTTATATGTACATGTATGTGAGTGATCGAATACAGGGAGAGTGAGCGTTTGGAAAGGCGTTTGTAGCAAAAGCAGTTTCGGGTTACTTGAACTGAAGCAAAGGATGGCATTCGAAGCCGGACGGATGGAGAAAAGGTGCAACACGTCCTTCAATGAAGCTGGATCAAGACTTTAACGCTGTGTTAATACTGGCAACAATGTGTTAGTCCGAGGCGTGATGTCTGCGAAGATATGACTGCATCCAGTGGATCAATTGTAACGCAGAACAACTTTGCGATGAATACTTCCAGAAACGCAGTATAATTGGTTGTATATGTAGTCATTTTCTGTGCGTTAATTTCCCATTTACAACAACGAATGTGTTTTGTTGTGAACTGCATAACGTTAAATTGTGAACTGCAACTGCATTTAACATTGTGTTGATTATATATTGTGTTGTGTTGGCTACGTCGTGAGTTTATAACTGTGTCGGGTTATGTGAAGTGGATTCGATCTTAAATATGACATTGAGTTGCTAGGTTTTAAACTGAATGCATATTTTCAAAGCCACGTGTTGACATGGTTGGGTGTATAACCATGGTCCCTAACGAATTCCATTTGTAAGTTGTAGAACGAATTTTGCATTAAAAAAAAGCAACAGCGTTAAGCCTGAATATTATATGTATTAATAGGAACAAAATTTGAAATTTCCATTGAAGGGTGAATAAAGAAGAAGTCCATCAAGTTCGAGCATAAACCTGGGCCTTAGTAAAATTGCATATTTTACTATAATAATTTGAATAGTGGGAATTGTGTTTTTTTTTTCTACATCATTTGGTCTCAAAGCCTGTTGAGTTATTCTTGAGCATTGCAGATAATGCCGCCCAGAAGAGGAGCTGGGATAGGTCGAGGGAGACCTATAGCAAATGCATTTTTTCTAGATGAAATCTGGCACTTGCGTACAAGAGTGGCTACAATGGAAACTACTCAGAGGAGGGTGATAGATGATGGCGTTGCCAGTGCCGATGAAGAAGAGACCACCGATGAAGAAGAGACCACCAAAGAAGAAGTGGAGGAATAAAACGAGGCAGCGAAAGTCATGAAGATGCTAGTAAAGTTCAGTAGCCGACCAAAGGTAGAAGTACCTTTGTATGGTGGAAATCTTAGTGTGGAGGTATTAATGGACTGGATAAGTTCGTTAGATAAGTATTTTGACTATGAAGACGTCAAGGACAAGAAGAAAGTGAAGTTTGCAGCCACGAGATTGAAAGGCCACACAGCACTATGGTGGGATGAATTACAGTTTTCCAGGGAACGAAAAGGGAAACCCAAAATCAAGCAATGGGATAAGATGGTAAGTAAACTGAAAGGTAAGTTCATGCCGAAATATTATCAATTAAACCTGTTTAGACAATTGCAAAATTTAAAGTAGAAAGGGATGACCATCAAGGAATATACTGAAGAATTTTATAAGCTGAGTATTAGATCAGGTCATATTGAAGATGACATAGAGAAGGTAGCTAGATATATAAATGGTTTGAGATATGAAATACAGGATGAGATCAGCTTATTAAATTTGAGGACGATTGAAGATTCCTATCAAGCAGCTTTGAGGGCAGAAGAAAAGGTGTTGCGCAAAGAAAACCAGAGAAATAAAGGTAAGAGTTCGGCAAAATGAAGCAGAGAGTTCGAGTAATAGATCACCACAAAGAGGAGATTCTGGTCGTGGAAGGTTTGTGCCCAGAGGTAGAGGTCGAGGAAGAGATGTTCGGTGCTTTGCATGTGGTGAATGGGGGCATGTGCAATGGGATTGTCCTTGTTACACAGCGATTTGTCACTGTCCCTACCATTCCCCGTCCCGCACATTGGAGGGCTCATTCCGTGACCTGTGAGCAGAGACAAGACTTGAAAATACTTTCATTGCATCCCTCTGAAGATGAGCTTTCATTTCCCTAAGGACATCTCCCTGCCAAAAACCCTAAAAATAACTCTTTTTCCATTGGCGCGGTTCCATAGTTCAGCCCTCGCGCCAAGGGGGAAAATCCTCCAAAGAGGGCGCGCCAATTGGCGCTCTGTCATAGAGCCGCACCCGCACCAACCATATTAAGAGGTGTTTAAAAAAAATAAATGGCAGAAGTTTCGTCCTAACAAATTCCTGGACTGATATCTATCTTGAGTTGGGAGGTTTGGCTACGGATTTCCATAGAGAGGAAGTGGTTTGCCACCTCTCATGGAAACTTCCTTGATGATAGGGCCAATCCCATGATTATAGGGATCCCAACTCCCCTTCCTCCATCTATAAAAGCTTGCCCATCTCCATTGCAAGCTAGTCTTCAAGTTCCCAAGAGCTTTCACATCCTTATGCTGCAAGAGCCTTCTTGATTCCCTTAAGGCCAAATCCAAGCAAGGAGACTATTGTCAAGTATCCGGAGAGAGAGGCTTGTCCCATCCTTGACAGGCTTTATCGAGACATGTTTCGCTGACAACCCGCCAAAGGAGAGTGCTGCGTCGAAGCTATGGTTGTATTCTTCTTTTGACTCATTAATGATAAGTGACTATTGGTTATGGTTCCACTCTTGTTCTTGATTATGTTCATGAGTTATGTCCTCTTCGATTGACATATAGTTGTATATACTGGATTCGGCTGGCGCGCTTTTTAGTGTGACAGTTGCGCCCATTAGGGTTTGCTATTAGGGTTTGCTGTGTTTTATGCTTTCTGGGACTGACTTGTGATTTTGATTTTGTTTTTTCGACTGTTTGAGTGCATTGGAGCCTAGTTTGGCTGATTGTGACCTCCATCCTTTCGTTGTTTGCCTATTTCTTTCGATTTTTCATTCGAGCCCTAGGGCATCTAGGTGCTTTTGTGAGTCGAGCCTCCCTTGGGAGTTTTTGGGTTTTTGTTCGTTCAGTCGACTTTGAGATTGCTTCCTTGCATTCGTTTGACAATTTTCTATCATTTTATTTCACTTTTTGAGTGACTGATTTCGTTTTCATTCAAATTTCGCTTTGCTTCATTTTGGGCCTAGATTACACGGCTCATTAGTGTCTTTGGGACTTTTCTTGGTTTTGAGAGACTTTTGGTCGATTTGAGATCTGATTGTTTGTGCCATGGAGTGAAATCTGCTTGTTTTTTTCTCTCTTATTATAATTTCTCAAGTTGCTTCTCATTTTTTTTCGGTTTGTTTAGTGCATCTAGCTCTGAAACATTGAAAATAAAAAAAAATCTCTTTTTCTTTTGATTGATTAGTGCAAATTAAAATATTTTGGGTGTTATTAGTAATTAGTGACTTTGAAAGGAAAGTTTTTAGTTTCATTAGTTGCATTAGAGATATCACTTATTGTCTTTCGATCATTTTGTTTGTGTAAAAAACTCTTAACTCTTTTGTAGCTAGCTTTCATCGAATGAAATGATATGCTGTGGCATGTAGTTTTGCATTTAGGAGATTTTTGAGACATCACATTCGTTAGGGCCTGAAAACTGAAACGTAATTGAAGATAAACTTTAAAATTTACTCAATTTACACTAAGGCAGCATTGAAATCTAGCGAAACACATTTAGAGGTCTAGGCTAGAGACGTGTTCCGGCGTCTTTAAACCTAGTAGCTGTCGTTCGCCTCTTGGCTTTAGACAGCGCTAGTACGGACTTGTGCTCCCCGTACCGTCGCGTATATAAAGGGAGACCCCACTAGGTTTCAATCCTTTATCCATAGGAAGCCGAGTCTACCGCCTTATACCCGTGATACACCGGACACAGCATTCGGGGAGATTGCCTGCACGTACGAAAAGTCCTTGGTTGATTTCTCTTTCACTATTGGAACCAAGGTGTATATTACAGTTCACGGTTATTTGGTACACCCTTCTGCCTAGTATTCCTGAGTAGTCATTTGATCTTTTCTGACTCCCTAAATTTGAAAGGATCACCAAGCGCTTGTCCTTTCACGCTTGTGTCAAATCTGAAAGAGATAGAGTCACCTTTTCGACTGTTTCTCGACTCTTAAAACATGAAACGGTGAAGTTTCTTATTTTTCAATGTGGTAAAAATTAATCACCCATGATCACACGCCTTGTTAGATTATGCTTGTTGACCATTTGATTGTGTGTCTTGACACCTTTGTCTGAATTGAGATTAGGAGCTTATTTCCTTTCTCTTACATCGGGTTCACCTTTTATAGCTGCTGTTTTTTCTCCTAGTCCTCACCGTCTGTTACGAGATCTAGCGGCAGGCTCAAACATGAGTGATTCCAGTGAGGAAATCTCAACGTCTGGTGAAGATTACCAGTTATTTCCTCGGAGATTATTTCCAGGAGACGACTCTGAACCTGCTGTTATGTCATCATCAGGTCTCTCATTTCCAGCAGGGTATAGATCCTTGGGTCAGATCATTTCTGCCACAGCCTCTATGGGAGTGTCAGCTCCTTCTACGAGGCCGGTTGCTCCTTCATTGGGGGTGTCTCCTCGGACACCCGTCACTTCTGTACCCGCTCGACCCACTGTCTGTGTGGCCGCCTCTGCACCCGCTGTCACGGCACCCTCCGCGAGGGCTATGCCGCCTCCTGAAGACGTTTATTTAGCGACTGCTATACCGGAGAACATATCTTTGGAGGAGTATCGGTTGTCCCTACAGCAGTCGAACCCCGAGGTTGGACCATCCTCCCAAGATCCCAACCGCTCTTATTTTTCGCACTATGCACAGGATGGTACACCTGTGTATGCTTTTCCAGGTTAGTATGATGAGCACGGGGACATTTTACATCTACCCGCTCCTGAGGCTCACCTCCATGCTCAAGGTTTACCTTATAACCAGGCTTATAACCCGCAAGGGAAACCTTTCCAAGGCCAACCTTCGGGCCAACTTGGCTACCCTTATGACCCACAAGGGTAGCCTGTGCAAGGCTATCCTGCGGGCCAACAAGGGCCATTGTACGGTCCGCAAGGACAGTATTACAACCCTTCCAGTCAACCTGTGCAGCCTTATTCGGGGTACCAACCGGGACCGGTCTATGGTCCTGGGGGCCAAATCCAGCCTTCTCAGCCTATGCAACTGCAGTATCCTGTTGTTTCCAATCAGTCGGGACCATCCTATGGTCCGGCTCCAGGTCAAACTGGTTACCAGCAACCACCTGGCTTTGCTCCTCCACCAGGCCAACCGACCCATCCGATACAACTTGGTGTTCCGCCTCCAGGCCAACCGACCCATCCGGCACAACCTGGGGCTCCTTCGCAGCCAGGTCAACCTGTGCAACTGGCGCAGCCTGTCTATCCGGGTCAACCTGTTCACCCAGGGTAGCCCACTCAGCCGGGTCAACCTGTTCACTCAGGGCAGCCCGTTCAGCCGAGTCAACCTGTTCACTCAGGGCAGCCCGCTCATTCAATTAACCTTGCCCAGCAGCCGATTTATTCGATGCCGCAACCAAATCAACAGCTGCGCCCTAGTTACCAGGCTCCGCAGGGTTCCACTTATCAACAGCTGACTCATCCTCAGGGCGGTTATTATCCTCATGGTCAATCTCAACCGAATTATAACCAGCCCCGAGGCTCTCAGTATTATCCTCATCAACTTGGTTCTACCTATACTCAGCAGCCAAATCCAAATGCTGCTTACACTAGGCCGACATATAATCAGAGTCCATACTCTGGTTATCAAGCCCCACACGTTGGATACCAGCAGCCAAATCAGTCTGGTTATACGACCTACACCCCCTACAGTCAGAATCCTACGGGACAGAACCCCTGGGGGCAAGGATATTCCCAACCAGCGTGGAGTACAGGTACCGGCCCTCATCCTGGGCCTGACATGCCGGTCAATCCACCATTGCCGTTCCTGGCCACCTTGGAGTTGCCGGATGTTTCAAAATTGACCAATGATCCGATTTTGCATAATCCTTATTGGCCTCCGGTTCCTACCAAGATACCAGGTGATTGCCCCAAGTTTGAGGGTAAAGCTGGGGAGGACCCCTAAGCGCATGTGATGACGTATCATCTTTGGTGTTCGTCTAACTCTTGGGTTGATGATTCAATTCGTCTGCACCTCTTCCAGCACACTTTGACGGGAGCTACTGCTAAGTGGTACATCGAGTTATCCCGTGGCATCTTCCAAGATTTCAATTCCTTAGCCATGGCTTTTCTGATGCACTTTCAGTTACCGGTTCGCTATGAAGCCGGGACGCACCTCCTGACTTCTTTGAAGCAGGATAAAGCCACTCACATTTCTGATCACATTCATGAGTGGCGGCGCCGTCGTAGACTGATCAAGTTTCATATACCTGATCAGATACTAACTCACTGGTTCACCACCTCCTTCGTGAACAAAATCGCCCAAGATATTGCGATGGGAGCGTGTGTGACGGAAGAACAAGCCATTGCGCGTGCCCAATATCTGGATCTTGTATATTCTCAGTCCGGCACGCTTTATGATATCTTGCCTGATGCTCCACAGACCAGAACCTCTAAGGCTCCACCTACCCCTGCAGTAGATGGTGTCATTGGTTCCGTGTCTCAGAATTCGAAGAAATCTTCGAATGGGAAGCCGAATTCTAACTCATCCCATAATTCTGCTCCTCCCGCCCCTACCAATTTTGGAAAAATCGTGGAAGTTAACACCGTTCAGGCCAATCCTACAGAGAAAACCTCCAAGGGGAAAAAGAAGGGCAAAGGTAAATCCAAATCCGACGCCCCAAAGCCAGAATCCAAATCTCGTACTGAGGATGGTTCTCAACGTAAATCGAAGTACCCCTGCCTCATTTGTGAAGGAGACCATTATACTAAGGATTTTCCACGACGATCCGAAGTTAGTCAACTTCTCAAAGGCTCAAAAGGGACTCCGGCAGTTCTTAAAGAGCCATTCCCGTCTCAGCAGACCCAGATGGTTGAACAACCTTCACCATATGCACCATTTGGGTCCCAAGTTTTTATGATGAATGGTGCTGCACCTATCTCTGTCGCCACACATTCGAAGGATTACAACGAATCACGGCAGGCACCAGGGAAGGCAGTTGCAGATGGACCACCTCCCCCACCTGTCTCCGGTTCGTTGGAAATCGAGAAGCCTACTCTCAAACCTATTGTGAAGCCACCTTCTAAAGGTGTTTTACGAAGATCTTCTTATAATACGAATGCCCGTGCCGCTCAACACTATAGCATTGTTGAGGATTTGGCACAGGCACCTTTCGCTATGTCTGCACTAGAAGTTCTTCAAAGTTGTCCTTCGCAATGGAAGGCTTTATTGTCTGCAATCGGTGGCATTGATCCCGCCGATTCGAGCCTTCTCACCTTCGATTTAGAGAATTTCACCCCCCGACTTCCACATCAAATCGCTCTTGTTATTCAAGTCGAGATCAATGGTCTGAACATCCATAGGGCCGTTATGGACGAAGGTGCTTCTAGCTACGTCATGTCGTCCGCTTGCTGGAAGGCCATCGGCTCTCCAGCCCTCTCATCTTCTCCCAATTCCCTAGAGGCATTTGATGGTCGGGAATCCAAACCCCTGGGTGTTCTCGAGAGTTTAGCGATCACTTTACAGGGGAAGATTGTCAATGTAGAAGTAGAAGTAGTTGACGCCAGTTTCAACTACAATATACTTCTCGGCCGCAGCTAGAATCATGCCATGCCATGCGTGCCATCCACCATTTTTCGACTTCTTAAATTCCCTCACGAGGGAAAAATCGTCACGGTGGATCAGTTGTCCTTCTTCACCTCCACCTCCGAGAACAACGTTCCATACATGGATCAGATCCCAAATCCCCCTGACAGTGTAGGACCTGGTCTCTTCAAGGACCTCGTCCTCATGGGTATTTTTCCCACACCACCACCGCACACTGCTCAAGTTAACATGATTTATAGGTCTGATGACCCCTGGTTCATTCCTACGCCTGAGCAGGTGTTTAAGTTTGGAGAATCAATGCCCTTGACTCCAGTAGAGATTAGCTACTGTGAAATTGTTGCCGCATCTGATCCTCCACCTCCTCAGCATGCTCCTTTGAGCATGACTCTAGATGTCTACTCTCAATCCCCCTGGGTTGGTCAGGCCGATTCTCCGGATCCTCTTAAAGAGACTTTTCCTTCCGATGAAGCCATTGTTGAAACAAAGTCTCTTGAGGAGCTACCTTGGAGCAATGGACATCATCATTCCTCTTTCATGCCTAGCCTGGGGGCAATGTCGGATTTTCTAGAGCGTTATGCATCTCAGGTTCCTACTCCTCCTCTCCAAACGCCCATTTTGACGCACGAGGTTCTTTCGGAGGGAAACCTGAGTAATATCACTCAAACCATCCCGATCAACATCTCCGTTAAGCCGGGGATCGTTGAGAACATACATGATCATCTCCCTCCTGAGCCTCCTCCTTGGAGCTCGTCGGAGCACAGTTCTTCCTCTTGTGCCAAGCTCCTAAAACAATGAAACAAGATGCTATGAGGATAGTTCTTTTAAGTGTGTCAACCTCGTTAAAATAATGAAACACGAGCATGCTCAATTTGAGTTTTGATAGATTTAGTTCAAATCTCTTTTGTTTTCAACCTTCACTCCATTTCCTATGGACTGAAGCTTGGGGGGCATGCACCTCGAATTGAGACACCATGCTAGGGTGCATGCCCATATTTAGTGTACATAAGTGTGTATCTTTCATTTGTGTGCATGTGTGGTGTGGTTTGCGATGTAAACATCTTTCTGTTGATCGGGTCTTCCTGATTGTGTAGATGTCCATCAATCCGTTTGTTGGTTTCGCGGATGGTGCCTCCCGCAGTACCAGGAATCTGTCTTCAGTGGCCTAGGTAATATACGATCCTGCTGGTGAGTTGGTCAACCTGCAAGGTGTGTGTCTGGGACGTACTACAAATAACATCGTGGAATATAGTGTTGTGTTAGAATTATTAACCAAGGCTGTAAACTTCGGTATCCGTGAATTGCTTGTGTATCTAGACTCGCAACTTGTAGTATCACAACTGAACGGACACTATTCAGTAAGAAACCCATCCATTTTACGTCTGTATCTGCGTATTCGTTTACTGGAAAGAAATTTTGACTATATTACATATCAACATATACCCAGGCATATGAATACGTTAACTGATGCAGTAGCTAATTTGGTTCTAGATAGACATTTGCACAATTTGTAAATCATCATCACATGTAAAAGGAAAATCCATCCAGAAATAGATATGTATATATATAGATATCGAATGTTTGCATAGTGTGCATCACATTTAATAAAAAATATACATGTTCATCTTTATACGTCTGAGACGACATGTCTCTCAAAAAATATGCATGATAAAATCCCTAGGAGTCTAATCCGCATGGTGCTCATGATAACAAGTGACTGCATGCACTAAGCGTCTCAGAAGTCGGTGGAGGCGACTAGGCACTCCCACCTTGTGTCTCTGGTACACCATCGGTACATCTTCCAGCCGGGCATAGTCTGGGATCCATCGGGCAATACCCTTGAGATTCTGGATAAACTCCCCCTTCTGCACCCTCTGCTTGAAGATCAGGTACGAGAAGAGTCCTCCGCGCGATAGGAGACATATCGGCCGGTCTCTCTGGGCCCACGTCTGCATACATATAAAATGTGTCAGGACGAACATGTACTACCAAAAAAAAAATCATAAAACATAAAAATCAGAAAGAGAAGAGATCATACCCAACTCCTCGTCCCAATCATCTCCCTCCGGCAGTGGGAGATCTGGGTCTCCAGTGAAATTGGTTCATGCATATGGCCAGTCTTCCACTATAATCAACTGATGCCGCAACCACCCAAAAAAATCCGGCCTCCGGGACATCTATTGGCCTCCTCCAGCTCTGGGCATTAGTGCCGCCCAGCGAGCCATTCTTGGCTCTCGTGGTACTGGCTCAGCTACTATGGCCCCTTGGCCTTGGAAGATTGGTAGTCGTTCCAGAATGAATGACACCAAGATAGAACCGTAGCCAAACTGTTTCAGTTTGGCCTGCTTACACTTCATGAGTTGTCTCTTGATATTTATTGTCACTGTTGTGGCCCAGTCGAATAATAGGGGACTCATGCACTCTGAGGCTAGTAAGAGTTGGGCCTTTGTCGCCTCGTGCGATGCCTGCGATCCCGCGGCCCGCGTGATGGTATGAAACACTACCCTGAGTGCTAGATCAGGAATAGTATGGATGTCTACCTTTCCACTTCCCGATCCCAGTTGTGCCCCTCAGCACACTCATGCCATCACTTGCTCCATCTTCTCACTAGACGGTCTACTCCCTGTCAATATGGGCATTGGACCTCTGCGTGATAGTCCGGTTATGAAGTATACGTTAGAAACCTCCAGTTCTAATACCTGGTCCTGCAACTTGAACACTTGTTCATGTTCGTCCCATATGCTGATCAGGTACTGTAGGAGCTCAGGCTGAGCTCGTAAGCAAGGTGTCAGGAAGAACTTCTTAAGCCCACAGTTCCTGAGGGCATTCATGCAAGTTTCATTCTCCATGGCCTGTTCATCCTCTTCCCCGTGCTCCCTCTCTTTCCACTCAATGACCATTTTGATTGGTTGCCTGCATTCATATGGTTAAAAAACTTCAATTAGAACTCTACTATCCTTAAAAATCCATGTAATTCATTCATTATGTGGAAATTTCAAACGAAAAATCGGATTGCGCCGCTAGCGCGACTGTTTTCCTAATAGTCGCGCCAGTTGGCGCGGGCCCTTTGGAAATAAAATGCCATTGGCGCGGGTCTGTGCTGGATACCCGCGCCAATGGGCAGAGCCCTAAAAATTCAAAAATTCCTCACAGAAGTCTAATATGCAATAAAAATTTATGAAAAATGGATTGAAATGGAGTACAAAGAAGCGCCTCTTACTTGGAATAGACGGGAATCTAAATGGTAGCCCGGATCGGTCGCAATCGCCGTCAGAAGTTTGCACACAAAATGGACCACTGCTGCTCTTCAGTGAGGTAAATAGTGAAAAGTAATTTTATTTTTACCATTTGACATATTTATAACTTTTTGAACTCAAAATAGGTTTTTGAAAGTTACTTTTTTCTGAATATTTTAATATATTTTGTCAAAAATGGGTTTTACACTTGCTTTTTGCGCAGCAACAGGTTTTTTACGCGACTTAAACGGTGAAATGAGTTGTATTTTATACTTTTTCGGACTCGGTAAATACACGAAAAAGTCACTTTGGAGTCATCTTTCAGCTCTTTTCTGACTCTCTAAACATGAAAAGATCGCCGAGGCCCTTGTCGTTTCGATCTCGTTAAAGTGGACACGAATCGACATCTACCCAGTATACGTTTACCCCTTTTTCGGGCTGGGATGGATTATTTACGAAAAAGGAATACCCTAGCCTATCGCGACTAGGAGGTTTTCTCGGGTATTGTTTTCTACCTTTTCGGGTCCGAGGAACTATCTACGAAAAGGGACCGCTGGAGTTTACTTTTCTGCTGTCTTTTCAAACTCTCTAAATATGAAAAGATGCCGAGTTATTCCTTTGTCAGACTCGTTAAACCCTAATGACATTGGATTCAGTCGAAATGACGTTATTCGAGTTGCACCTTCCTAGGGCTCATTAAATGTACTAGGATGGACTTATGTTACAAGCATATGCTATCCCCTTCAAGCTTGTTATCAAAAATAATTGGGGTACTCGCCAGAAATGGTGGGGGAAAAATGGAACCAGCATCATTGTCGCGTCGGTAGTATGTCGCTCTTTAACATGGCACTTGTCTGCATTCGTGTCGGGTTGGGGAAAATCTCATCTCGTTTTTTGCTTGCCTCCGTGGGTTTGGGTAATCCCTTTTGACCTCTCATCTGCTCTTTGCCTCGTCACCATGACCTATGATCTTTTGATGTCAAATACTGCCAAATCCACTATTGTGCCGTTATATGTTCAAGAGAAGTTGACCTCTGCGAAGTATCAACCTTCCTCTGATTCTCATATGATCCTGATTCACAAAAACATCATGTTCCTCTGTCTCGTGTCAATGATATGGGAAACATCATGGCCCACCTTTGATCAAGGTCACTTCCTGTCGACTTCAGCTCATTATCTGGGAAGCTGATCTAGAGACTCCCTTATGATACCTTGGAGCATGCATGCCTCAATGGCAGGTTCGTCGCATTCGACGTGAGGTTTTCATCATTGGCCTCCAATCGAGTGATTCTACGGGTGTTCGACGCCAGCTCATTGATTCACATGCCGTAGATTGTACCTATAGTACCTTGAGGGCCATTGTCATTATTGGTGGTTCCTCTCACGTCTGTTAACAGCTTTCATCATTGGCTGGTAATCATACGATGTTCTCGCATGTTCGACTTCAGCTCACATATTCGCATGTTTGAACTTGTACTTTGTTCGGGTCGAGATGGAGCGCAAGACCCTGGATTTTGTCTGTTGGAATCCAGGCTGCGATTTTGTGGACTATTATTACATGACTCACTGATTGGATGGCTGCGACCATACCTGAGTCTATTTATCGATCCTCACTGGATGGATGCGTCCATACCTTGGATCTGGATTATTGTATACTCTGTTATGGATGGCTGCGCCCATACCATGTGTATATATCATGTATCTGAGACATCAGTTGTACTTCGCTCCGCAGGTTTTCCGATGGCAGTGTTTTCAGTCGGCATGTTCTCGTAAAGAATTTCACCCCTCTCTCTCTCTTGGGCCTCATGCTTTAGGGGGCATCTGTTACACAGCAATTTTTCACCGTCCCTACCATTCCCCGTCCCGCACATTGGAGGGCTCATTCCGTGACCTGTGAGCAGAGATAAGACTTGAAAATACTTTCATTGCATCCCTCTGAAGATGAGCTTTCATTGCCCTAAAGACATCTCCCTGCCAAAAACCCTAAAAATAGCTCTTTTTCCATTGGCGCGGTTCCACAGTTCAACCCTCGCGCCAAGGGGGAAAATCCTCCAAAGAGGGCGCGCCAATTGGCGCTCTGTCATAGAGCCACACCCGCGCCAACCACATTAAGAGGTGTTTTTAAAAAATAAATGGCAGAAGTTTCGTCCTAACAAATTCCTAGACTGATATCTATCTTGAGTTCGGAGGTTTGGCTATGGATTTCCATAGAGAGGAAGTGGTTTGCCACCTCTCATGGAAGCTTCCTTGATGATAGGGCCAATCCCATAATTATAGGGATCCCAACTCCCCTTCCTCCATCTATTAAAGCTTGCTCATCTCCTTTGCAAGCTAGTTCCCAAGAGCTTTCACATCCTTATGCTGCAAGAGCCTTCTTGATTCCCTTAAGGCCAAATCCAAGCAAGGAGACTATTGTCAAGTATCTGGAGAGAGAGGCTTGTCCCATCCTTGACAGGCTTTATCGAGACATGTTTTGCTGACGACCCACCAAAGGAGAGTGCTGCGTTGAAGCTATGGTTGTATTCTTCTTTGACTCATTAATGATAAGCGACTATTGGTTATGGTTCCACTCTTGTTCTTGATTATGTTCATGAGTTATGTCCTCTTCGACTGACATATAGTTGTATATACTGGATTTTATGCTTGTGTTTGTGTTGTTTCTTGCATGTGCAGGTGTCCGATCACGGGGATCGTGAGGATTGTGATCTGCCAGGGCAAAGGAACGGGAGCACCACCTCCTCTACAAATGACAGTGTTGGATTTCAGGTAAGCCTTCCTCGCAAGTCGGTTTATTTTCAATTAGGAACCTGCACTGTAGCGTGTTTGATTGTTGCTAGACCCGATCTGGCTAGTAGGGATCGCCTCTATCCGCAGAGGGGATTAACCTCTTCAACAGTCCTCATAATAGATCAGTAACCCAACGCAATGTGAACGTTGCTGAAACAAAGGAATAAATTCCTCAGATTGCAGCCAAAGAGGAACCAATTAAAGCCAAAGAGTCCTTATTGTTGAAAAGGATATTGCTTAAAGAAGCTAAGGAAGCCAAAGAACCAGCTCAAAGAAAGAATCTGTTTAGAACTATATGTAAGTCAAAGGGTAAGTGTTGCAAATTGGTAATTGATAGAGGTAGTACTAATAACCATGTTTCTACAAAAATGGTGGACAAATTGAAGTTGGAGAAAACAGTACACCCCACTCCTTATAAAGTATCGTGGCTTTAGAAAGGCCATCGAATTATTGTAGCTGAACAATGTAAAGTTGAATTTTAGATTGGTACTTATAAGGATGTTATTTTATGTGATATAATGCCGATGGATGTATCTCAGATATTGCTAGGAAGGCCCTGGCAGTTTGACCGAAAATCCATACACGATGGCAGAAGAAACACTTATACTCTTGAGAAAGATGGGAACAAGCATACACTACTGCCATTGAAAGCTGAAGCTGATGATGGAGCACCTGGAAACTGTTGAATATTGCAACAAGAAGCAGTGAAGGAGGCATCCTGAAACATCTTTCCTAATCCTAGTTGGAAAGTGATCACCTAAACTAGGTGGGGGCCACACAAGTGATTTTTGTCGCAAAGTCTATTTTTAGACATATGGATCATGGTCTATGAGTTGCAGGATGCTATTTATGGATGATTGGTTGAGTTGGTAAAAATAGATGGACCTCTATTTTTAGACATTAGGCGGTTTCTATTTTTAGACTGCTGGGCTAAAAATAGAACAGTCAAATATTATTAACCCTTAATAATATTTAGACTATAAACATTATCTTATCCTCTTGGAGCACTTCAGTTTGATGCTTGGATGTGGCACATGCAGCTGACAGAAGGAAATATGCTTTTCCTATGGGTTAGTTGAGCTATTGCATGGTCGACTTCAGTTAGAACTCATGTGGCAGAGTTTGGTGGAGTTGATGAGACAGTTGGTGGAGTTGTGTTCGGTTTAACTTAGTTGAACTAGTTGTATTTAGTCTAACTGATAAATACACTAGTAATGAGTGGTGTGAATTAATTATTAATTAATTCACTAATTATTAACTCATAAATCAACTAAAGAATACATCAGTTAACTGCAATGCATGGACAGTTCAGTGGAGACCAGTGTTAGAGGTGGGCGAAAGGGTGAGTCTACTATCAGTTGTGACTATAGCTGTGCATGAGATTTATACACACATTGATTAAGATTGCCAATGAGGATTGCGCAGTACAAGCCAGTGGGATTCGAACTTGGATCTCATCATTATTCATCTTGGATTGCGCAATAGAGGCAGGCAGACTTGTGGAGGAGATTTGAACTTGTGACTTGTTCATCTCAGAGCTAGTTTTGTGTGTAGCATGTGAGATAGTGCTGAGAGCTGTGAGAGCTTTGTGCTATGTATTGTTACATGTTCTCTATCATTATAATATACAGATAGTTGGGGGTTTTCAGCTGTATGCTTTCCCCATTACATACCGTGTTATATGTGTGCTTGATTATGTTTTAATGTGCGCATGCGACTGCTTCTATTTCTGCATATTGATGATCAATTGTAGAAGAGGTTATGTATTATGCATGAAGCTTAAATAGTGTGTAATCAGGATAATCTCGATGAATAATTCAGCTATTATTCAAATTTCTACATGGTATCAAAGCGAGAATTGATCATCGGATCTATTACAGTGATTACAATTTATTTCGGTAGACAGAGTCTGTAAGCGGGCCAGGTAGCCTCTGGATCCATCCTTTCTTTGAAAGGTGATATATCCAGTAAATTCCCCTACAGTCGATCTCTGTGCTATAAATACTTTGTTCTCACAGATCAGAAGCGGTTGAGTTTTGAGCTGGTGGAATTCGAATTTGTAGCAGTGTTTTCTTGGTGTCGAAGTCAAAATGTCTTATCAAGGATTGCGATTGGAGTATGCCCTGGAGGGTAGCTCGAATTATATTGCATGGAGAGATAGGATGGAGGCGGTGTTAGATGACAACGTGCTGAAGGAGTTCATAGATGCTGAAGTCCCAAAGCCTACTGATGCTGCTCAAGTTGAGGCTTGGCAAAAGAAGACATCAAGGTGTCGAAGGATTCTGTTGGAGGGCATGAAGGATCACATAGTGTCCAGCTTGCATGGAAAAGCTTCTCCATACTTGATGTGGAAATCGTTGACAGATTTATTCCAAAGCAAGAGCGACCAGAGGAAGTTGGTGCTCAAGGATAAACTCAGGAAAATAAAGATGGAGAAGAATGACACTATTTCGGTATACTTGACAAAGTTTGTCCACTGCAGGGATGAGCTTGGGAGTGTAGGAGTTAGTGTGGATGATGAGGAATTGGTGAGCTTGTCTCTCCTTGGGCTTCTGAAGAGTTGGCATTCCTACCAGGACTCTGTCAATGGTCAGGAGAAATTGCCAGGATGGGAGCGACTTTGGTCGGATCTTGTGCAGGAGGAGATAAGGTGGGATACCAGGGATGGATCTTCATCAAAGAATGATGATGAAGAGGATTGCAATTTGGTTGCCAAAGCAATGAAGGGGAAGGGTAAGAAGAATGCTTCTCAATCCGGTGCGAATGGCAAAGAGCGTGACATGTGTAAAGTGAAGTTTTTTCACTATCACAAGCATGGGCATTACGCCACAAATTGTCCACAGAAGAAGAAGAACAAGCAGGCTGCTGGATTTGCAGTGGGAGAGGCCTTAGCCTCGCATTTGAGTTAGACTTCTCATTGATCGCATGCATGGTGTCTAGTGCATTAGGATCGGGGTGGTATTTTGATAGTGGCGCTTCCTTTCACATGACGAGATATGTGAATCTTTTCAGTGACTTGGTGGAGAAAGATCTCCAGTTGCATGTTGAGCTGATTGACAATGGAGGTTACAATGCGACCGGCATTGGTACCATAACCTTTCAGAGGGAGTCAGGTAAACTCATTCTTTTACAAGATGTAGTGCATGTTCCAGGTTTAAAGAAGAATTTGATCTCAGTCGCAATGTTAGAGGATAAAGGGTATGAAGTTGTCTTCAGTGAAGGAAAATTTTTCCTTCGGCACAAGGCAACAAGACAAGTCAAGAAGGTTGGGATTCGAGCAAAGAATCTCTACAGACTTCATGATGGGATGTCTACTGAGCTCATTGTTGAAGTGCAAGAAAGACATGGACTGATGCTTGAGAGGTAGCAAGTTTTGCATGCAGGTAATAGTGAACCTCGGGATGTGGAGCAGCCACAAGATGAGGATCATGGAGTGGAAGAAACCACTCATGCAGAGAAATTTCGTGCCAGATGGGCAAAGGGAGTGCATGCAGCTATACCACCAGGTGAGAGGTGGGGCGACATGCATGGGTAATCCCAAGAGGAGATTTCTGGGCAGGATTCATGAGATGCTGTGGATCTCATGAATTGAACCTGGCTACGAGGTGCCCACAGTACAGCAGTAGCATGATTATTTGGATTGATGCAGGCAGATCAAAGTGACAGTGTCGGATACTGGAGCACGGATCAGAGTTGACAGCAAGTGCAAGAGTGCATGGGTGCAAGAGTTCAACAGCGTAGTGGTTCCTGATGACATGTGTAATTGGGCCCAGTATAAGTCGAAGACTTTGATGATAGATGCATCAGACTGATTGAGTTGTTTGGAGCCTATTCAGTTTCAGAGGAGTTGCAGAGCAGATGCATGGAGTTGCATGGTGCTTGTGAAGGTTGCAAGGCGAATGCATGGAGTTGCATGTCGCATGCAAAGACAGTCCTTTCTTGTTGAGAGGGAGTGTTGAATATTGCAACAAGAAACAGTGAAGGAGGCATCTTGAAACATCTTTCCTGATCCTAGTTGGAAAGTGATCACCTAAACTAGGTGGGGGCCACACAGGTGATTTTTGTCGCAAAGTTTATTTTTAGACTATGTCTATTTTTAGACATATGGATCATGGTCTATGAGTTGCAGGATGCTATTTATGAATGATTGGTCAAGTTGGTAAAAATAGATGGACCTCTATTTTTAGACATTGGGCGGAGTCTATTTTTAGACTGCCAGTCTAAAAATAGATCAGTCGAATATTATTAGCCCTTAATAATATTTGGACTATAAACATTATCTTATCCTCTTGGAGCACTTCAGTTCGAGCTACGGATGTGGCACATGCAGTTGACAGAAGGAATTACGCTATTCCTAGGGGTTAGTTGAGCTATTGCATGGTTGACTTCAGTTAGAACTCATGTGGCAGAGTTTGGTGGAGTTGATGAGACAGTTGGTGGAGTTGTGTTCTATTTAACTTAGTTGAACTAGTTGTATTTAGTCTAATTGACAAATACACTAGTGATGAGTGGTGTGAATTAATTATTAATTAATTCACTAATTATTAACTCATAAATCAACTAAAGAATACATCAGTTAACTGCAATGCATGGACAGTTCAGTGGAGACCAGTGTTAGAGGTGGGTGAAAGTGTGAGTCTACTATCAGTTGTGACTATAGCCGTGCATGAGATTTGCACACACATTGATTGAGATTTCCAATGAGGATTGCGTAGTACAAGCCAGTGGGATTCAAACTTGGATCTCATCATTATTCATCTTGGATTGCGCAGTAGAGGCAGGCAGACAGGTGGAAGAGATTTGAACTTGTGACTTGTTCATATCTGAGCTAGTTTGTGTGTAGCATGTGAGATAGTGTTGAGAGCTGTGAGGAGATTTGTGCTATGTATTGTTACATGTTCTCTATCATTATAATATACAGATATTTGGGGGTTTTCAGCTGTAAGCTTTCCCCATTACATACTGTGTTATATGTGTGCTTGATTATGTTTTAATGTGCGCATGCGACTGCTTCTATTTCCACAAATTGATGATCAATTGTAGAAGAGGTTATGTATTATGCATGAAGCTTAAATAGTGTGTAATCACGATAATCTCAATGAATAATTCAACTATTATTCAAATTTATACAGAAACAACGTTATGTTGATGAGTGGGAAAACCCTATTGCAAGAAGTTGAGAAGGGTGAGGAAATGCATTTTGCTATTGTTGGGAGACCTAAGGTAATTTTAACTTCTACAAATTTAGAAGATTTACCTGAAGAAATTCGAAATCTGTTGAATGATTTTGTTGACATTGTTGTGGATGAGTTTCCAAATGAATTACAACCCATCTGGAGTATTATTCACCACATTGATCTAATTCCTGGATCCAGTTTTCCAAATAAAGCAGCCTACAGGTTAACACCGTAGGAAAATGCCGAAGTTGGAAGACAAGTGCAAGAGTTGATGGATAAAGGGTTAATCAGAGAAAGCCTCAGTCCATGTGCTATACCAACAGTACTCAGGCCAAAGAAAGGAGGTGAATGGCGCATGTGCACAAATTCTCAAGCCATAAATAAAATCACCATAAGGTTGATGAATGAAGTTTTAAAGGAATATGTGATCTCTAAAGAAGGGTTGAAAAGTGATCCAGGTGGATATCGGTGGCCTCCCACCTATTCCATTTGGACCCGCAGCATCAATTCTTTCAGTTTTTCAGCTTCAGAATAGCTTACTATTTATAGCAGGTTTTCGGGTCCTGCACACCCGGAGCCATTTTGGGGCATTAATAATCCAGGTGGATATTGGTGGCCACCCATCGAGTCCATTTGAACCCCCACCATCAGTTCTTTCAGTTTTTAAGTTGCAACAAAACTTACTATTTTTAGCAGTTTTTCGGGTCCTGAACTTCCGGAGCCGTTTTGAGGTCCTAAACGACGTTTTTTGGGCATCGTTTTATCAGCGAATTTCATGGAATGAAATTTGTCTCGAAAGTTGTGGTCCTCGGATAGATCTTTCTAACGAGCTATTGAGCGCGTCAAACGGAGATTGGATGCCAAAGTTACGCCCCCGGGAAGTTGAACCACCAATTTACCCAAACGGGCGCCCACAGTTTTGGCGCCTCATCTCCTATGGTTAGGTTTCTGGACGTTTCAGATTCTACATTGTTTCTCAACAATAAATAGGCCCTCGAGCCTCATTGTAAGACAGTTCAGGGGGTTGGGAGCCGACACATCTCTTCTTAGAGATAAGCGCGACCAGTGCCCTAGCTCGCCACATCTCTATCATGTCTGCATTGTAACACAGTTCAGGGGCTGGTAGCTGCCACATCTCTTCTCAGGGATACGCTGCCAGTACCCTAGCTCATCTATTTCCATTATGTCTGTAATAGGCCTGCGAGCCTCAATGTAACATAGTTTAGAGGCCTACGTACGCTACATCTCTTCTCAGAGATACGCTACCAACGCCCTAGCTTGTTTCCATTATGTTTGTAAGCTTATTTCAATCATTCGTTTATTAATAAAATGAAGCATTATTTCCGCTGCATCTCTGTATCTATGGTTATATTTGTATTTTGTTGCGTTCCTGCATAAAATCCGGATCAAAAAGGGATCCGAAGAAAATCCAAGCAATTGTGAATTGGCTGAATCCTAGAAGCATATTTGAGAAACTACAAGAAGATGTCAAAAGAAAATTGCAGGAAAGCAACAGCAAAGACAAGCAAAGAGCAGATATGAGGAGGTAGAAAAAGGAATTCCAAGTGGGTGACCTAGTCATGGTATATTTAAGAAAAGAAATATTTCCTGTTAAAACTTATAACAAGTTGAAACAGAAGAATATGGGACCATGTAAAGTTGTAAGGAAATTTTCTTCAAATACATATGAGGTTAAATTGCCAATAGGAATCGGAATATCGCCAATATTCAATGTTGCAGATTTATATCGAGAACCAGAAGAAGAACTACAAGGAGACACCACAACAGAAGAAATACCAACAGTGAATTAGGAATAGCAGATGCCCAAAGCAGGAGAGAGCGAAGTGGAAGCCATTTTGGAGAAGAGAGTGTCAAAGAAAACCAGGAGCCAATCTTATTATCAGTATTTAGTCAAGTGGAAAGGACAGCCAGTGGAAGACGCCAATTGGATGACTGCAGCAGAGCTACAAAAGTTGGGAATCGATTCCAAAGAACTACAAGATCAATTTTCTTCCTTGAGAATCTGATGTAGGAGCATCGAAACCTAGCCAGTAATGTGATATTTTGGTCACATGTTGTGGCTAATCCCAAGAAAAATAAACATTAGGAGTAGTATGGTTGATTATTTTATTATTATTGTTATTTATTTATGAAGTATTGTTAGTTTGTTTTATGTTTAAATAAATTAGGAATAAAATTAGTAGTTGGTTTCTTTCCCTGCGTGGATATAGAGCCAACATAGGGATAAGCACTTAAAAATAGGGAGGTATTGTTTTGTTGAGAAAATTCGAGAAGAAACCTATTCTGAGAAGAGAAATTTCATATCTCAAGTATAAATAATAGGAAGGTAGTGAGGAAACACGATGTGTGTCACTGTAAGGACTACAAACGCAAAGGACAATCAATGAATTATTCATTATGTGCGTCAGTAATATAAGTCGAGTTGTTTGGTGTGTTTTGCCTGCACATTTTATATGTATATGTATGTGAGTGATCGAATGTAGGGATAGTGAGCATTTGGAAAGGCATTTGCAGCAAAAGTAGTTTTGAGTTGCTTGAATTGAAGCAAAGGACGGAATTCGAAGCCAGGGGGATGGAGAAAAGGTGCAACACGTCCTTCAATGAAGCTGGATCAAGAATTTAACATTGTGTTAATACTGGCAACGATGTGTTAGTCTGAGGCATGATGTCTGCAAAGATATGACTGTGTCCAGTGGATCAATTGCAACGCATAACAGCTTTGCGATGAATACTTCCAGAAACGTAGTGTAATTGGTTGTATATGAAGTCATTTTCTGTGCATTAATTTCCCATTTACAACAACGAATGTGTTTTGTTGTGAACTGCATAACGTTAAATTGTGAACTGAAACCACATTTAACATTGTGTTGTGTTGGCTACGTCGTGGGTTTATAACCATGCTGGGTTATGTGAAGTGGATTCGATCTTAAAGATGACATTGAGTTGCTGGGTTTTAAAATGAATGCATATTTGCAAAGCCACGTGTTGACATGGTTGGGTGTATAACCATGGTCCCTAATGAATTCCATTTGTAAGTTGTAGAATGAAGTTTGCATTAAAAAAAACAACAACGTTAAGCCTGAATATTATATGTATTAATAGGAAAAGAATTTGAAATTGCCATTAAAGGGTGAATAAAGAAGAAGTCCATCAAGTTCGAGCATAAACCTGGGCCTTAGTAAAATTGCATATTTTACAACTCCTTGTTGAATCTTTTGGGGTGTGTTTCATGATAGTGAACTACCTTTAATTATTTTAAAACACCAAAAATAATAAATGCGATTTTTCAGGAAGAATTAGTTGGCAAATAAATAATTTTTCAAAAAAAAAAAAAAACACACACACACACACTTCTAAATTGAAAAATTCTAAAAATTCTAAAAATAAATTAAAAATGGAAAATGGAAAAAAAATGATGATGATGATGATGGTTAACGTCCACTGAGACCAATCTTTGGTCTATCGGACTTAAAGAAAAGAGTTATTTAGTTTGATTTAAGATTTTATTCCTATGCTCAAAAAGCTTGGAGAGAAGCCTCCCGAGCTCACTATAATTTTGACATCTTAAAAGGCTAGGAAGGTCAGTATTGCAGCAAAGATTATGAAATTGAGCTCTAATGTGGTTGTACGTAGGGCACTCTAAGAGGAAGTGATTTTCATCCTCGATGTTCATATTCTCACAGAGATGGCAGATCCTTTCCATCCATGGTGTTTTAGGAACTGTCCAACGACCTGTTTCACTATGGAGCTCATGAGAGTTCGTTCTAATCTTGGCTATATTAATTTTCTTGTGAATAATTTAAAATGAAGATAGTACAGTCTTACGGTGGGGTTGATAGTGTCGCCCATAATATCTTGGTACTATTTCATTAATTTGAATCTTTCTCACACATTTTCTTTGAACTTAAATGTGATTTTTAATGTTATTAATGTTTTACATTTAACATTCTTGTCGATCTCTGATAGTTTAGCTTCGAACCCTAATTTTGTCCATTTTTCATACACCCAACATATCAGTTTGAAGCCTTAGGTGGTTTGGCTAGCATTTTAGGCAGCTTGGAAGTCTATGGTCTCATATGCTATTAGGCTGTGTTGTACAATAAAAGCCTAGTCATAACACAGGAAAGCACCATTGAGAAATCACTTCTAACAGGAGAATAGGATGGTGTGTACTTTTAATTTTGAGTTATAAGTTATAAAACGCTTCTGGATTTTCTCAATCTTTCTCCAGGATTCTCTAGAGATGCTGCAACCCCAAACCTCACATCCATATAAGATAATAGGAGTGACTAAAGTTTCAAAGAGGAACTTCTTTCTATCCCACATTACGAGGTTTTTCGTTTTACAATTATTTTCAAGACCAAAATAAGCTTTCCACCCCCCATTAATCCTTTTATGAATGCTGTAATTTTAAATCAATTCAAAAAATAAATAAAAAAATAAAAAAATAAAAAAAATTAATTTAAAATATAAAAATTTAATTTAAATAAAAAATATTAAATTTTATTTAATTAAAAAAAAATAAATAAAAAAAACAAAATTTTAAAAAATAAATATTAAATTTAAATAAATATTAAAAATTTTAAAAATTTTATTAAATTTTACTAAATTAAATTTTTTTATTAAATTTAATTAAAAAATTCATTTAATTAAATAAAAACGTCATTTGGTCATCCACATGGTAGCAGGGGCCGATCGTTGGGCAGGCGGAGAGGCTACCTCATTGATATATTTTTTTTAAATGATTTTTATTTTTTATTTTTTTAATAAAATCATTTTTTTAGTTTAATATTTTATTTTATATATTAAATTTAATATTTTTTTAATTTAATTTAAAATTTAAAATTATTTATTTATTTTATTTATTTATTTATTAATTTAACAAACTTATATATATATATATATATATATATATATATATATATATATATATATATATATATATATATATATATATATATATATATATATATATATATATATATATATATATATATATATATATAGGAGACCATAGACTTCCTAAGCTAGCTTTAAATTCCAGCCAAAACCACCTAAGGCTTAAACGAGGTTGGTATAAAAACACCAGGGCCTGGTTAAACCATTGGGAGATCGACGAGAATGTTGTTTGCAAAACATCAATAACATTAAAAAAATTGTTATTTCTAAGTTCAAAGAAAAAATGTGGTGTGAGAAAGATCTAGTAGCTAAAAGAAAATTAAGGTATTATAAGGAGGTCATCAACCCCACCTTAGAAGATCAAAAGTATCTCTCTGTTTTAACTAGCTCAAAGAAGAAAATTAATATAGCCAAGATTAGAACGAACTCTCATGAGCTCCATAGTGAAACGGGTCGTTGGACAATTCCTAAAACACCATGGATGGAAAGGATCTGCCATCTCTGTGAGAATATGAACATCGAGGATGAAAATCACTTCCTCTTAGAGTGCCCCGCGTACAACCACATTAGAGCTCAATTTCATAATCTTTGTTGCAATATTGACCTTCCTAGCCTTTTAAGATGTCAAAATTATAGTGAGCTAAAAGGGGGAAACTTCTTTCTAAGCACGAGCATAAGGTAAATCTTAATCAAATTAAATAACCATACTATTTTCTTTGGTCATTGACTGAAGATTATTAGTATAGGTAGGTGGCAACCATCATCATCATCATGATATACTTATATTAGCGTTGGTATATTTTTAATTTTTTTTTTTTAATCTATATATATATATAATTTAATTTTCTATATATATATATATATATATATATATATATATATATATATATATATATATATATATTATTTTATTTTATTTTTTATTTTTTTTATTTTTTAATTTTAAAAATGTTTTTATATTTTTTTTTTTTTTTTTTTTTTTTTTCATTTTCAAAATTTTAAAATGATTTAATTAAAAAAAAACAGTTTTTTGTTTTTTTTTTTTCAATTATTTGAAAATGTTTTTCTCTTTTTTTTTTCAATCACAATTTTCTTTTATTTTAATTTTCTTTTATTTTTTTTTAAATTTTCTTATTAATTTTTTTTAATATAGATTTTAATTATGTTTTTTTTTTTTTTAAATTTAAATTTAATCTTTTTATTTTCAATTTTTTTTAATTATTTAAAAAAAAATGTTTTTGATGTTTTTTTAATTTTATTTTTCAATTTTTATTTTTTTCTTAAAATTATGTGTTTTTTTGAATATTTCCCCTTTTTAATTTAATTTTGAAAATTATTTGTTTATTTATTTATTTTTACAAGTTTGTTTTGTTTTTTTTTTACATTTTTATTGGTTTTTTATTTTATATATATATATATATATATATAATTTGATTTTTTGTTATGTTTTTCTTATTTCATTTTTATATTTTATTACCAACATGAAAATTACCACCTTAAAAAAAAGTGTGATGTTGCATCAACACTTTTCAATTTTTTTTTTTAAATATGGCTACTTCTATTATATAATACAAAAGGAGAGAGATACATTCATCAACCAAACCAGAATTTTTGCATTAGCCAATTCTAGCGGGAAATAACAAGTTCAAAAAAACAAAAATGAGGCTGCTCCAGGGGGGGAAACCAACCCAAAAAATCAGTCCATGTAGCAAGGATATTGTTGCCCCTATGGGGAAACCAACATTGAACAAAATTATATAGTGTGGAAAGTAAAAAGACAAGAGAACTAGAACATAACAGGAAAAACCATGACATTATACTTGTTGCTTCTTATCATCCTGCAAAGGTTGGGGAGGCTTCTCTTCCTCGATGAAGCACTCATATTCAGAGATGTCGTCCTCGTGCTTGGACAACTGGGGGTCCAACGCCGGAGTGGAGGTCAAGCGGGCACTTGTCTCTGAGTCTTTATCACCCTCATCAGAGCTATTGCTACCACCACTGTTCGAGGCATCCTTTGTAGTCTTAACCGTCAGCACCACCATTTTGCGAGGTAGATTGAGGGAGGAAGGAGACATCATGGATTTGTGTATCCACTTCCTGGAGCTTGAACCAAAAGGGGAGGGTGAAGCTTCAAGAAGGTGCAGGGATATGTGGGCAGAGAGGCGTTGAGGATCCAAGACCTCTGACGCGTCCAAATTCAGGGAAAAGTCTGCAGTCCGCTCTGCCATGGCGTGAATGGGAGGACGGGAGGGCAAGCCATGACCTCCACCTCTGCGGCATCGCATACGATGGGATCATGGCATGGTGGAGGTCGAATTGCGAGAATGTGAAGAATAAAGGGAGGCAGACATGCAGAGTGACAGAGACCAACTTGATGCAGATGGGTTGAGGGGTAGTGTAGGGCAGTGCGAGGGGTGGAGTCGCTGCAAGGAATGACACAGCCAACACTGAAAATGGCAGGAAAAATGAGGGAGAATCTCTGAAGAGGGAAGATGCCATTGTCCATATATGGCAAAGGTGACCTGCTACAAGTACGCTCAGGAGTAAAGACGTAGTGGATGGAATGAAGATTACCTAAGACTATGCAGGACAGAGTAGGGTTGGTGCAATAAATATCACCCACATCGGGGCCATGTGCCTCCTCATTACGAGGATGGTTGCCAGGCGATGGCGAGGCCAGATGGAAAAATTTTAAAACACTTTTCAAAATTAGCATGAAAATCACTAACATTTTAAAACAAATGTTCATACTTCATAAATAAAAAAATTTAAAGTGTCAAAAATATGCTCCAAAAAAAAGGGTGATTCTACATCACCACTTTTCAAAATCGGGTGCTTTTTTTGCCACCTCAAAAAAGTAGGTACCAGCTCAGTTACATATTTGATCGATACCTATGTTATTAGTGTGCAAATTGAAGAAGAGCTCGTATGGCTTAAAACATGCTCCAAGCCAGTGGTATCTAAAATTTGATAGGTTTATGTTTGAACCAAGTTATATAAGATGTCACCCTGACCATTGTGTTTATCTAAAAAATAAAAATGATGGAAGCTATATTATAATGTTATTATATGTAGATGACATGCTTATTGTAGGGTCCAACATGCAGGAAATAAATGCGCTCAAAGGAAAATTGGCAAACTCATTTGCAATGAAGAATTTGGGTGTTGCAAAACAAATCCTTGGTATGAGAATAATTAGAGATAGGAAAAATCACAAATTAACATTTTCTCAGAGTGAGTACATAGAAAAGGTGTTGGAAATATTTAATATGTAGAATTCAAAACCAGTTGGTACACCTTTGGCTAGCCAATTCAAACTAAGTAAGGAGATGTGTCTCAAAACTCAGGAAGAGATGGGTTATATGTGTAAAGTTGCATATGCATCAACAATTGGAAGCTTAATGTATGCAATGGTATGCACAAGGCCTGATAATTGCACATGTCGTGGGAGTTGTAAGAAGGTATATGAAAAATCCAGGAAAGGAGCATTGGATGGCACTGAAATGGATTTTCATATATATGAGAGGTACCACAAATCAATCATTATGCTTTGGTGGTTCAAACATTGCTCTACAGGGATATGGTGATGCATATATGGCAGGTGATAAAGATAATAGGAGGAGCACCCAAAGTATGTGTTTATTGTAAGTGGAACAACTGTAAATTGGGTTTCAAAATTTCAAAATAGTGTTGCACTTTCAACAACATAAGAAAAGTATGTTGTTGCTACAGAGGCTAGTAAAGAAATTTTTTGGTTACAAAGGTTTATGGATGAATTAGGAAAGAAGCAAGAGATGGGCAGGTTATACAGTGACATCCATAATGAAATTCACCTTGCAAAGAACTCAAAATTTAATTCCAAGACTAAACATATACAACTCAAATACCATTTCATACGGTCATTGTTGGAAAATGGACAGTTCTAGCTGGAAAAGTTACACACTAGCTAGAATCTTGCAGATATGTTAACAAAATTTGTAACCAGGGAGAAACTGAGATTATGTGCAGTTTCAATTGGTCTTCAAGTATTATGGTGAAGATGAAAAACATCCAGGTCCAAGTGGAGTCATTTTCCAACAAGTGAAGCAATGATGGAGTTTATATAATCAGACTCCAAGTGGGATATTGTTGGGTGTGAGCCTGATTATCTTCCTGATTATTCAGAGGTTTTTTTTGTTTCAGGTGCGTTGGATCCCTGTTCCTAATGGGGAGATAATGCCACCCATTTAATCATCATTAAGAGGGGGAGGAGGGGGGGCAGGGGTTGACGACGACTTTTATGAGCCCCCACTAGTGAGGGTTTAGGGGCAGTGCCCTTGAAGCTAAAAATAGATTAAAATTTTCCTTGTAAAATATTGTAATTTCGTAGTCAATCTGGGTCATTCATTAGGCGGATGATATAACGGTAGAAGTTATGTTAATTTAGGGTTTTTACCTAGAAGACAACCCTCGGTTTATATGAGGGAATTTTATTTCGATTGTGTATTATCATTCTGAGTTAGAGAGAGAGAGGAGGTTGTGTGAGAGCGAAGATGAAATTATAGCGAATCTACTATAAGTTGCATCTCTTCATTTTGTTGGATAATATAAAAGGAAGGACTGGCTGATTCTCCGTGGAAGTAGTCCAAATTGGGCGAACCACGTATATCTTTATCTCTCTTGTTTTATGCATTTTTGTATTTGTGTTTCTGCAATATTTTATGTATGCTCTGTTAATTTATTTCTAACACGTGAGTTTTGCATGCCCTCAAGCAAAAGGAATTGCTGAAGTTGTGAGCCACCAAAAATGATAAGAAGGTGTAGTTGTCCTTGAATCTATAGTGTTTTCCTTCTTCATTTTTTTTCCCATGGGCCACAAAATATTAGTCAGCAACATGGGCCAAAAAAGATCATGCAAAAGGAAAAACACGCATGTACAAAAAAGTTCCAGCAGCAGTAACTGTTGGTAGGAAAAAAACAAGAAGGCGATACAATACTTATAAAAAATGAATGAAGAAGAAAAAAAACGATTTTACAAGCTAATAATAATATAAAAACGATCTACCATGAAAAGAAAAAGACAAAATAAAACTCATAGAGAAAAAAATGACAAAAGCGACAGAAAAAATAGTAAAAAGAAACACATGAAAAACTTACCTGAAAAAGTGTTGTAAACCAATTACAAAGCTCCTTGATCTCATCAAGAAGGTTAGAGCTTCACATTTGAGTGTGCAAATGATCTCTACAAGCCTCTATTATATATTTTCCTCAAGGGGCTAGGATTAGGGTTTACGAATATGCCTTAAAACAAGGAGGAAGCAACACGTGCTCCCGATAGAAATATAAACTTTGTGCCACTTGTCCTAAGGTGATTATGCACTCCCTATTTTCTAAGTATGCTCACTTTCTTACTTTGGGGATCCACGTAGTCTCACTAGCAGAAGGGATTTCACAATTCCAAATGACAAGGGATTGTGCAATCCATTGACTTAGTGAGTTGCACAGTCTTGACTCTCAGTGAGTAATTGTGCAGTTCACATGCTCAGTGACTGCCAGTCTCTTAGGGTTTCACAATTATGATCTTCAAGGGATTGCACAGTCTCTAGTGGTAGGGGATTGCAAAATTCCTAGAGGGAAGAATGATAGTTAGTGCAATATCAAGGCAGGAGTTGACTTGTATTAAGACTTTCTTTAGTTATCGTCGAAAATACTTAGTAATCATCAAGACAACCTAGTGAAGTCGTCACAAGCACTACATGCAAAGAAAAGTGATATCAACAATAAAAAACAAGAGGAAAACTTGGCGGCTTTGAAAGATAAGTTCTTGTGAACAAAAGGTATGCTCCAAAAACAAAGTGTAAGAAATTTTTTGGAGGGGGGTTGTAGCAGCTACAATAGTGCCCTATGGTTGAACACAGGGTCTCCCTCCAGTTAAATTTCAAGCCAACAAATGGTTTTGTTGCCGAGACCCGAAGCTTCTTGAAGGGATCTGGATCAAGGTATTAAGGATCCTTGGAGGAGATCTTCAGGATTGGTGGCATGAGCAGGTCAATCGTTTTATTTCTTAGAAAGCATAACTTCTCTAGAAGAGTGTGAAGTAAGTAAAGGAATAAGTTTTGTATGTTGAGCTTGCATGTGACCAATACGAGATATTATGGTGTAAATTCATTGAAGAATTTTATAATTAGTTTCATAGACTGCAAATAAAAGTGGGAGCTTGAAATCAATGTGGATCTCCCCATACCTGGACTTCCACTAACCTAACCGATCTACATAAGCCAGATACAGACCTGACAAGGGCCATCGATTTCTAGGTAAAAGCAATGCTAAAGAGTTATGTTATTGAGTTCACCGTATAAGGTCATAAATCATTTTCCAAATATAATTGTGTGTTCAGATCGAGGTTAAGGGGAAGATTGTCGAAAGAGATCCCCCTCTAGGTTAAGATCCTTATGGTAGAAGAAAAATTACTACAATTCCTAGAATGGACGATGGCTGCTTAAACTTTCAAGTAATGGGGTAGGTCTAGGGAGGTAATTTTTCCTAGTTGTGGGAGATGAAAATGTTGTTGTGATGGACACAAATGATTCATGAAAGGCTAGAGATTTGAGAGCATAGAAGAGGGCGTAGATAGTTTATGAATGGCGGTATAAAACTTTGCATGGGATCCAAAGGCGGCAGAAGGAACTTCACCAAATAGGAGGGTGCCAAGTAGTTTGAAGTTGCGAGGAGGAGGAACGAGTCAATTGGAGTTGTGGCATGTGAAAGGAAGCAACATGGTGATTCTTGACCAAGTAGGGGAGGTTGGAACAATTTCTACATGGCAGGTGGAAGGGAGTAGGAAATATATTTGTGTATCAAAAGGAATGGAGATGCTAGATGGGCCAAGGCCTATAGTCCAAATAATGAGCCAAGACAACTCTCTTGAAGTAGACATGTATTTGGTCATGAGGAAACTATTTTTTGAAGATGATGCATCCCCTAAGAGCAACAGTTCATTGTCTAGCAACATAGGTATCACTTCCTCTAACCTTCCCCTAGTACCTTATCAAAATATTGTTCAATTTCTTTCAAATTTAGTTAAATTCATAAAGTTTTAGAATATTTGTAGTACCTACATGAATGGTACTTCAGTGGGTAGTGGTAGTATTTTTCAACCAAGCTCTCTAGGATATTTTCAACCTAGTTCTGAGGGCTTCATACTTGTCTCACATAGCTAGTAAAGAATGGATGGTAATATAGTTGGTTCCTTCAATCGGTGTCCCAAGTTCTCAAGCCAAGGGAATGAGGACGCCGAATAACATTGGTATTTATGTGAAGCTATATGGAGATCTCAGCAAACTCCAGATTCCACTAACATTAATGAGTTTCAAACGACCCTGAGGGAGAGGTTCCTCAAGTGGTTTATTATGTTGTCTATGTTACATCAAAATCCCACCATAGATGAGGTTTGATGAGAATTTGTGCAGGAATTCAAGATTCCCAAGACAAATCAACATGGGTTTTCTGAGTTGTGGGGCATCAAGCAATGAGAAGGGAAACTACATGTGAGATGACCCAACAGTTTAGGGACATAATTTCCAAGCTAAGTTATCCTATCAATCCCAACCATCAACGAGATTGGTTCATTAAAGCTATGTTGTCATTAATCCATACACCATTGATGTAGCAAAAGATCGACACTCTAAAAGATGTAATTGAACAAGCAACTAGGATTGAATCTATGGTAGTGTATCCTCATGAGCATCGTAGGGGACTAGTTTTACATGATTGTGCCATTATTGTGTTACAACACCAGATCATTGACCTAACTGAGAAGTTGAAAGACATGCACTCGACATGACCTATGTGACCTCAAGTGTTGTGTACCAATTTCCATGTGGAAGGATATCAAGCCACAAAGTGCCTAAGACTAAGGGGGTCAGGGCCTTCCTCCATGCCTGCGGGACCCTCTACACCCTTTTCCATGGCTAGAGTTATGCAAGTTGGTATTTGTGCTTTATACCAAGGTCACACTCAATTTCATGCTTTCCCTAGCCAACAAAGTGCATCTTCGACTTAGTATTATGGAATTTATCAAACATATAGGCACCTTCCCTGCCTTTATCCTATCTTAAAGAACTACTCAAATTTCCAAAACAATGTCTTTTATGAAATTTTTGGATCACCAACTCACCACACTAATCACTGTTGATCTATGGATGCTCCCGATGACTAGTTGGATCTCTCTGCCTTTAGAATAAATGAAACTCCTTGGAGGCGAGGAGGTGAGGAACAAGGGGGAGAATAATTGGAGGAAGGGGTCAAATACATTGTTATAACTGCGACCAATATGGGTATGTTTCCCATGACTGCCTGCTACCCAAAAGGCCTTGGTGTTCCCAGTGCAAATTCAACAAACATGCAATAGAGGACTATCCTGAACTGATCGCTAGGTGGGTGGAGAATAATTTACAGGGAGGAGAAAACTTAATTAATGCAGAGCCTTGGGAAGTTGAACTTTCTCTGATGTCAAAAATTAATATAGTTACTCGAGGAGGGAAGAGAACTAGAATGGACTTAGGAATCCCGAAATAATCGACATTCATCAAACCGAAATCACCTAAGAAGTCTTATGATTCTCTCCAATAGAGAGAATATTATAAGGATACGGTCAAATTTTTTAAGCACTTAACACTTCCCTGTAATTCCCAAATGGAACGATTAGAGCCATCAAAGCCAAGGAGTCCAAGGTTTTCGCAAAATCTTCCTTGGAAAATGATGGAGTGGTTCAATCTATTCTTACAGATTATGGATGATGAACAAGTGTTGGGGAAGATGTGTAAGAAGCTAAAAAATGTTGTCAAGGACCGAGAACTTTCAAAGGGACCTATCTCTGGAAACCTGACTTAAACGCACTCTAGATGGGTTCAACGAAATATGAGGAGGTTTAGAAGGGAATTATGTGTTGATGCTCAGTTTTCGGGATTCCAGATCAAGGACTATATGCTAGAATTGGGATGCGATGTTAACACTCTACCAAGAAATATCTAGGAAGCTCTTAGGAAACCAAAACTGACATTTTCTCCAATTCAGTTACATATGGCTAATCAACATTGCATCCTTTTGATTGGACGTTTGGAGGATGTTGAGGTGGATATCATAGGGGTGATGACATATGAAAATTTTGAAGTTATATACATTATGGGAGACAAATACCCCTATTGCGCATTGTTGGTTATGGACTAAGCATTTAAGAACTATGTTGTCATTGATCTAAAAAGGGAGGAAATGAATTTCTAAGTGGACGGGGTCAGAGTGATTAAGCCCCTAGATCCTTATCATGGTCCCAAATTTATGGAGCTAGTAAACGATAAACAAGGGTCAAACCTTCTGAACCAGATGTACTAGCTCACCATAGGAAAGAGAGAAGATTACATCAACCCCACATCAAACAGTTCTATTAGTTGGAGGAGTGTTCAAAACTCGAAGATCAACTCAGATGTCACGTGGGTTGATTGGTAACAAAGAGGTCATGAGTTGCATTCCAGATAGTGTGCAATTGTTTGTTGTGTTCGATGGATTGGTATGGAGGTATGAGACATTCCCACATTTAATAGCCTAGGTTCTGCTGCTAATAAATGGCATTGAGTTGAGGATTGAAGAGACACAAAAATACCCATGTTGGACGTTGCCCTTCAAATGACACTAGAAAGGTGGTGGGGACCTCATCGTGACCATGTCTAAGGGTGGGAAGTAGTAAAGGCCACTTTGTTATGTCAATTCAGGCCCTCGGGAGAATACTCAGCCCATTTCCTCAAGTATGAGGGATACATTGATCCTCAGAAGCATATTTAGAGGTGTAGATATAAGTGGGCCAAGGAAGGACATCCTCAAATTCTATGGGTAGATCAATTCCATACCCTAGTAACACTCCCACAGGCCTAATATCTAAAGGAGGAGATGAAAGGGAAAACTATTATATGGGACTTCATGATAACACAATTTACCAATGATTTCTCCTTTACATATGAAAACGAGAGAATTTTTGATGCCTTAAAAGAAGTCAAGAGGGTCTTATTCCTGACAGCGGAGCCTGTTGAGGATCCCACTAACCCAGATATCTTCAATCACATCTATGACTCAGGGTTCCATGAAGTTGTGGCTTGCAGGAAGGTGAATCTAGAACCCGATGATCATTTAGAGGAATTGATACATCTGACCTTTGTAGGTTTTAACCTTGTACACAATTATCTACAAATGGATCTTAAAAATAGAAAATAAATAATAGCAAGAGAATAAAACATAAAATAGATATACACAAAGATTTTTCCTTAGATCCATCAGGACTACCAGCTTGATTTTTCATTATATTCCTTTTAGTGTTACAACACATATATATACATGTTGAAGCATTCATAAACCCCAATCCATTAACCCTAGATTAGAACATAATCGTAGTTCCCTTAATTAGATCTACAAAATACTAGGGGCCGAAAACCATCATGCCCCAAAACCATGTGCAAACCTATGCACAAAACCATGGGTGGGTGAGCCCACCATAAAATAAGGTCCATTTTTTTTTCCCAGGCCGCTACCCTGGACCTCGACAGGGAGGGGCTACTGCCCCCCTGTTGCGCTCAGCGCAACATACAGGGGGTTTTGTCGCCCCCCTGTGACCCCCCTACTGTGCTCGACACAATGTACAAGGGGGGCTGTCGCCCCCCCTATGACCCCCCCGCGCGTGCGACTAATCATGAAAATAATATAACACATACCCAAAAAACTTCAAGGAGTCTGAAGGGAAAAGACACATATAATATCATCATGTTACAAATAGCCTGCATCTGGAACCACTGAAGTTGCGAAAACACAACATTGGCACTGAAGAGAAACCAAAGTTAGCTTTCATTGGTGACTACTGAGATGAACATACCACTAAGGAGATTTTGATCTTTTGAAATAAAATGAGGATATTTTGTAGAAATTATACAAACAATATGTATTCCAATGGATTCAATCTTATCATGCAATATACTAGAGAAAAATACTAAATCCTTCTACAATTAATTCCGTGGAAATTAAATACGATCGCACAATCACACCAAGTAAAAGAAAGAAGCAAATCAATCACACAACACATATATTTTTCCTGGGGAAAGCTTGCTGCTCAAAACCCCTCTATCTCTATTGTTTAATGAACCAAGGAATCATGAAACAATACAATGCATTCTTGCTCACAAGAATCTTCTGCACTCTCCTGACTGTCTCACACTGATTCAGACGAAATCAGGCCAACATTGGCAATTCTTAGCCTGTCTTTAGCCTGCCTTGCCCACACAATCACTGTGGACTGCAATCCCTATTCCTTAGGAATTTCAGCCTTCCTTGACGCATAAGTATCATGGGCAATCCTGTGGTGTTTTAATTGCATCCGGGCAGTTTGCTAAAAATACAATTGATAGTAAACTTCCATTTAACCTCTATCTCAACTGGGTCTTCATCAGAACTGATATGCATGAAGCTATTAATATTAAATCATCAGTCACTTGACAAATCACTTCATGTGAATTAAATCTAATTTAATTCACTTAACCTCTCACTAGTGCAACAATCAATTACAACTAGTTAGAATGACTTTAACTGACTTAATTGACTTAACTGATTTCTCATGCATTAAACTAATACACTAAATGCAACTTGGACTTAAAAAATAATAGAATCACTTTGCATGCATCACCAACCACCCTCAACTCTAAATTTATGAGCTAAATGAGTCTATCACACTCAGTTAACTATTACAAGTGATTATGAGATAAGATTGCAATTTATTGTCCAATTTAATTAAGGGAAAATTAAATTAGACACATTTCCAATTTATTAAATAAATTGGCTTGCACACTAGTGTACCGCTAGGACCCATCACTACATGACCCGTGGTCCCACACTAATATGTGTGCTGTCATGTTTTTTCTGGATGCCAATTTCATTGTTTCTTGTTGCAAATTTCAACATATTTTTCATGTGTCCATTGCAGAGCTTAAGGGGAGTAAAGGAGATTTGAGAAACAAATATCATGCTAAAGTCAGATGCAAGGCTAGTGAAACATAAACCCTACAAGATGATTCTAAGAGTAAAATAAAGCGTAAAGAAAAAAATTGACAAGATGCTAGCAGTTGGTCTCATTTTCTCTTTCAATGAAGCTGAGTGGTTTAGTCCCATCGTCATTTATAATAAGAAATATTCTGATGACATTCGAGTTTGTATAGACTATCACAACCTTAACAATGCTTGTGTGCATGACCCACTCTCTACTCAATTCATCAATGAGGTCCTAGATAACATTGTTGGAAATGAAGCTTACTCCTTCACTGATGGATTATTCAGGATATCACTAGGTGCGAATTGCAGAGGAGGACAAGTGTAAGACCACATTTATGACTGAGTAAATCTCCTATGCCTACCATGTGATGCCATTTTGCCTCAAGAATGCCCCAACAGTGTTTTCCAGGATTGGTATCTCCACCTTCCAGGAGTATATCCATAAATTTTTAGAATTCTATTTGGATCACTAGATAATATATAGCCTCTTGAAGAAGCATTCCAATCTCCTGTGAGTGATGTTCGATCATTGTAAGCAGTTGCAGATCTTCTTAAATTTGAAGAAATGTATCTTTTCTATCCCCTTTGATACTTTAATTAGCCACATTGGCTGCAAGGATGATGTATGTGTAGATCCGGCCAAAGTCACAGTTATCCTGAACATGTCGTCGCCTACCAGTGTTAAGAAACTACGGTCGAACCAGGGACAAACCGGGTAGTACCGAAGGTTTATTTGCTACTATGCCATGATCATGACTCCTCTCGAAAATCCATTGGAGAAAGTTGAGCGCATTTTGTGGGATGATAATTGTTACGTTGCATTTGATACTATAAAGGAAAAGCTTTCTAGTGCATCGATTCTAGTCTACCTCGACTGCAACATGGAGTTCCACATGAATATTGATGCTTCAAGGATTTCCTTAGGGGTTATTCTCACTCAACTAGGGGAGGGAAATCTCAATCACCTTATGTATTTCTCCAGTAGGAAAAACTCTACGCCAAAAAAGAACTACACCATTACAGAGAGGGAGGCTTTTGCGATGGTATACTATCTTCAAAAATTCAAGCATTATCTACTTGGAGGGTAGTTCAAGTTATTTACTGACCACTCTGCACTGAAGTACTTGGTAAATAATCCTGTTATATAAGGGATAATATGTTGATGGCTCTTGGTATTCTAGGAGTTTACGTTTGAAGTCATCGTTAAGACATGTCAGACTAATGTGGGAACTAACCATCTTTCCTGGTTGGAGTTTGGCAAAGAAGGAGGGTTATGGATGACCAGTTGTATGATGCATATTTTTTTTGGGTTGAATCCATTCCCGATTACTTAGAAGACATCACATTATTCCTTGCCACTGGAAAATTCTTGGTTGATGACGCAACAACCCAAAGGAGGCATATGGTGGTTTGGGCTATGGATTATCAACTTATCATAGGGAATTTGTACAAACTGGGGTTAGATCATACCTTGAGGCCTTTTATCTTAAAAAATGAGAAAGAGGATGTGCTCTAGGAGTGTCATTCCAGAGTCATGGGAGGACATGTAGGGGGGACATCCACTATGATAAAAGTATTGTAGGTCAGGTTCTAGTGGCCCACTTTGTTCAAGGACGCAAAAGAGTATGTCAAGAAGTGTGATGTTTTATAGTGGGTTGAAAAACCTTCACGATGGGACAAAATGTCACTGCATTCTGTTCAAGCAATACAAGTATTCAAGAAGTGGGTTATTAATTTTTGGTTCCCATCAACCATTATGTGCGACACTCTCATGCTCAGTACATCATTATTGCGACAAATTACTTGAATCGTTGGGCTGAATAAACAACTGTCAAGGATTGTATTGTTGACACAACTTCATGGTTCATTTTTTAGCACATTATTACCCATTTTTTGTTCCCAAGGAGCCTCACTAGTGACCAAGGGTCATGCTTTATTAATGAAACTATTGATGTTCTTCTAAGGAACTTGTGATTCAACATCACAAGAGTAGTCCCTATCATCCACATGCCAATGGTACGGTTGAATATTTTAACAAGATTACGGAGAAAGGTCTTGCGAAGATATGATATGCAAACAGGGACAATTGGGATGAGTGTGTACCATCCACCCTATGGGCCTATTGTACCACTATGAAATGGTTGCCTAAATGCACCCCATTCCATCTTCTCTATGGGAGAGAGGCTCTGGTATAAATTGAGTTTATTATTCCTAATGTATTTATTTCACACACTACTCAAATGAAAGAGGGAAAATTCATTTTCGAATGACTAAATGAAATATGAGAGTTGGATGAAGAGAGATTATTAGTAGATTTTCACTAGAATTTTTAGAAGGAATGTCAAAAATCATGGCATGATCAACACATAAAGAAAATGTCCTTCTCTGTCAGCGATCAGGTTTTACTCTATGTGATCTGAAAAGAGCTTGGCATCATGTTGATTTGAAGTTGGTGACAAGTAATTAAGTGGGGGAAATTATTCTTATGCATTTAATTATGAATTTTATTAAACCCATGCATTATTGATATGAATGATTAATATTTGTGAGAGAAATTTGTCTCACACATTATTAATTTAATGTAATTAGGGAAATTGGTTTAATGTGAGAAACCACCTCACACCAATTCTCTCTTTTTCTCAATTATAGGTTGAGAGAATGAAGGGCATGGTTGGAAAGTCTTTAGGTGGTTTTGAGACTTTTCCCATTTTTGAGCCTGGGATTGTTGGGTATCCTACTTTCGTGGATCTTGTTTTTCCTTCCTTATAGTTAGGCCCTACAATTGTGGGTCTTGTAATTAATGCTCTTTGTTGGAGAGTGAGTGAGGAAAAAATATATATATATATATATATTCCTTATGTAAGCCATGAGAAGAGGGGAGAAAACAAGACAGAATACTTAGCCATTGAGAGCCATGGTGCTTGGCTAACGCTCGACCAGAGAGCTTGAATGTAAGAAGCTTACTTTGATGAAGGAATATAGAGGATCTGCATTCCAATTGAAGCAGATCTGGAGATGTAGCCCAAGTGAGATGGAGGGGTGAACTCCGTTACCAATTAGTTGTCTTTATATTATGTGTTTTGTGCTTTCTTGATTATGTGCAGTTCATTTAATTATGTTTATGTGGACTAATATGCTCATTTAAGCCTGTATAAGCCATAGTCAATTAAAATATCTTAATACCGTACACAAGATGGTTGGGTAGTACTCAACCCGTGATCAGATCAAGTGGTATCGGAGCAGGTGACTACTTTGCAGGATGGGAAAAGGAGCGAAGCACGTTGAAAGACTGCAAGAGTTGCAAGAGATAAATGAAAACCTTCAAGCCGAAAACACAAAATTGTGAAGATTATTGCTCAATAAGCAGGAGCTTCAGGAGATGCTACAAGCTAAAGAGGATATATTGTCTAAATTATAGAAGGCTGAGACGATGGAGGCTGCATCTCAAACCGAGGTATATGATGTCAATTCATGTCCTGTTCTCTCTCAATATAAAACTAATTTTGGCATGAAAATCCTCACGAGATGGGGTATAGTGGAGGTGGACTTGGCATAAATGGCCAAGGAATCACCCAGCCATTGGAGGTTGTACCAAGAAAACCATTTGCAGGCTTGGGTTATGGACAAGAAGAGGGAGGAGAATGCTCAGAGGTAGCTGAAGCAAAAGCCATCTCTTAATCACCTAATTCCAAGAAAGGAATCAAGCCACCTAGTCCTCATCAATTCAAGGACAAGCCAAGAAGGTATGATAATCATTAAAATTTTTCTTTTGCATATAAGAGAAGTGATTGCTTTCATAGATCTGCTAACCATGATGTAGTTAAGCATCATACAAAGAAAGAGTGGGTTAAGAAGACAGATTTTCCCACAAGAAGGGAGACCAAGAAGAATGAGAACCTTCTGAATCCTCCTATCATGAAGACATAGTTTAATGGGAAACAACGTAATTTCTACAGTTTCTGCAAAATCAGTGGCATTGGGAGAAGAAGTCCTGGAAGTTGCACCCTAAAATTAACCACAAGTTAAGCAGACATATGGTGAAAGAGCTCGTGAAGAAGGCTCCATCCACCATTCTAAAAACGAGCTTACAAGAAGGAATTTCTTGGTGCCGGTTTGGTAAGCAGTTCATGATGTTTCTGCAAGTTATATTTCTACTCTTTTACAAAATTTCGAGTTTTATGGGGGCAGGTATCCATATTTTGATGGAAAATGCTCAAAATTCATCTGACTTGGAATAAAAAAATAACGGCACCACCGCGAAGAGCTCGAAAAGAGGAATCCGACGACGCTTGAATCACATCAAATGGCCTCCGGGTGGAAAATTTATTGTGACCTAAAGTTTAGCTTGGGACACCCTAACATGAACAACCTACTTCCCAGTGCACTTCTTAAGCATTTGAAGATATGTACCATTAAGTGCTTTAAGACAAAAGCACTTCCGTGTCCATGGAATTATCAACAATGATAACCATGAACTGTAATTATTGGCTTTTGATGCTTTTAATGGCACCACAGATCGAAGTTGTAGATTATCATAGTCTCTCCAGGAGAGAGCTTCAGAACCCATGCAAGAAACATGGAATACCTGCAAATAAAACAAATTCTTACATGGCATATGCTATTAGTTCACTCTCTAAGGTTAATCACCACACTGGGTTTGGTTCAGTGAACTCTAGAACCTTATCCAAGGAGGAAGGAAGTTAATATGCCCCATGTCAAATAAAATATGAGAATGAAATGGGTGATGCTATTACCTTAGTAGATGCCAAGAAGAATTACCATTCACCTTCTAAATTGGACCAAAAAGGATTGAACTAATGGAGGAAGATAATGCAATTGCAATGAAGAATACTTTTCTGGATGAATTGGCTGGAAAAGATGCACAGAGAGTAATGGGTTTAGGTGATGCAACTGGAATATCTGAAGGAAAATGTTTGATGTTGCGTATTGAATTCCATGTTGATGGTGAGGATTCTCTTGGTCAAGCGTATGTAGCTGCTACAAAAAAATGCCGTAGAGGGCTCAGAAAACAACATATCTGGGTTCTCTCCATGTAAGGAAACAAACAAGAAAATTGACAGTCAATCCAACACTATTTTTTAGAAGAGGTAAATTGACGTAAGTTCTTTGGATAATAATTGTAGCTAAACATGGATCCCTTTTCCTACACACAGTCAAAGAAATCCATCGAACAATGAGGGGGCACACTCATCGTGGATGTCATGAGGACCCCGAGAGGACGATGACTGAGGGATTGAGGGCCACCGTTGCAGACAGAGGTGAAGTGCCCGAGAGGCGCACAAAGCATACAACAACTGAAACATTTGTAAAGTTCGCATTTGGATTAGAGAGGAAATTGAGTAACGACATGTTCAATTCAGATACATGGCCTGAGTGGAGAATAAAGCCATCTGTTGAAAGGTTACAGTTCGAATTGATAGAAAAGCTCAAGGGAGACAAATTGTTACCTTTGAATCTACAACATCATGAGATAGTTAAACCTGTCGAATCATACTCAATGAGATCCTTAGCAGCACGGAGATGCATGCACCAAATAGGGACTCGTATGTGGCATAGAGGAGCTGATTTGGAGGGAAATGTTGCTAACTTTGTGGAATTCATGGAGGATTTGTACACGACGGTGGAAGGTGTATGCGGCCGTTGGAGCATTTGATTGAATCAGAGATAGATTGGTTTTCATTTAATAGTCGTGGATTTCCAGATTTGGAGCTAGAAAAGGGCATTTGATTGATAAAATCATGGGACGGTTCCACCAAACAGGCCACACAACCTTCACCACATCAATTATGATCAGAAGCAGAGTTTTTGTGGGTGTTTTCTCTGTATTCCTTATTTTGATTCTCGGATGGCGTGGGAAGGTTGAGGCTCAATCTAGAAAATGGCCGCTTCGAGATCGACTGTAATGCAAGTGGAGCACTTTTTGCAGTTGCCAACAACAAGCTACCCATTGAAGATCTCAATGACATAACGTCTCCCAACCCTGCCTTTAAACGATTGCTTCTTCTGCATCAAGGACAACCAGAATTAGCAGTAGCAGTCTCCTTATTATCCTCGTTTGCATGTTGACGGATGCTTCAATTAGCATTCTCTTTTCGGTTATTAATAATTTTTCCACCGCCCTTTCGAAGTTGCTAACAATGAAAATGAATTTTCATGCATTCCTCTTGTGTTTTCAACCACCAGTAAGGTCCCCTGGGAAAGATTTCAATGTCTACACGAAACTGTGATGGAAGGCTGCCCTGCATTCAGCAAATATTTCGGCATGAACGCATGGGATTATTTCAAGACCTATACTCAAGAAAATGAGATTTTTAATAGGGCTCTCGGTAGTGACACTCGTTCAGTTATGGCGCTGTGAAGGTTTATGATGAAGGGTTTAAGAATATAAATACACTGGTGGACGTTACAGGAGGAACGAGATTGGCCATATCCATGATTGTGGAGGAACACTCCCAAATTCGTGGCATCAATTTGGATCTCCCACATGTAATAAATACGACCCCTGCTTGACCTGGAGTGGAACACGTGAGAAGAAATATGTTTGAGCATATACTTCTTGTAGATGCTATGTTTTTGAAGTGTGTGGAGATTTTGAAAAAAATGTGAGGAGGCTACATCGGAGAACAGAAAGGTGATACTTGTGGATACGATTATTGCAGAGGAAGTGTATGTCAAAGGGGGAAATTTTTATTTTCCCACCATCGGTGCCCCGTGGGAGGTCACTAAAGATATGATTTAACACATTTTCACATTCCAAGTGAATATGAGATGTGGCACATTTTGAACAAGGGTGGCTTTTTTATATTTTTACTTTTTCACCATGTGTGCTCTTTCTATGTACACAGTATGTAAAAGGGGAAAAATTGGTATGTTTTACCCTTTGTGCACATATTTGACACATTAATTACTTTGTAATTGCCATGTAAAAGGCCGTAGTTGCCATCATATCTTGGCATCAGAAATTTGGCATTAAAATTGTTGAATTGCATGTAAAAGGCCATAGTTTCCACCATGAAAGTCATGATGTAAAGCTGATTATGAAGCATTGTATAGGCTTGTGTTAGCCACTCTTATGTGAGGGAGAGTGAGAGGCGTATTTTTTCACTTTAAGCCTTGTTGGCTTCTTTGTAATCAAGTTGAATGAGGTGATTTTCCTAAACCATTTTGGCATGTAAACTTGACCAATGAATTCTTGGCAAGTGTTGTAAATAGGTATGATCAGCTACAGGTTGCAGCTTTCGATAGATTTGGGCTTTTGCATTCTGATTTTGAAGGACCATAGTGAAGGAATCTTGCAGGAATGTGCCTTTTCAGGCATTTTTGTTGCAGCAGTTGTAGGTGTTGGCATTATGTTCAGATTCCAAAGCATGTCAGGTGAAGGAGTCATGATGGAGTGTGCCTTTCAAAGAAATTTGCATATAGTTGAGATGATTGAAGCAACTAATTTTGGAGACCAAAAGTCTCTTTGTGGGAAGGTGTGATCTGAAATGAACTTCGTACTTGAAAAGAGCTTGGTGCCATGTTGATTTGAAGTTGGTGACAAGTAATTAAGTGGGGGAAATTATGCTTATGCATTTAATTATGGATTTTATTAAATCCATGCATTATTGATATGAATGATTAATATTTGTGAGAGAAATTTGTCTCACACATTATTAATTTAATGTAATTAGGGAAATTGGTTTTATGTGAGAAACCACCTCACACCAATTCTCTATTTTTTCTCAATTATAGGTTGAGAGAATAAAGGGCATGGTTGGAAAGTCTTTAGGTGGTTTTGAGACTTTTCCCATTTTTGAGCATAAGATTGTTGGGGATCCTACTTTCATGGATCTTTTTTTTCCTTCCTTGCAGTTAGGCCCTATAATTTTGGGTCTTGTAAATTATGCTCTTTGTTGGAGGGTGAGTGAGGAAAAACTATATATATTCCTTATGTAAGCCATGAGATGGGGGGAGAAGACAAGATAGAATACTTAGCCATTGAGAGCCATAGTGCTTGGCTAATGCTTGGCTAGAGAGCTTGAATGTAATAAGCTTACTTTGACGAAGGAATATGGAGGATCTACATTCCAATTGAAGTAGAACTGGAGATGTAGCCCCAATGAGATGGAGGGGTGAACTCCGTTACCAATTGGTTGTCTTTCTATTATGTGTTTTGTGCTTTTTTTTATTATGTGCAGTTCATTTAATTATGTTTATGTGGACTAATATGCTCATTTTAGCCTATATAAGCCATATTAAATTAAAATATCTTAATATCATACGCAAGATGGTTGGGTATTACTCAACCCGTGATCGGATCACTATGACAGTAAGTTTTTGAAATGTCTCGGGAAGCTCCAAATGCATTGGTTGGGTTTGTTCCTTGTTGTAGAAGTACAAGACTCTGGAGTTGTTAAGCTTGCATAAATGGACAATATTCTGTTGCCAGGATGGGTGAAAAACACATGCTTGAATCCCTTCTATGGTTTGCAAAGTTCTTAATCAATTGATTGATCTCCAAAATGGGGTTGTATTTAGTTTTACGATCGAGTCAGTTATGTCACTTGTTTAGTTGCATAATAAATTTACTTGCGTCTGATTTGTTAATGTAGTTAGTCGTGCCCCACTGTAACTAACTATGGTTAGGGATAAGCACATGTCGATTGCCTTGTCTATCAAAATATATAATAAATTGCAGTCTTTTTTAATTTGATTTAAATATTTCCTATAATACCCCTAGCATATTTTGGTTGTTCACTTTTCAGTTTTGTCATCATTTGGTCATAATAATCACCCTCCGTTTGAGTCTTTTGCACCATCCACATAAGTTTCACATCATATTCATCATTAATGTCATGATTTGAATTAATTATGGGAATTTTCTGTATGTATTAGCTAAACAGTCCAATCACAGACGTCATGTCAGGTATTTCTATATAATCTGCATGGAAATGTTAAAAATTTCATTGTAAGAAGTTGGTGGGTCGAATTGGTCACCTTAGCTCTGGTGTCAAGCTCCTCTGATTCTCATTCTAAACCCTAAACTCTTATTCATAGGGTCTATAGTCGTCGAGCCAAAACCATGACCCATGCACAAAAGCCTATTATTCATGTAATTATGTCATATATCCACGTTACTGATATAGAGGATCTCCTAGGGAAGTATGAAAAATATTCCCTGGTGGAAAACAATTTATCGAACTCATTCCATTTTCCTGCTCTTAAGCGGGAGGTCTTCATAGATCCTTCAACAAAACAAGATGGAAGAATTTATTCTTGCCTCAAAGTAGAATTATGAGCATTGCAATGATCTTCCTTTATGAATTTGCACAGTCTACTTTTTTCTGGTACCACTCGAGTTGTAATGAGATGTACCAAATTTCTGATCAGTTGGTTGCATGGAGGGTACCTATGGCTAGGTCGTAATACCTGATACGTATTGATGACATTCAGAGGATGACAGGGACGTCCGTAGTTGGTGCAAATGTTTCATCTGCCTTCTAAAACACCTTCAAGAGGGGGAAGAAGAAAGGAGATGACAATTTTTATACTAAGTATGACACTCAACGAGGAGGTTGAGGAGCCTACATTGAAAGGCTTAATTCATCGTCAATAAAATTCGCATGTCATGTTATAGTTGGGAAAATCATGTGCCACTACACTAAGGGAAAGTTCACTTTAGATACAATATTTGTTGTTGAGGCTTGCGATCGAGGAGAGAAGTTGAATTGGTGCAGCTACCTATTGAATGAGCTATTCAAGGCCTGCGAAGACATCCACAAGAGAGATACCTATTTTATTCACAACTATATCCTAATATCTCTTGCCATGATGAAGTGGTGCACCCCAGAAGGATGGCAGCCATCTTCATTTTCTGATGATCAACATTTCACACTCTCATAATTACCGTGGAGACTATCTAGTGACCCCAACAACAAATATGTTAATGAAGAATCCTTCGATCGCTGGCATGCTAAAATGGTAGGCACCATGAAAAATATCCTGTGGATACCACAAGCACTTATGAATAACTACTTGCACATTATTTGGTTTGGCCTCTGTCACAACACCACTTACATCTGACCCAAAATTTTCCATGTCGATACCTTCCACATGAAGCCATTTCCCTCCTACCTCTCTGAAGAATCATTCCATAATGAATTTCTCTCTTGGTCGGGTATCAACTGTGAAGTACAGGATGGTAAAATTATTTATTCATTTGAGGGGATGATGCCACGACTGTTTTCGGAGGAGAGTCCATCCTTGTCAAGGAAACACATAGCTGAGGAGGTACTCAATCATATTTTCAAGCAATTTAAGGATAATATTTTCTTCACTCATAGTACTTGGGAAGCTCTCAGCCCCTTGTTAAGCTTCACACCCCTTTTCTCTGATGTTTATTTTAGTTTTCTCATCAATCGTCATATCTTCAAGCCTTTAGCCATCTCTTTGGGTACCATGGACATCACTGATACCACTCAACCTATAGTTCTCAATCCCCTTCCTTTCGCTACCCTTTTTCCTTCCTTTGTTCGAACAAATTTGTCTCCTCACTTGTCTCAAATCGTAGAACTCACACATGAGAAACCCCATGGATTTATCGTTGAAACTTATATAATTGAGGAACCCCCATGTTCCACACTTGCTGCTTCTCTTCCATCTCACGTCCCTTCATCGTATAACTCATCCCCCTCTACCACCATCTCCGAACTTCCACAAGCCGAAAACCCACTTACTGCCAAGGCTGAAATGAAGGTCGACTATGTTATTCAGGACACTACTAAGAGAAAACCCACACTATATTAGATGTGCATATTGTCCATGCTGGTCCTGCCTCAATTCCTGTACCACATACATTGATTTCGATGCCAAGCCCAAAACACACAATAACTCAGTTATTAAAACTTGCCCAAGAACCTGACTAGTACCAAGAGGTCCTAGACCTCATGGCATAGGCTTCTAACCTTATCCCCTTATTTCCATAATAAATTGCTGAAGAAGTTCGCACCAAATCCTAGAAATCATAGATCTAGGAGCACGAGACCTCCCCACAGGGCCACTCTAAAAAGTATTTAGGTAGTAGACAATATTTGCAAGCATTATTTCCCTTGCCTGGTACAATTTCCTCTAAGGATCTCTAGAGTTGGTCATCCTATAAATTGTTTAGCTTCGTACAAGTTGCTACTCGATAGGAAGAAGCCTTGCATAATGGCTTAGTCGTTGATCATGAGAAACAACAACAACAAATTCTCTCCCTCATAGTCAAGTGAGATCAATTCCCGCATGAAAAGGAAAAATTATAGCAATGATTCAATGATATCAGTGCTAAGTTCCAGAAGTTGTGGCCAATTATTTATGAAGTGGTTCCGAACTAAAGGATTTTTTCTGCTTGTACTGTTTTTAAATGTTGCGACCACATTCGTGTAGTGTGCACTGAAATTGTTTTTGCAATCTGAGAACTGAAACATGCCATTACAGTTGCACAAACAACACTTCTAGACCAAGCCGCCAAGTATGCCATGGAAATTGAGAATAAAATTATAGATGTAACTTCACTTAAAGAATCTCTTAGGAAAATTACTGCGGGTGCTTAGGAAATATTTTGATAGGTTCATGACTAGTCTAGGATTGTTGTTAAAATGAACCATCCTATATACAAGTTGTGTCAATAAGCCCAACAACTATTCAATCAAGCTCTGCTTACGACCAATCCTTGTTGAGAAATTAGGGCTTTTATTAAAATTTCTCTTTCATGATAATTACTTGTGATTTCATTATGCTTCTTTCACCTAGATCTTATCTTCGTTAGATTATTATGTTCTTCATCAAGTCAATTATCAAATACACAAGAGAAACAAATATTTAGGCTAGCAAGCCAGGGCCAAAACCTCTCCGAAATTAATTCTTCTTATAGATCTTCAATTGATGAGGAACATAGCCATGACACAGACCCTTGGCACTAGTATGCCTCCAAGACCTTGCCATTGCTCTTCTAAGTTCCTTATGTTTATCTTCCTTTCTACACCACTTTGCACAACCACTAGGAAAGCTCAGTTCCTAGCCCTAGATAGTGAACTCCTTTAATTCCCTTCCTTGATCTAGCCTATGTCTTCTAGAGACTTTTCCTCGGTCTATTTGCTGCATTCTTGATCCCAAAATAGAGATCTCTCTTATTGTTGCAATTCCTCTTCTTCAGACTGTGTATATCTTCCTTGGGTTATGCGAGAGTATGATATCAATTCAGAGGCTATAACTTCCTCTCCTCCAAATTGAACTCAAAATTTCTTGCACCGTATTACAGTCCTATTATGAGATAGCAGAGAGATGACTCAAGACAGAGTCCTTCCCTTGCAATCTTCCTTTCATCGATGTGTTGAATTTATTACATATTGTGATGTAGACCTAAACTTCACACTTTATCTTAGATCTTGACTGAGCTAGATTAGACCCAAAACAAAGGTAGATTATCCCTCCCCTTTCCTTCGCTATATAATCTTCTATTACGCACCAACTATAGCCCTTAATCCACACTAAGATCATAAAACTTGTCCAACTTGATATCTCCAAATGAGGCTACAGTCCCTCCTTTATATAGGGGTTGTATCTCCTATATAGGCCGACTTGTATTTCTGTGGGTAAGCAAACTTGAACAAAGGAGGATTTTCATGGTGTTTGAGCTGGCTTCCTTGGAGCATTTCGACAAGGTCTCGAGGCATAAATTTACATCAATAATTGTCATTTACAAGTGTAACAACACCTCATATACATGAATCTGAATTATATATATATATATATGACAAGATGAAAAAACACTAAAGACATCAAGAAGAAGTCTTTGACCTATAATAAAAATCCTTGTTTATGAAACCCATGAGGAAAGCACTTAAAAAATACTTTTTATTATCTTTGTCTTCTTCATTACATAAATTCATAATTACAAGTAAGTATGAAGACCAAACCTAGTTACACTTTTCAAAAATCCCAACCAACAACATGATTTGTTTGCACATATTGAGTCATTGGAAAAATAGATCAACCAAATCGAGGAAGACTCTCGTGCTACCAAAGTTATGTTGCATGACCTCAATCCGTCGACCATGTAACACTTCAAGAAATTGAGGCAACTAATCACCACTGAAGAGAACCAATGGCAAGTTGTACTGTGGGCATGGCCGAAATACCCCAGTGTTGAGCTTACCACTCAATTTCTCACTCAAGATGTGGGGTTGATAGATTCATAGAGGATAATTATCGATGACTACTCTCATTTCAAATCTGACATCATACAATCAGTGCCTGAGTTGGGTCCTTCGTTTGAGGGAGAAAAAATGACATAGGGAGAGACAAAAAAGGAATGGGTGCAACAAAAACAACCCGCAACATAGGCATCAATGAGGAATTGATTTGGGCATGAGTTAGTAGCTTGCGGTTGGGGCCTGTTGGGTCCTTCATTTTTGGGGAATTGAATATTGATGAGTTTTGACTAGGTCTGACTGAAAATAAGTTGCACAAACGACTGCTGGAGGAAAGGAACAAATAATTCAGGAATAACTGGATGCTGAAGATGGAGGGAGGAAAGCATAATTAAGGTGAAGCTCACAGAAATTGCCAAGGAAATATAAGTGTGCAAAAAGAGCAGTTAAAGTTCAGTTTACAAAAGTCGTTAAAGAATAGTGGAAGTGATACCCGAGGTGATAGTAGGTTGATCAAGAAAGCAGAATGGAGAAAGGGAATCTATAATAGGGCCAAGAGAAGATAATATAAAGGAGAAGAAGAAGGATCCATGCTGATATTTTTGAAAATGGCACCCATAAAGATTCTAATTTAATTTTCCCTTGAATTAAATTAGAATATAATTGTAATTCCACATCACATGACAACTTGTATGAGTTAACTAAGTTAGTTAGACTTAGTTGGTTTAGTTAATTTGAGTTGAGGGCCTAACTTGAGTCATACAGAGTGTCTCCTACTTTGTAGGAGCCCACGTTGAGTTTATTTTGACTTGTAATTAATTATTTTAGTAAATCCAATTTAGAGTCAGTTAAACTAGTTCCAACTATTGGAGGAACTAGTGGGAGGTCAAGTAGTGGGGTGCATACTCTATGATCAACGAGTTAACTGATAAATAAACCATAAATAACTCATGCATGCAAGATCTACGAGATACCTAGTTGAGGTTTGAGTTCAACGACAATGTACTATCAATTGTATAATTATATGAATTGTAAAGGTGGTGCATGAAGTCAGAGGAAGGCCTATGATGGATAGTGTATTTGTGGATGAGGAATTTCCCTAATTAATATGGGCTAATTCCTAAGGAAACCACACAAGGAAATAGGTACTTGGGAAAGTATAAATTTGGTTAAATATTGGCCAGGGGTTGTCTAGGAAGCAATGAGACAGATAGAGATAGTGTGAGGTTGCTCGATCTTGAGCAAAGCGTTATAATATTCTCATATTTTCTGACTACTGAAATATCCAGATAGCGGGGTTTTTAGCTATGGATTTCCCCAGGAAATCATTATGTAATGTGTTGATTGAATTCTTTCTCTTGTATGCTTCGTGATTTTGCAATCGTTTATTGTTTCTACAATTGGTAAAGTAGATTCAAGTCTATTGTTTTAGTAAATTACAATTAGCAATTTGAATCTACAAGGAATTTCTACAAAGATGTTGTTTTGTTGAACGAGATCTTTGTTCAGTTAAATGTTACTTATTTCTGTGAGCTTTACCTTGTAACGTGATTAAGGGAGACAGTTATGCATGGGGTGAATGTTATGGTTATGAAATGTAATGATGCTTTAGTGATTAATAAAAGGAATTTGTGGGAATTTTCTTTGTCTATGTGATGTGATGGAATTAATGGCCCATTTAAAATTTTATTTTATCCTAAGTATGAACGCTCTTGGCTCTTTCTACACATGTTTAAATCTATATTTACGCATGATGCATCTATGTTAATGGGGAATTATGTTGTGATTGCTTGAATTGGGTTCTTTTTTTCATTGTCCTCAATACATGTCCATGGTCCCTTACCTTTCTAGTCTCTGCACACATTAGGTGAGATGCCTACCTTCCTCGTGAAGTGAGGTGACTACAACATACCGTTTTTTTTGGCGCCCTGTAGTCGAACCCGAGGTCTCCCTCTGGTCAAATTTCAAGCCAACATGCACCCATTGCGCATAATTATAAAGTCCTCGTGAAGTGAGGTGAAAATGAAAATGTCAACGTGGTGATAGACTACAAAAAGCCCCTTTTGTTGGCGCCCTGTGGTCTAATCCGAGGTCTCCCTTCTAGTCGAATTTAGACTAAAACAGACCCCTTTTGTTGGCACCCTACAGTTACTTATAAAGTCCTCATGAGGTGAGGTGAAAATGAAAATGTCAATTGGCTGGTGATAGATTACAAATACCCATTTTGTTGGTGCCTTAAGGCCAAACACGAGGTCTCAAATTTAGACTACAACATACCCCTTTTGTTGGCGCCCTGGTGGAACCTGTTATAACTCCTAGAGACAGGCTTGAGTTGCAAAATACCAGTGCCTAGGAAATCTTAAAATCAGACGTTGAATGTGAACAATTGTATAAGATGCCTCTGATGAAATATGGAATAAGAGAACAATGGTTTTTGTGGTTTATGGAAGGAGAAGACTTTGGAGTCGATTCATGTGAATTCCCTATATTATGAGAGGGCTCAAGAGGTTGTGAGTCTTGGTGGCTTCTAATTGGGCCAAGTATAAAACGATGAGTAGAAATCTTAAAGTATGCAGAGGTGTAGAGAGAGAACGAAGAGGGAACCCACGAGAGACAGGCTTAAGGGATTTAAGAATATGTCCCCTATGAACTCAGAGGAAACATATATAAATGAAATATGGACAAAAACAGAGGCTCGTGGAGCACAAATTAAGGGAGTGAATCAAGCTTAACACCTATGCGTTATACATACATGGATTCATGAATAAAAATTTCAGACTACCGGTAGGTACATTACACAAACCATCAAAGTAGAATAGTGTGAAATATGATTGCACATAAGAAGGAGATTACTGATAACAAAAGGAAACTTGTACACACTACTCATTGCTCCATTTGGAATCCAAATAAAATCTCTATATCATATTAAGTTTAAACATATCTCCCAAAAATGTGTCTCAGAGAACAGGGAGCACAATCATACAAAACTACAACAAAATTCTTCAAAATTCTAGAACCCTTCTTTCATCTTTGAAATTGCTACATATAGAGTTCCGCTTGAGGGTTTATGATCGAATATTCTGTCATGATTGACCCACATAGGTGAAACCAAAATATCCTAACAAACTATCATAGCGTGCATCAAGAAATCACTCCTGCAATAGAAAAATCAAAACAAAATTGGGTAAAATCAGGATTTTACCAGCAAAACATCACTATCTAATCAATAAAAAGAAAATACAAGTTGACCAGAGGAGGCCAATTATGGGAGCCTTCAAACGGTATGGCGAGGAGTGGCCGTGAACAGGTAGGTAGCCCATATTCCATTACTTAATTCCACATGATTTTTGAATGCCTCCATTCCTCATTCTCATGATTTCCACTCAGTTCATTGTGAAGTGGCCAGTTGTACTAAACGCGCCTGGATCTTTAACAGAGGTTCCCTGGATCAACCGAACAAACCATGCCTGTGTTGTTCTGCCAAAACCCCGTGCTTGTGCTGGAGATGAAGGGGATATGATGATGAAGCCTAAAGTGGGGCTGGAGGCACTAACACATGGCAGGACGGTTTAACACTGCAAGGAGCGGGACAAAGGCCATGGGAAATATTTGATGACGCGGTGCAGAGGTGGGGCTCAAATCCATATCACAGATAGCGATTCAGAAGTATTTGTTATAAAAAATGGGAGGTAAGTGATAAGATTTGCGGGGAGCGTAGTGCGATTACAGCGAGAGGGAGGTGACATGGCAAGATGACATGGACCTGGATCGTAGATCACATATCGCAAGATTTACGTGATAGCGGTGGAGGGTAAATGGTAAGATTTGCGAAGTGCGATATGCGATGGTCGGACTGAGGTGGGACTACCCGCACGTCACATGTTGCAAGTTTTATGTATTAGCAGTGGAGGGTAAACATTAAGATCTATGAAGTGCAATGTGCGGGCACTTAAACATTAGGAAGTGCGAAAAGGCGAAAAGGTGAGAGTAAGGTGGAAACAAAGGTTTGCATGTGATTTTGGCAATGCGGTAAGGTTGGATGGGTCCCACAAAATCGCATCGGTGGAAAAATAAGTTTCGGCTAGGACTTAAGAGGCAAAGGTTAAAAATTGCAGGGAGGAATGTGCAATTTAATCTCCGCCGTCCATCTCTCCACCTTCGGGAAATTAGTTTCTTTTCTCCACAGTTTAACCCTCTCGAGCTTGCGAACGAGCTCGACTCGACCCTGTCTAGTGTGCAATGTTATGAATGTGACCATCGGTCAAACTCTTGAATTGTTCTGTAGGTGAATGAGCCTGACTTGACCCACCATTAAACAATATCAGCAACACTTTCCCCTTTCTACTAAACTGAAAGGCAGATCCATTCCTTTGAAGCTCTTTGACAGTTAGGATTTCCCTTCCTTTCTCCTTCTCCACTTTGTGAGCGGTCACAGGCCAACATTGGCTCCATCTGGGGACAATGTGTTGTTCTAAGTACGTCGAGAACCTGCATACCTAAATTCATGTGCCTTATTGGGCTCATGGAGTCGCAAATGCACATTTTAAGCTTGAAGTGAAACTACAACTGAGTTGCGCACTACCAACTATCAAAACAGAAAACACTGCCACACCCTGAAAATCTTGAATGCTGAAACTGAAACTAAAACACACTTGAACTGAGAACTGCAAAGAAATCTGGAAATAAACTGGAAATATTCTCATAGTACAGAGCTTATTGACACTCTGCCTATCCTAATCTGCTGGAATCATTACTATTCTAAATGATACAATAATGTCAGTGTAACCAGGCCAACAACTACTCTAATAATTTTGTTCTTTCACTATTTTCCACCAAACTCAGGAACAAACTTGTTACTAGCATTTGATAGGAATCCCTAGCCTGGTCTTTACTTCTAGGGGCTTGGTAAACCTGAACAACAACAGAAATGCTGAAAAGGTATGGTGGCTTTTTGATGAATAATTTCTTAATATAGACAACCACTGGATCAAGATACACTTGACCTGTTTATGAATATTCTGACCCAATCGATCCAACCTCACAACTTGGTACAACACTTGTGTTCTCCATGTTTTCAAACAACTCGAAACATGTTTGCATTTTATCTGAGGAATTAAGGCATAAGGGTGGAGGAGAATCAAGCTGAGTCAATTCTTCCTCTGTTTTAAGCTTCACCTCTCTGTTTAGCAGGTTCACCTCCACATCAACTGCAATATTTTGAATTTGTTTAAGGGTTGCTACGTCTCTTTCTCTTACTTGGAATGTCATCTCTAGATTAAAGGTATCTGAGTATTGCAAGAGAGCTACTACTGGGGGTGGCCTTATATCAACAGGCATTGAATGATACACCTTATTGAACTTTGCTGAAACATATTGTCCTATCTCCCCTGGCTGTATTTTTAAATTTTCATACTCCTCTATGCTAAGAAAGGCATCTCCCATGATTACCCATCAACCTAGGGAAAATTTTATGAATTGATGGAAATTTCTCATGCTAGTAGCTGAAAGATTCTCAAACCAAATTTTAACTTTTCCTTTCCTGTTGGAAATACTGAGAGGGGGGGTGAATCAATATTTCTTTCAATTAGAGAATCAATTAATCTTCAATTATTATCAGTGTTTGTACAATGATAGCAGCAAACAAGAGGAACACAAATGCACACAATTTTTAAGGTGGAAACCCACTTCGGGACAAAACCACCTAATGCTTTTCTAATAATTCTTTTCAACTCCAATTGAAGATAAAGCTCCAACTTCCTAGAATCTAGAAAAGCATTCTTCTCCAGCTCCCACTGGATGGACGCTCCAACGCCCGAGATTATTTAGTAGTCACTGAATGGATGCACCAACACCCAATGAACTACAACTCACCCTAGCACCACCCTACCACCCTATAGAAGAATAAAAGAAGAATGGACTCCCGTACTAGGGAAAATGGTCCACTTTACAATGATATAGAATGATGTAGAAGAAGAAGATATACTAGACCATAAACCAAAATTTGACACAACCACCTAATGATGATCCTAGACCTCCCAACACTTCCTCTTCAACCCTTGGCAGATAGATACTAGTACAATTTGTACAATAATGTATTTACAATGACTAAGTACAATGATACCTTTACAATGATTGTATGTAGTGCTGCCCACTTGAAGACTTCATATGATGAAATTCTTGCTGCTTTTATGCACCTTGGATGCTTCTCTTGTCATGCTACCCTTTTCTACACCTTGCTTTACTTTTCTGCCATAGAAATTTTGGTCCTTTGCAACCCTTGACAACACATGATCTAGCTTTTTCTTGCCTTCTAGGAGCTCGATATTGAATCTAGTGTATCTCTGTCATTTCAAATCCTCAATATCTAATTTTCAGTCCTGTAGTAGTCCTCTAAGTCATCTTTCCAATGCCACAGGTCTGACCCAATTTTGATTCTTGAAGAGAGAGTTATACCCAATCTCTCACAATGCCCTAATTATGGATTGTTTTAGCAGAGCGCAATTGTACGGCGTGCCACGTGTCATTTTTTCTTCATTTGTTTCTGAAATTGATAGAGTGAAAATTAAAGACTGTGCAATATCCGTCAATTTTTACAGAATTCCAATCCGATACTCAGAGAGATATTTATGATGATTTTACCAAGGTCACTTCTTTGAGACGAATTTCAGGAGCCTGCAAAAACCCTTACTTCCACAAATCATATCTCCAAAAATTTTCTGCAACTTGATCTAAAATTTTTACTATAGCTTCCTTAGGATTTCGGCTTCACCTCATAAAAATTTCAGCTTTTGAGCCTTCGTAGAAAAAAATTTAGAGCGAAAAGTCCATGATGACCTGTTTCAGATGGCTAAATCCCTTGCCTAAGGAGGAAATGAATATCACAATATATATGAATTCTTAAGTTGAGAGGGGCTTCAACCAGTGAACGTGGGAGGTGTTTTAGGAGCTTAGAAAATATTAATTATGACTTTTCAATGACCCGTGCCCCAACCCCATGGGGTTTTAGCCCACTAACTAGGGTACAAACTTCAAACATGAATATCTCTCAAACCGTGCAGAATTACATGGCGTGCCATATATCAACGGAAACATATCGACAAGTAGAAACCATAAAAAAAATTATTGATCTAGAATATATTAATTTGGTAGGTCAAACTTCTCATTCAATATTGGGTTAGCCCTTGGTGCTGCTTGGGTTGACATCAATGACAACCACTGATCAACAATCTCCCCCTTTGGCATTGATGGAAACACAAGTACTCCCCTTGCGATCATGACACCTTTTTCTACAACATTCTCTCCCCCTTTGACATCAATGGAAAAGGGTAACTCCCCCTGAAACACAACCATCCTGCAGACATGTACACACTTCCACTCGCGCTGACACACAACTGTCCTGCAGACCTGTACACACTTCCACTCCCCCTTTGTATTCTGAAAAAGGAAAATCTAATGAGAACTTGGGAGAATCCCAAGCTTTTGGCGAAGATATTCCAATGTTGGCGAATATTTAATATGTGATTCTTTTGGTGCTTCTTGGAATATTGCTACTTGTCCAACTGCTTGCATAACATTTGGTCGGGAGGCTATTACATATAGAAGACTACTAATCATAGATCTGTACAACCTTTGATCCACATCCTTAGATGAGTCATCTATGCTCAATTTGCAACCAAGTAAAGACATCTCGAAATCACTTTGCGCCTTTGTACCAAAATTCTTACTTAGTCGATCATCATTGCTACCAATTATTGTATCATCCTCTTTAGCTATTAGACATGCTTTAGTTGCTTCATCCAGAACATATATGTCGTTTGGAGCTCGACTTGTTGTAGCCACAATTTCACCATACACGCCTTTCCTGATTTCACATTTCGTGGAATTGAATAGTATTGTGTGTCCTTGATCACATATTTGTCCAACATTGAGCAAATTGTGATTCATGTTTTCAACCAGTAGAAAATTATTTGCTAGAGAATCTTTGCTTCCGAGAGTGACAGTACCTGATCCTATAACATTTGAAGATCCGTCATTTCCAAAGGACACAGTTCCATCCTTCTTCTCTTTCAGAGATACAAATTTATTTCTATCTCCAGTCATATGCGTTGAGCAACCGCTATCAACATACCACACATCTTTGTTCTTTTGAGCCTTGAGAGTGAGAGCACAATTATCATTCTTCTTCTTCTTCCATGTTCGTTCATTCTGTGGCTTCGAAGATTATTCTAGAGGATTTTCAAGTCTACAGTCTTTCGCTATGTGTCCAAAGTTTTGACATTTGTAACATTCAATATTATTTCTTAAATGTTCAAATCTATTGATATTTCGTTGAGCCCTGGGAGGTTCATATTTGACACATCTCCTGGAATTATATTCGTTCCTAGGGTACGTGCGACATTCTACAACTTTATGACCAAAGTTTCCACATGAATAACAGTAGCCCTAAAAAATATGTTGGTACCTGGATGGAAATTTTCGTCGAGGAATTGTCTTCCAAGGTTGTTCTTGCGAATCTTGTTCAATGAAGTCTTCATGCATGTCAGATCTCATAGGTTCATTGTATTTTGTTGTAGAAGGTCATGCTTCTTCTTCTTTGTAACCGATGCCAATTTTGTCATTGTAAGATCGTTGATTGTTGATGAGTTCTGTTAGACTCCTATACCAATAGGTGTCATTTTTCATGATTGTCTTGATTGAACTATGGAATATGTTCAAACCTTTTTCTTGAGCAAAGGTGTTCCATATTCTTGAAAAACCAAAAAATCAAAAAATTTTAAAAAATGTAAAGAGGGTATACCCTAAAAGAAAAATCAAAGGGTAAGAAAAATAAAGTGGTCAAAAAAGTGAAAGAAATGAACCCCAAACAAAAAATAGACCTAGGAAAGTGTGCAAATCCAAATGCCACTACTAGTTCATTTTTGTAAATAAACAATTGTGTGCAGCTTGTCAAACTTTTGCCACAATTTATGAAGGGTCAAACT